>LPNX011105950.1:105774-168193 GCA_001517045.1 Pseudotsuga menziesii
CCATGACTCCAATGAAGTAAAACTTCATCTCAATGTGGTTTATCATAACACACATTGGATTTTTCGAAAATCTTGACTATTAACACCTAATAACTATAGGCTCAAGTATTTCACCCTAGTATGTAGATTCCCAAGCTACACTACTCCTCAACATGTAGTACTATCTACAAAACACATTTTGATTATGTAGTACTCTCTGACATACATCTTGCTTTTGTAGTACTATCCATAATACCGTTAGGTTTTGTAGTACTAGCTTCACTTTACATCGCTTATCTTAGGCTAAAACAATATCTGGATAGAACAATCATATAATAGGTATTCCATGGATAAAATACAATAAAAAGCATGTTCTAATGTACCTCAAAGGTACTCAAACATATGCTCAGTAGTAAGCATAAAATACAATAGGTCTGCTCAAAGACCAACCAGCTACTTACACGTAGTAGCATTATCTGGATCCAATCCCGAATAAAGTTTCTCTAAAATAGAAACCATGGATTTTAAATCCATCATATACAACATTATACAACAAATGTGTAATATCATGCAGAAAGAAAGTCTTTTATTTTCTTTCACTCTTCAATATTTGTTGACTTGTTGAATCTTCTACTATCTGGAGAAGTCCTCTGTGATCTTTACATTCTCTGTGATGTTCTTCAAGGCCTGTTCACTTTCTCAGTGATTCTTCTCTTTATACTGCAACACTCCAACTACCTCTCCAGTAGGTTTAACTGTTCTCTAACAGTCTAGACTATAACTCTTCTTGAGTATCAATAGTCTCTGAGACTTTGACCATGTCTCTTCTCATGTGGATTCTCTCCACAAGGTATCACAACCATTGGTTTCCTTATCCATGTACCATGACTAACTGATGGGGACTTTATATGTTACTTCCTGTGAAGACACATCAATACTCCCTCTTCAACTAGAGTAGTTTTTATGTAAGAATGTTGGAAACTCTTCTCATCTATGGATATGTACTAGGTATCATATATAACTCACTAGAAACCTCATAAAGCTTGACTTATTTTCAACATGCTATTTCTAGAGAAACATATGTGGTCCTTCCTTGATCACTATACTAGTCATATTTCATATATATTTGAATCTGTATTCCATTGTTCGAGACATATTGAGTTTGCATACACCTGTACCAAGTAGGTACCACAACACATGCTATGTACATGTCTATGTACATACTGTAAAGCACATGACTAACCATGGGACCTGTGACTAACCAGGTTCATATCAACTAAATTTTGAGATATTCTAAATCTGATCTAAACTTCATATTTATATTCATATAGATGGCCATGGACTTTTGATCTATCTTCCTAAAATTATTCGAGATCTTTGTTGCACATTTTCCTTAACAAAGGAAAATTGTATCTGGTGACTATCACACCTCTAATCATAAGAACCATAAAAAGATTCTTGATTATTGTTCTAAGCTTCCTTCTAAATTACAATCATCGTGTAGGTCCTCTTTTTTACAGGAGGAACATCAACCAATTACAATGGTTCTTCAATAGCTAGCGAGTCTAGCTACTCCCTCTCACAATGTGAATCTGAGAAACATAAATTGGGTCCTCCATCACAAAGACTTATTCTCATCTATATATGAAGTTATTCTTTGACACATTATTATAAATAAGATAATTTAATTATCTTCAAGAGTCTTTACATCTCTCAAAATAGTATTAGGGATTCCATCTTCACTTCTTCCTAATACATAGGAACCTCCCGATCTGCTGCCAGAAGCTTCTTGCTTCACATTATCCTGCTCTCTTTCAATATTATCCATCGAAATTACTCTTCAATCAATACATGTCATTTTTCTTGTAGTTCGGGCCATATAGTTTTTCCCTACAAGCCAAATTCAACCAAGTTATTAACAACATTACATAATCCAATCATTTCAATAAAATGACAAACAACACACACCGACATGCAAAACATTTTAGCCAATGTTTCAATATAACCATATCTCATGAATTTTAATCACATGAATACTTCAATGTATTTGCAGTGGTTGATATAGTTATGTACACATTAAATAAATGTTTTGATGACATAAACCCTTTAATATTTCATGTAATGTTTTGTAGTTCTATATCAATCTTATATTTAATCTCATGAAGATTTATGCAAACCCTTATTATTCTTAACATGATTTTTTATTTATTTACCAATAAAATGGAAAGATTGTAACATTTGTTTTTAATCATGTTTTTACTATAACATCATTCATAATCCTGGGAATACAGATTGTAATGAAACAAAATATGATTTTAGAAAAGCATATGATAATCAAATAATCATGCAGCCCAACATTCATGTCTCGTGAATAATCATGCAGCTCTATATTCATATTTTTATGAACAATCATGCAACCCAGCATTCATATCTCATGAATAATCATGTAGCTCTATATTCATATATTTATGAACAATCATTCATTCCAACATTCATATCCTATGAATCAATCATGCAGCTCTTATGAAATAGTCATGCATGCTTTATATACATATCTTATGAAACAATCATGCATGCTTTATATTCATCTCTTTATGAATTTTGTTATTTTTCAATAAAGGAAAGGCACTCAATATATATGCTCACAATTCCTAATCCCAGGAATATGAATCTCTATATGACTGTAATGAAAACATTCAAAAGCATATATATGTAAATAGCATACAAAAAATTCAACTACTTATCTTTTTTTTGTGATCCCTCCTGATCTCTGCTTCCTTGAGGAGATTACTAGATTCCCTTGATCTTTGTCTCTTTACAAATTTGAGTGCATACAAGAGGTAGTAAATCTTTGCATGGAGAAACTGGATCCCATGTAACCCGCAAAGAATTCTCTTCTTCAAGGAAAACTTCTTCCAACAATCATCATCCTCTTCTTTGGATGAGTTCTCAACTCTATGATGCTCTCATTATACATAATATCCATTGAATAATGATAATATCCAAACCACAGGTACCGAGGTTGTTCCATCAATTCGTCCACTTTGGGGAAACAGCCAAAACATAAATTTTGAGAATTTCATCTTCAATGGCCTAATCGTATCTCTCAAATAGTTGTGAATTTTTTAAATCCGCTCGCAATTAAGCTAAATCATTCCATTTGGGAAGTCAATCTTTAACGGTTTTGTCTAATTCCTCACAGATTGATCAGAAATTATCCACGAAATTTATCTCCTGAAAAGTAACGAGAATGGTTCATATTGACATGCTATTTAATCTGCCCTACATTATATAAATGCTCATCACTCAATGAGGTCATGTAACCATTTAGATCATGATCCTCAAGAATTCTTAACACCCTTTTCTTTCATGTGTTGAAATTGGAAACACCTTCAAGTTGGTCTTTTGGTTGGACAGAGATCAATGCCATGGCTTCAAGCTTTTGCCCAACTCCTCAAGATCATGTAGGCTTTAGTTTGGGTGGGAAAAACTAAGCTCATTCGTTCCCTTGCTCTAATACCATGTCAATTTTTGAGCAATAATGGAGATTCTTGAAATTTAAAACTTTGATAAACAAATTCAGTGCATGTAGATCCCATCAAAAAATCAAGCACACAAATTATTCAATCTATAAGACACATGATGTACCCTAGGAAAACCCTCCAAATCTGGAGGATGAAAAACCCAACAAACAATATTTGAGTATGATAGACAATCGACAAAGAATGATTACAACACAATAGTATCCTGATAAGAGAGCACAAGAGAATAGATATCATACAGAACACTATACCGGTCTTTCCAAGTGCATAACACTTTAATAACAAGCCAAATTCAGTCATACAAAGAAGGTAGTGAATGGTTGCATGCTTTTGTGCACCAGTAACAATGTTTGTGGAGATTGACCTTAATAAGGTATTACCATGGTATTATTATACTTCAAAGGAAAAGATTCAGATGGATGCAAGAATTGAATTATGAAAATATAGCATTCCAATATGAGATTTCTCAACATGAACAACATTTCTAAGGTACTTTTCCTCGATTACAAGCTCATCCTAAATGGAAGTATTGTTCCTTGCGGTGTTGTTGGATAGGATTCTATGCTAAGGAACCCTATGGAAGATTTAAGCTTCTATTTTTTAAGATAATATAAAAGAGTTCATTAGCCAAAAAGGGAAATCCTTATTATTAAAAAATATTATATTTAAGGTTTTTCTTTTTAAATGGGATTTCAAATGTAATTGTGATAATGATTTTTTATTAAATCAAATTGGACTAGAAAGAAGAAGAAAAAATTCTTCAAATTCAAAGGTAATTTGTATCCTATTTTATTAGACATGAAATCGCTACAATGAAAGACACAAAAGACTTGTCAAAGAATCGAATTTAAACACTAGCAATTTATCCCCGAAGTGGAAGGAAATACCTAATAAATGGCATAAAGAGTAAGAAATATTTAAAACATAATTTGTTACGGGATGAAAGTGGAATTGACATTTTAAAATGATGCCAATAGCTCAAAATCACTCAGAAATTGTAAGCAAACTTAGGAATTTAGAGTACACCGTCTATCACAATAGTAGTATTGTAGTAAATACCAAACACCACATGAATATGTTCAAGATAAGTTTTACTTTAAATCTATTTATAGATCATTAGGAATTTTTACAAAATAACACAATAAGATGGTAAGAATCAGTCACTATATATGCATTGTTTTCAATCACAAACAAAACATTTCATTCGTGTAGTAAAATAAAGAACAAGTCTCATACCTCAAAAATACAACTATAAGTAAAGGATAAAGGATTTTGTGTTACACCAATTAATTGACATAAAAAATATTTTTATTAAACTTGAGGAAAGTTCATAAACAAAACTGAAGGGATACAACCTTGAAAAATAGAGGGATGATTACTCTGAAAACTTCATGAAATAGTTTCTTTCCCTAATTATATACATTCAATAAATCATTCATTCTCTCGATCAAACAAAAACTATGAGTGACTTTCACCTCTTAGTACCAAATGTTGACCCTTGTAATGACCTCCTTGTTTTTTTATGTCCTTTCACTCCTTAATGCGTCTTGATCTTGATATGGTACCTTTTCCAAAATAGCTAGGCGTGATTTCTATAAAAAAGCTATGTTTTTAGGCTGTTAATTCTAAAAAAAATGTCGAAATCAAGGGAAGTTCAATGTCATGCTTTAAATACTTCAGTCATTTTGTTCTCATTTTCTATGCACACCTACTAATGACTTGGAAGCCTCTTGTATAGCATTAGGAATTTGAGTTGGAATTTAACTAGTATGGCCCACTCAAATCTTGTAAGAAAATCAAAGTCAATCATTCTCTTGAAATCTATATTTAGTTTTGTGTACAAACCAAAAGAGGGAAGAATCTAGTTTCCATATAAATTGATGGCATGAATCACTAGTTTAAAATATGGAGCCAATTTCTCCCCCAAAAAATACCTTTTATACACCCAGTGATATATTGAAATTTCTTTGTGTTATCCCACTTCATCCATAGGTCTTCTTGATATATTTATGGTCCATACAATAGACCTTCCTGTTGGAGTATCAGTACAACCACATGGTATAACTACCGCACCTCTAGGAATATTAAAATGTGGAAAAACTTACACTGTTGATGATAGGGCATTATGCTTGGTTTCAAATGTTCATCAACATCTCAGGTTTTAGTGTAAAGACAAACCTTACATGGTATCAGAGCTGAGGTCTTAGGTTCAATTCCCCTGAGCTATGTTGGAGGGGGGGTGTTGGAGTACCAGTACAACCACATGGTATAACCTCCGTACCTATGGAATATAAAAATGTGAACTAACCGCCACTCCTGATGATAGGTCCTTGTGCTTGGTTTCAAATGTTCATCAACATGTGCAGTTTTTTGTGTAGCAGAAAACCTTACACTTGTAGTGACTAATGATGTAGTAGAACCATTTTATATAAAAGATTAAATAGTTTATGAAAATTATTAGTATTCATGTTAACAACATTGTGCGTTGAGCTATCTGCATTATGTATATATTTGGATGAACTCTTCCAACATTCATTAGTATGGTGGTTCTATCATTGATTCCTAAAAGGGATAATTCGACCATAGTTTTAAATTTCTACTATATATGCTTCATTTTCGACAAAAAGAAGATGAAAGTGACATGAGTCTCTATGTGGCTTTAATCAGATGATGATCCTAGATCCTAAAAATCATCCCTAGAATATCATCACCATCCATAAAAGAGACACCAAGACCCCTCATTCTACACAAAATTCCATTACATTTGCTCAACTCATCACTCTATTGAATTTTTCTAAGATTGAAGGATACATTTTCTCACTTCCCTTTCACCTCTTGGAAATCGTCTTTCTATGATGTGTGTCCATAGAATCAAAAGGACATGAGGAGAACCAATGGGCCCTCCCTCGGACAAATGCATTGGCCTCATGTTCTACAATTTTTCAGGAGACCATGGTTCTTGTAACATTCTTTATACATCAATATAAAAGATTATTTATTCTTCCAACTCTTTTCCTGTATGCCTGTTGATTGAATTCAAAGAACACAAAAAATATTGTTTTTTTTCCTAACATCACTTTTTGTTAGTTTAAATTATTGTTCACACTTCTCTATTGACAGGGTCTCACTCATTTTCAACTCCCTTCGACTTACTCTCCCTAAGCACTGACCAGAACATGTCTTACCATGTCCAGTAACACCTGCAAAGCAGATACAGTCTCACTTGAGATGTTTGAGGGAGGGCTGCAGGAACCAAGTTTCTGTAGTAAAGAAGAGGACTTGCGCAACTGTTATTTCTCTGTCCCAATACTAACCAGAGATCCAGAAAGGGGGTTTTTCAATTTAACATAAACTATTCATCATCAATCGAATCAAAAACCATTCATTATCATATGCACCAGATTACTATCACATCATTATATTATTCAGAAAAGATATCGACAAGTAAAACCTTATTCATTATACTAAGACTCATTAAGGAATTAGATTGCAGCACTTAACCATTCACATCACATAATTCATATCATAGAAACAAAAACCACAAGATCATATATCGCAACATAAACAAGAGAGCACAAAGTTTCTAGAAACATGTGTATTATATTACTTTGTAGGTCAACATACATCTCCAAAATGCATTTCTTGGTCGACAACCTCAGACCAAAACTCAGAAAATAGTTCACAATATAGGAAAAAGATGTGATTCACTCTCCGCACTAGATGATGATATTTCTAACTCTGTTTAAAGGCTTGCGCCTTTACAAAAAGGTCCACGTATAACTGACTTCCTGATCCGGAGGATTATTCATCTTCTAAAAACTTACACTGATCCAATATGGTACAAGGTTTATTAATCTATTGTATGCTAGACATTACGTGAACAGCCACGCAGTTCCCCCATGGTGCGCATCTTATCGCATGCCGTGAAACTACCCCATGGTTCGCAGCTTATCGCATGCCGCGCAGCTACCCCATGGTGCGCAGCTTATCGCATGTCGCACAGCTACCCCATGGTACGCAGCTTATCGCATGCCGCGCAGTTGTGGCATGGTCCGCGCAGTTCGCACACTGTCCAGTTGAACAGCGAATGGTTCGTGGAATTTACTCCCTTGCTACAACATTTATCTGTTGCGACGGCAGATCAGGGGTATGGTGGAGTCCTCGTATGCCACCACATTTGTAACTTTTGAGATGGCATCAAATGGTTAGGTTACGTGGCATAGCCCAATGCAAGTCATTGCAACGTGTTGTGAGTCAGCACATATGCGTGGAGTTGGTTGCAACACTTTGGGGATATGGAACGTCGTGGTAACATAACGCTTGGGCCGAGACTTGGTGGGATGGCATGATTCAGTTTAGCATATGGTTGTAACGACATAAAAAAAGAATCTGTTACTTATCCTTCCTCTAAACTCTTAAATAGAGGAGACCGGCCACCGAGACGGGGGACAGAGTGGAGAGACGCAGATTTCTTTAGAGCAAAGAGCATCATTTCTCTATTATGAGAAGCTTAGAGAGATTTTGTTGCGAAGTACCAGATGCTGTTACTGTAGAAGTCGACATTCTCTGTTATAGTTATTTTTCTTTGTCTTTGAATGCTAATTGTAACTTCCAGAAGAGAGGTCTTCAAAGACTTTGTACAACATTCTGTTTACAGTTGTTGAAGTTGTTTCCAGAACCATTTTTGTACCATTTCAAAGAAATTAATTGGATCGGTACCCATTGGAGAGGGACCCGGAGACGTAGCCCAGTGGAGGGGATGAACTCCGTTATCAACTTCTGTCTGTGATGTTGTGTTTCGTTTACATCTGCTTATTAGTCTTGTTTTCTCATTCCTGTTATGAGCATTTAATTTATGTTAATGTCGTTCCATTAATTAACCTGTTGATCGCATTCTTTTACAACAAACTTTTAATGCATTGAAGTTGAGGTCCTATGGATCATATTTTGGTATCAGAGCTGGTTGACTGTTTGTGCAAGTTTGTGAATGCTTACTAGGCTCAGGTTAAAGCGTGGTGAAGGAGAATTAGTTGAAGAAGATCCTGAGATTGGCTCCAAGAGAACATTCTCAAGAACCATGTCTTCTCCACGAGGGGAAGAAGAAGGACATACCGAACAGGAAAAACCTGTTATTTCTTAAACTAAGTTTCTGGAGGCTTTTATGAGCATGAAAGCCATGATGGAAATTCTACTCGATGAGCGATCAGAAAGGAAGAAGAAAGAAGAAGGATCTTCATCCAGAGATGCAGAAGTGAAGCCGGAAGAAAAGGGTAAAGGAGTAGGAGGTGATGGTGATCCATCTGACACTAATCAGACTCTCTTCTTCTCATACTTCTCATTCAAATAATGCAATTCCTAATATGCCTTATTTCAAATTGGATGTAAAATTTGAATTACCTATTTATAATGGAGAGTTAGATGCTGAAAAATTAGACAATTGGATCAAGCAGCTTGAAGTATATTGCAGGGTGCAGGGCATTAATGATGACCCTTCCAGGATTCAATTGCCCACTTTGAGGATGAGTAGAATGGCTCTTACTTGGTGGGAGAGCAAAATTCAGCAATATCTTCGAAAGAATGGTAAAATTATTTCAGTTTGGAATGAATTCATTGAAGTATTAAGGAAACAATTTTATCCTTTAGGCCATATTCAACAATTAACCATGGGTTGGCAAATGTTTAGACAAGCTAAAGGACAAAGCATTCAAGATTATACTCATGAATTCAGAAAGAAGGATATTGCATTGAATGTTTCATTAGATACACAGGAAACTCTTCTTAAGTACATTAGTGGCATGCATTCTTATTTGAAGCATACTTTGTTAATGTTTAACTCCAGTAATTTGGATGATGTATGTGTTCAAGCTACCCATTTAGAAGCCAGGGGTAAGCATGCTAATGATACTTTTGTTAAGAAATCCTTTAAAGTTGACAGCAAATCAAAAGGTAAAGATAAGGGTAAAAATAAGATGGCTACTATTAAGAAAGAGGGTGAAAATCCTACATGTTCGCATTGTCAGAAGGGACATGATGTCTCTAAGTGTTGGAAACTTCATCCGGAGTTAAGGCCAAAGAAGTACGGAGGAAACAAAGATAAAGGAAAAGCAAAAGCTACTGCAGCAGTTATTCAAGACTTGGGATCCAACTCAGGTGATGAAACAAGGGTTACAGCTGTCGAAATCCAAGGTAAGGATAAAAGTATCTCACTTCCCATTGGTGCACAATCAAGTTCTAGTGCAAGTACAAGTCTGCCATCTACTTCTAAGCAAAATGATAAAGATAGAAGTGCACTGTTTCATGTTCGTGTCATTACAAATCACACAAATATTGATACATTGTTTGATAGTGGTTCACAAGTGAATCTGATATCAGAAGAAGTGGTTAAGAAATTGCATTTAGTTACTGTGCCTCATGAAAAGCCCTATCCTCTAGGTTGGGTTACTAATGATACACGATTGCAAGTTACAAGGAAATGTGTATTAAAATTTGCAATTACTGAAAAGTTTAGGGATGAGGTAGAATTGGATGTAGTACCACTTGACATTTGTGGAATTGTACTTGGGAGTCCATATTTGTATGACCGGAAAGCAATCTTTTATAGAGAGAAGAATAAGTATCATCTTCTTAAAGAAGGTATGGAATATATTGTACGAGCACATAAGATAAAAACCAATCTAGCAATAGTCTCTGCAGGACAAATGAAGAGGTTGGTAAATGCTAGTAAGAATTTTGTGTTGATGATGGTTAAGATGAAAAATGAAGAGATCTCTAAATATTTTGAAGAATGTGACCCTAAGCATAAAACTGAACTGATTGACATAATTTCTGAGTATGATGATTTGTTTCAAGATCTGAAGGGGTTACCACCGAAGAGAGAGATTCAGCATGAGATACATTTGCAGCAGGATGTGCCACTCCCGAACATAGCCATGTACCAGATGTCTGTAATGCAGAATGAGGAGATCAAGAAGCAGGTTCAGGAGATGATTGAGAAGGGTTCATCCGGCCCAGCACTTCCCCTTGTGGCTCTCCTATAGTCTTGGTTCGAAAGAAGGATGGGTCGTGGAGGATGTCTATCGACTACAGGGCCCTTAACAAAATCACCATTAAAAACAGGTATCCTCTTCCTCGCATTGATGATTTGCTTGATCAGTTGAAACATGCAACTTACTTTACAAAATTGGATCTGCGTAGTGGGTATCATAAAATCCGTGTTGCTGAGCATGATGCTTGGAAAACAACTTTTAAAACGAAACAGGGTTTGTATGAATGGCTTGTAATGCCTTTTGGGCTTTGTAACGCACCTGCTACTTTCATGCGGGTCATGAATGATGTCTTTCGTTCATTCATTGATAATTTTGTAATTGTATATCTAGATGATATCCTCGTGTTTAGCAAAACTTGGGAAGAGCACATTGTACATTTGAAGAAATTTTTAGATGTACTGAGAAAGGAAAAGCTTTATGTAAAAATGTCCAAATGTGAATTTGCTAAAACTTCTTTAGTATATCTGGGCCATATTATTGGTGGAGGCCACCTACGAGTGGACCCAGCCAAGGTTTCTATCATTGTAAACTAGCCACAGCCTAACACCGTTACCGAAATCAGAAGTTTTCTGGGTGCGGTTCAGTATTGGAGGAAATTCATTTCGGGGTTTTCTTCCATTGCTGCTCCATTACATGCGTTGACAATAATTAAAGAAATTTTCCAGTGGGGAGGCAAGCATTAGAGAGCCTTTGACACTTTAAAGGAAAATATTAGCACAGCACCAGTTCTGACATTGCCAGATTTGCAGCAGCCATTTGAGATCAAAACCGATGCCAGCGGGTTTGCCATGGGAGCAGTTTTGATGCAAGGGAGAAAGCCAGTCTGTTACCATTCCGAAACATTCTCTACTGCGGTAAGTAACTATCCAACTTATGACAAAGAATTGTATGCTTTAGTACAGAGTGTGAAGAAGTGGAAACATTATATCATGGGAAAAGAGACAGTCATACATACTGATCACCAACCACTTCAATATTTACAATCTCAAACTAAAATACAACAAAGTAGGAATTTAAGATGGATGGGGTTCTTACAATAGTTTCATCTCGTAATTAAGTACAAAAAGGGAATTCATAATAAAGTAGCAGACATGTTATCAAGGCCACCTACAAATGCTTCAATTATTCTTCAAAACAGTTCATTAACACATGAAAGTTATATTGAACAGTATCCAGAAGATAAAGATTTTAAGAAAGTATATGCATCACTTAAACATGGTAAACAGGAAGAGAACTATTATGTGCATAATCAACTCTTGTATCATCTCAATAAACTTTGTATTCCATAGAAAGAAAGAGTGCATGTGATTCGGGAAGCACATAGTTCATTGATTACAGGACATTTTGGTGTAAGTAAAACACTGTCATTATTGCAAAATCATTGTTATTGGCCTCAAATGAAAGAAACTGTAGCTAAATATATAAGAGGTTGTGTTATGTGTGCAACAAGTAAGCCTAGCAATAGGAAATTGGGTTTGTACACACCTCTTCCAGTTTATTCTCACCCTTGGGAAAGCATTTCTGTGGACTTTGTAGGAGGACTACCTATGTCTAGAAAAGGGCATGATTACCTATATGTTGTTGTGGATAGGTTCAGCAAAATGTGTATCTTAATGCCATGTAACAAGAAGATCACTGCTGAACAAATAACTCACCTATTCTTTTAGAATGTTTGGGTACATTTTGGGCTGCCCATGTCTATTATATCTTATCGAGATTCCCGGTTCTTGGGAAAATTCTGGTCAACTTTATGGGAGCTTATGGATACTAAACTTAAGAAAAGTACAAATTTTCATCCACAGACCGATGGACAAACAGAGGTAGTGAACAGGACGGTGATTCAGCTGCTTAGAGTATATTGTAGTAAACATCCTAAACTTTGGGATGAGCAATTGCAGTATATACAGCATGCTTACAATCATGCAGTTCATTCTTCCATGAAGAAATCTCCTTTTGAGACTTGTTTTGGTTATCTGCCAAAAACACCGATGGACTTCTCTTTTGGCAAAGATGCAGTGGATGGACATCATGATGCAGATAAAGCTTTAAAGTTCATTCAGAGAATCCAAGCAGTGCAGCAGGCAGTTCAAGAACAGTTGGAGAAGATCCAGGCAAGGTACAAATCCAGGCATGACAAGCATCGAGTTAATCATCAATTTCAGGTTGGTGACCGAGTTTGGTTACATATCACCAAAGAAAGGATGAAAGTTGAAGGTAAAAATCTTAAGCCTATCAGGTATGGTCCTTTTGAGATATTGGAGAAGATCGGCACTAATTCTTTTTGCTTGAATTTACCTCCATACATGCAAATTTATTCAGTTGTGAATGTTGAGAATCTTAAATTGTATGAGCCTCCTATGATCATGGATGAAGAAACTAATATACAGATTCCTTTAGTTGATGATTTGGCACCTGAATACATGAAAGAGTTACAGGATGATGTTATTCTTGACAAACATGTAAGGACTTCACGAAGGGGGAATGCTGAGTACCTTCAAGTGGGGATTAAAGGCATGCATCCTAGCAAAGCCAGATGGATGGATATTGGGAAAGTCAGGGAGTTGTATCCTCACTTACTTGCTGAGTAATTCAAGATTTTGGTGGTCCAAAAGCTCTTCAATAGGGAGGAATGATCCGGAGGATTATTCATCTTCTAAAAAGTTACACTGATCCAATATGGTACAAGGTTTATTAATCTATTGTATGCTAGACATTACGTGAACAGTCGCGCAGTTCCCCCATGGTGCGCAACTTATCGCATGTCGCGCAACTACCCCATGGTGCGCAGCTTATCGCATGTTGCGCAGCTACCCCATGGTGCACAGCTTATCGCATGCCGCGCAGCTACCCCATGGTGCGCAGCTTATCGCATGCTGCGCAGCTACCCCATGGTGTGCAGCTTATCGCATGCTGCACAGTTGTGGCATGGGCCACGCAGTTCGCAAACTGTCCAGTTGAACAGCGAATGGTTCGTGGAGTTTACTCCCTTGCTACAACATTTATCTGCTGCGACAGTAGATCAGGGGTTTGGCAGAGTCCTTGTATGCCGCGACATTTGTAACTTTTGAGATGGCATCAAATGGTTACATTACATGGCATAGCCCAATGCAAGTCATTGCAACGTGTTGTGAGTCAGCACATATGCGTGGAGTTGTTTGCAACGCTTCAGGGATATGGAACGTCGTGGTAACATAACGCTTGGGCCGAGACTTGGCGGGATGGCATGATTCAGTTTAGCATATGGTTGTAGCGATGTAAAAAAAAGAATCTGTTACTTATCCTTCCTCTGAACTCTTAAATAGAGGAGACTGGCCACCGAGACGGGGGACAGAGTGGAGAGACGTAGATTGCTTTAGAGCGCAGAGCATCATTTCTTTGTTATGAGAAGCTTAGAGATATTTTGCTGCGAAGTGCCAGATGTTGTTACTGTAGAAGTCGACATTCTCTGTTATAGTTAGTTTTCTTTGTCTTTGAATGCTAATTGTAACTTCTAGAAGAGAGGTCTTCAAGACTTTGTACAACATTCTGTTTACAGTTGTTGAAGTTGTTTCCAGAACCATTTTTGTACCATTTCAAAGAGATTAATTGGATTGGTACCCATTGGAGAGGGACCCAGAGACGTAGCCCAGTGGAGGGGGTGAACTCCGTTATCAACTTTTGTCTGTGATGCTATGTTTCGTTTACATCTGCTTATTAGTCTTGTTTTCTCATTCCTGTTATGAGCATTTAATTTCTGTTAATATTGTTCCATTAATTAACCTGTTGCTCGCATTCTTTTACAACAAACTTTTAATGCACTGAAGTTGAGGTCCTACGAATCACTTCCTAACTAACCTAGACTAAAAGTACAAAATTGTGACCAAGCCAACCACTTATCGACATCTTATTGGAATATTTCTCCATGATGTTTCAAATAACTCACACAAGTTCCTATAAGGTTATAAGGTTCTAACCCCCCCCCCCAAAAAAAAAAGTGGCTTTTAAGGGTAGTTCTAAACCCCCCTCGTAGGTACCTATAGGGGCGGCTTCAAACCACCCTCATAAGTACCTACAGGGGTGGTTTCACACCCCCCTCCCCATAGGTTCCTACAAGGGAAGTTATAAACCCCCCCTAAAACTCCATATTACTAACCTTTAGGGGCGGTCTTAACAAACCCCCCCCATAGCATCGACGCTAAAAGTTTGGACTTATCTACATGGTTTTGGAAGAGATCAAACCGACTCTAAAAGTGAATTTTGGGGGTAGTTCAAAACCCCCCCTAAAAGTATTTATTACAAAACTTTGGGGGCAGTTATAAACCCCCCTCATTGTAACATACAAGGTAGTTTTGAACCCCCCTCGTAGTGTCATATGAAGTCAATTTAGAACCCCCCTCGTAGTAACATACAAAAATGATTTGAAACCCCCCCCCCCCCATATAGCCACAATAAATCATAATAAAATATATTTTATTAAAAATATCGATATTACAATATCATTAGGGAACGAAGAAATCGCACCTTCAACCTCCTGCTTGTAAAGCATGCACTCTTCCATTAATCTAGAACCCTTTAAGAATTAGGGAAATGGGAAATATTAACCCCAAGATTGCATCATTTGTAATTCTAAGAAAAGACTAAGAATCTAAACATTATTTCTGACTCGATAGACCTAAGGAATTAGTCTGAATTGAGGAACAAATAGCCAAATAAGGATGCCTCTTGTGACTTGTATCTAAGTCAACAAGGATAGTCCCCACCTCGAAGCTGCACTCAACTATGTGTTTATCCACATACACCTTTTGCTAGTTCTAGGCCACCTGTAGATTATTCTTAAGGGCTCTAAGGATATCCTTATTCTCTTGTATCCAATCCTTGGCCTGACTCTTTTTTTATAGGAGGAAATACTCAAAATACACTATAAACATGGGATATTCTTTAATTAACTAAGGATTCTTTACCATAAATTCTTTACTAAAAACACTATCAAATAACTTCAAAGATTTATATTACCGTTTGGTATTACCAAATACTATAGAGTAACCGAACATAACATATTTGTTTACAGTCAACTCAGTCGGTTTAGGTCACGACTTGCTTGAGTTGAATGGTTTGGTACTGAATCGACCAAATTGGAATCCAACTCGACCGATTTGGTATCGAATTGGCCATGCGATCCAGTTTGAAAGGATGAGTCAGTTCAGTGGATGGTCAACTTAGTCAAGTCATCCAAGTCAGATTCCAAGTTGACCGATTTTTAAAATAGAAGCCTAATCAATGTAGGTGCCTATTTTTTAAATCTTAACTCTCTCATCTTGCTAAATATTTGTTTTTATTTGGTGTATTTTTCTGCAGAGTGTGTTTTTTTTTTCATACCTTCTATCCTTGCAATGTTTCAATTTTTCTCCTTATACCCGTTTCTATTTTATCATGGCAGCATTTCCTATGTGATACTTTCTCCAATTTTTATGAAAAGAGAAAATGCAGTTCCTTTAGTTAACATATGTCAAAATCCAAATAAGCATATTTGATAGGTCTGCAAAAACATAAATACATACAACACTCAAATGCAATGTTAAAATTGTTAGGAGTAGGATTTCTTTCTCTATTTTCATATTTACTTCTATCTCTGATTAGCTTGTTTATCAAATGCTATGAAGACTAAACGTTTCTGGACCCAATCGTTCTCCGACCTATATAATTTCTCTAAAATAGAACAAGACTCATATATATGGAAATATGATATCTATGTCAGTTCTTGATGTTAGTAATAGTGCCACGCATGCGATGTTGAAATGTTGGTAACTTTGGAATGGCAGAATCAACAGAGGCTAACGAAGAAAATGAGAAGCATTCAGAATTACAAGATGGTCTTAAGTGTGGGGAAGATAAACAAAAAAATGGTACTAGTTTGGCCATGGAGGGGGGACAACCACAACTTTGTGTATATGTAGTTCAACCTAAACAAATGAAGGGCATGCCAATGCAACTTGAGGAAAATTATAGCATGGGACAATCCTTCCTCACTTGTTAAGGTCAACCAAAACCATTATTGTTATATCTATTGTTATGTTATGTGTTATATTTTATATGTTTTTTTTTTTTTTTTTACTGTTATTAAATGGGTTTTTGTTGTACTTTATTTGCTCTTGTGCTATATTATTGTTTTATGTAGAGTTCTCTATCAATTATATTTTGCAGGGGTTCTCAATCCGTAAGAATTATCGCTTGTGAACAAGACTTTCAAGAAGTCAAATGAGACTATGTTGCCTATTATTGAAGAGGAAGAGTCTGTGTGAAGTTTTTTTGGTTCAAACTATAGCCTTGGGGAAGAAGATCCGTCTTTACAATGTCCAAAGAAAAACTATTTACAGAGCTCCAAACTTCAAAGCCTAAATTTGTTAACGAAGTTGATAAGATATGTACTACTACATCTTATGAAACATTTCCTACTCAACCATTAGGTATTTCACCATCTAATGAAATGTTTACCTAGTTTATCTTTTGTATTTGACCTCTCTATTTCTTTACTGCATATACTAGTTTTGGAGTTGTATTATTACTACAGCGTTGAATTCTCCTATCACAAACATTTGATTCTCTTGTTGTTTCTTGTGTATTTTCAGGTAAAACATTTAGCTATAGAAAAAATGCACATTCCACTGAATGTTCTTGAGACTCCTTTGCAGAAAAAGGAACCCCTTGGACCCCAAGATCCCTTCACATATCCTTTTGCGCATGTCAAAAAGTGTGCTTATTTTTTACAATGCCCATCTTAAAACTTAATTTCAAAGAAAAATAAGGTATATATAATTATATGATTATCATTATTCATGTTTCCTTAACTAAAAAAACTTCAAAAAGGTCAATTGCTAAATCCACCGACGAACTGTATAGGAAAAGCTAGTCAAATGATGCATATGGAAAGAATTTCTCTAATGCACCTCTAGTAGCTACAAAGAATTTGTCTAAAGGTCATAAATGCATGAAATATACACATGGAAATGATGTGCCAAGTTTGTTGTTACAAGCATATCATTCAATTTGGTATTTCCTGTTAGGGATTCAGAATATGTAATATCATTTCAGGGAGTACTCATTCCAGGGATGTATGCCATATGTAGTAAATTGGTTTCTAAGTTTTGCAAGTTTCAAATTGGTGTTTTATACATAAAAATGTCATATTGCTTATAATCGTACAGTGACAATTGTATTCAATGACCATGGTTGTACATGCAGCTATCTTGACTAGGGATTCCTCTCACAAAAAATTGCCAGCAAAGATAAAAGAAAATTTTTGCATCGCTAGTATATCTGCTCCATCACCAAATTCTTCTGCATCTGACAATTTGAGTTCTAAAAAATGTCCAGCTTCTTCCTCATGTACCCTTGAAAAGTTAAGGAAGTCTCTATTTGAAATGTTGGAGGGTGCTCCTGAGACTAAAGACTAAAATAGAAATGGGAATATTTTTGGCACATCCTCTTTGCAAATTTTTCAAGGGATTCCTGCATTTCATTCTTCAATGGTTTCTTCTACCTCAACAGGAAGCAGTTCATTATTCCTGACTCACACATATCATGAGCAGTTTGCACCCACCACAGGTGCAAGTACATCTACAAATTCAACAGTTTCTTAATGTGGCAAGAAGAAAGAATATTGTAACACAATGGTAGGGTACTTGCCTACAAAATATGATTCTATAAGCATTGCTGGTAATAGTGTGATTTTTAGTGCTAAGAATCCTCCAAGTAATTCTAGCCATGTTTTTCCTGTAACTTTTACTGCAAAAGGCTTGAGCCTCGAGATTTCCTAGAAAGGATGATCCTATAAGCATTTATTTTAATAACATGGTTTTAAGTGCCAAGGATCCTCCAAGCAATTCTAGCAATGCTTTTCTTGTAACTTTTGTTGCAAAGCCCTCGGGCTTCAAAATTCCTTCACCAAAACTAGAATGTTTTTATTCGGTTAGTCCATGTAAGGTTTTCTGTTACACCAAAACCTGCAGATGTTGATGAAAATTTGAAACCAAGCACAAGTCCCTATCATCAAGAGTGACGGTTAAGCCACATTTTTATATTCCCAGAGGTGCGATGGTTATACCATGCGGTTGTACCGATACTCCAATAGTACATCTCCTCCAACGTTGCTCGGGGGAATTGAACATGAGACCTTAGCTATGATACCATGTAAGGTTTTCCATTACACCAAAACTTACAGATGTTAATGACCATTTGAAACCAAGCACAGGGCCCTATCATCAGGAGTGGCGGTTAGTCCACATTTTTATATTCCTAGAGGTGCGACGGTTATACCATGTGGTTGTAATGATACTCCAACACCCCCCCCTCCTTCTTAGCTCGTGGGAATTGAACCTAAGACCTCAACTCTGATACCATGTAAGGTTTGTCATTACACCAAAACATGCAGATGTTGATGAACATTTGAAACCAAGCACAAGCCCTATCATCAGGAGTGGCGGTTAGGACACATTTTTATATTCCCGAAGGTATCGTGGTTATACCATGTGGTTGTACCGATACTCCAACAATCCACATTCTCTTTCTCATATCTCATGCAGTGATACATTTTGTCATATGACAACCGTCAAGGGACATTTGACTAAAAATGTAATATCACCAGATTAATTGTGTTTTGGATGTTTGCAAACAAAATTTATCTGTGCACCATATTCGTATACCTTACACAAAATATCTATTGGCAATCATCCCTTCCACCCACGAATATGCCTAGAGGGCCAAGCAGTATTCATCATGGTAATATATTGAAACCCTCAAGTTTTCCTACAATACCATCCTCCATTTCCGTGAGAAATTTTAGTTTTCCAAACTATAATTTCATTGTACCACACATCACTCCAATGACTTCCAATTCGTTGTCTGATGCTTCCTCAAATACTTCTATCATATCCATTCCAGGTCCTCCATTTTAGCCGCAAGTTAAACCAAAATCTGAAGTTTCTGGTCTGGTCTTGTTAGCACAGAAAAAATTTGGTGTCTCTAAGGCTCATCCAATTTCACTTGTATAAATAATTGATCAGACAAAGGTCCCTTTAGATGTTTGTAATTCAGCTAAGCCCATAATTGTTGAAGATATTGAAATAAAAACTATTTTACAATCTAATTGTTTTTGTATTAATCAAAACAATCATGGTACCATGGATATGAAAATCAAACTCAGTTAGGGTTATCACAAGGAAAGTCCTCTTTGCAATAAATTATTTACTAAAAACACACTATAAAATAACATTTTTTTCTCATCTTAAACCTATAATTGCAATCCTAAGGTTTAGACACCATCCATGTATGTGTGTTCCTTAGGGCTCTTGTGGACCAATTAGGTAAAGTCTCCAGGTATGGTTTCTCATTTGTTCTTGATTTTTCTGTCATTTCTATATCACGTATATTCATATCCTGCATTCTAATGGTTTGGATTTGGTTTTTAATGGCAACCAAACCATCATTTATGATAATAATTTTAATAAAAATATAAAAGCATAATACAGTTTTAACCCACCTTTTTAATTAGTAGGATTGATCCAAATGGTAAGTTTTAAATGTAGGCCTGAATATGTGGCTCTTACCTAAAAATATGTTGAATTCATTGCATGTTGGAAGAAGAATTAAAGCAGGGTTGTAAAGTTGATCTTGTTGTAAACCTAGTTGGCTTCCTCTATATTAAAGGAAACAAGATCACTATCCTATCCTTCTGTAACACTTACAAAACCTTGGAAAATAAAATTCTCAGCAAAGGGAAACTCCAATTGTTGAGTTGTTGTCCAACAAGAAAATTTGTTGACTACTTTCAGCACTCAATAGCCTTGTTAACTTTGTTGATAAGGATCCTAAAGCAAATGGCTACTAAATCATAACAAGTCAATTTCCATCTTTCCAGTTGTACATGAAATCAATGGAATATTGATCCAATATGCCTGAAATAGTATCATCATGGGGAACAAGATTAGAATTTTAGATCCCATTGAAAAATTAGCATACTTAAGAGTTCTAGGATTTTAGGATTACAAACTTTTGAATCAGTTTCTATCATGTATGAGGGTATGTAATTGACATTTAATCAAGAATGTCAATCCCTATATGTACCTTGATGTTGGTGGTGTTGATCATTGAAATCCTCGTTCATGACCTTAATATAAATGCACTCTTCACGGAAGCAAAATCACTTAAAGCATTGGAAGATTTTTGTACCTTATTTTAAGGATTGGATTATAAAGTTTCATCAAAATTGTAGAGTGTTGAGTCATTTACTAATGTCCTTGGAGAATCAACTTTGAGATTTGATTAGAATCAAGACCTAGAGCCTAGAAGAGGGAGGCATAGGGTTCTATTCATGATTAGAATCCTAAGATAGGAAATTATTCACCAACATGTATGATTTATTATTTATGTTTCACTTTAATTTTTTAAATATCCTTACACACACACACACATGCACGCATGCACACGCACACACACACACGCATCCAAAATTTTGGGAGTTCACGTTTCTAACATGTCCCCGTTTCAAAAACGTGTCCCTGTTTCCCCGTTTTGTGCAACTTAGATATGAAATAATACAAAAAATATAAGAGGTGAATTATATGAATGAAAAATACAATCCATACATGTCTATAAGTACATGTGATGTGGCACATACCATGTATCCTACCTATAGCCAAGAAATACAAATTACAAATTAATAATAAATAAACCTATAATACCCGAGTCTAGCCTACGTGATCTAGATCCTAGCCTGCATAATGAAATTATGTTCATTACATGGAAATCATCTTATATGTCACTCAATGTGTCTCAGAACTTATTCCAAACCCATCCCTCCAAAAATAAACTCAATAAACGATATTCTTAAACAGTAACGTGTAACCATGCTTACTAGAAGAATTTGACACTTAATTTTATTAAGTTTGTTAAACTGCCAAATGGATGAGTTTAAATCACATTTCTGGTGTAATTATAATATAAAATATTCAATCTCATGTAAAAGTGAATAATACATCGAAATATCTATGCTCAGTACTAGATGATAGGAAATTTCAAATCTATGGACGTTACACATTTATAGTGCATGACAGCCTTCAAGTGGCAATACCACTATACAAAATTTTATAACTGAATTAGTTCAAAATAACACTCCATACTCTTAAGTTTCTTGGAATCCATTAATAAATAGACAAAGTCTCATTTTATTTATGTGACATTAGTTGATTCATTATTTAATATCCCTTATATGAAATCATATCAGAATATTATCTCTACTGCTGATATGAATTAGAATATGAAATTAAATTTTACAATTAAACCATTCACTTCTTTATGCGGGGTAAATTGTGGGCATTGCTGACAAATTGGGAATGGAAGAGGGATAAGGGAAGCAACCAAAAGATATTTTTTGGAAATATTTAATTCTTTTCCTAAGCACATGTATGTTGGGGACCATTTAGGTTTTGAAATCAGCTCCGCTGAAGTCTATTCCCATGCTTCCGGGTGCCCCAACCATGCAAACTAGGAATGAACCTTCACTTCCAACAACTAGTGCCTAAGGAAACTGATATGGATCTTGAATGTAGTTATCAGATAGTATAAGAAATTATATGCATGTTTATAACATACCATGGGCAATAAAAGTTATTCTACAAGTTGAAAAGGTGAGACTAGCTCACAGGGCAGCTCACTAGCTCCATCTTTAGGCTTTACCAAACAAGGTAAGGGGGTCATGAATTCTTTGTTTTGGGATTTGGAGAATTATATATACCTGTTAATGACCCATGAGAACAACAATGGTGGTATTTGGAAACTCATAGGTCGAATTATGAAAGTTATGGTAAAACTATTCATTTTTAAATGCAAATCTAAACTAGGTTGGCTCAAACAAGTAAATCTCAGCCATACTAATTCAGAATGAAATAAAATTTATAGATTAGGATTATAAAATCATATTAAATCCAAATATGTTTAAATTACTCATAATCCATAAAACTCTCTTTAACACTAGGCATCAATACAACGCACTTTAGAGGGAAAAATCAAAGGAAAACGTGAATATTCAAAAAGCTCAAGTACTGGAAACTTATGGACCTGTTAATGACACCTGATACACAGTATTTGATGGCTAGAAGCTGCTATCAGATCATGAATCAACTCTTTGTAGCTGCTCCTTAGCTTCAGGATGACTTGCAATGAAGATGGGGAGAAGATGGGAAGAAAGGAACATGGGAATTGGGGTGCATTACCCAAGAGAAATGAGGTTCATCACTTAGTATTGAAGTTTAGATTCACTCAATACCAAAACATACATCAACCAAACTAGTAAATGGAGTTGGAAGCACCCTTAAATAAAATTTGAGTGACTTGAGTGACTTGTTGAGCAAGTCCTTCACATGTTGAGAAAGTTGCCACTTGCTAAACCCTAACCCTAGCCATGAATTTGACCTCCTTGAGGAAAATAGCAAGTAATAGGCTTAGGTGATGTTTCCTTGTTTGTTCCCTTCAGTCCAAAATTGAAATTGTGGCCTACTTAACCCAAAAGTTTCCTTCTTGTGTCTAATTTATTTTTCTGCGCTTTCCTGTTTTGAAAATTGCCTTGATTTTCCTGCTTTTGACAATTGCTATATTTTTTATGATAGTTTTATTTTCTGGTTGTTTATATCTTTTTGTATTGAGTTCCTTTTTAGGATTTCCTTTATTTTATTGAGTGTTTCCATTTTTCCATACTAGAAAAGTTTCCTGATGTGCCTTCCTGACATGGCACTCATTTCCACATGTCATTATTTTCCACATTAATTAAATAATTACATAAAAATAATCCAGAATTGGAAACAAACAAAGTGCATGCCTCCAAAGTATGAGATTAATAAGATTCCCTAGGAAAATTAATTCATTCATCTTTTGTACCCCTAGGTGTTTGGAAAGTTCAACACATTCAAGGTCCCTTCAAGGGAGGGACATGACAACTCTCCCCTCCCAAGTCTGCTTGTACTCAAGTAGAAGCACTCCAGAGTGCTACATAATTTGTCCACCATGTTTCTGCTATACCACTATGATCATAGTCATTTCTCCAATGACCACTTCTTTCAACAAAAGTGTCAACCGGGTTAAGGTAACTGAGTAGAATGTTTGTATCCCACTGCCTCCTATGCAAGGATCCAAATATTTTTGCCCCTTTTGGGAATATGTCATTCCAAAGAATGTCAGGGTCTCATGGTATTATCCGCCCCCTTCCAAACATCAGTAACGACAACAAAATTTGGTCATCGTAGAAGATGAAAATGAGGATATGAAAATCATACCACCACACAGACAATTGATCACTCCCCATGCCAAACTAAAAGTATTTGAGAATATACCACCAAGCATGGAACATCTTAATGTGGGACCAAATCATCTTGAGCGTCTCTAAAGTATGAAAATCTATATGCAAGCTAGCACTAGAACCCATGCCCCTCCATGTATACTGAGAGCATCATATATCAACCATACATGCTCATGCCACTGCTCATACAATTTTGCTGATGTGTCTAATGTCTCTCGATTGATGCAAGCAAGATGTTTACCCTCTAGTGCACACATCTCAATCATGTGTCTAACCACCCAATCAATGGATGAACAAACTTTCATGTTGAATGATTCAGGTGGGAATAATTCAGATACTACTGATGCACTTGTCAAACCACATGGCTTGACCATCAATTCCTCAACTGGAAGAGTGGGAGTGTCATGCTCCTCCTGTGGCATAAATAGAAAAAAATCCTTTCACCCTATTTTCATCCCCACATGATGCAGCTTAAATAGAAGTGTGGGGTGAAGAATTGAGAACCAAATCCCTACAATACTCATCCATCAATCTAATGTATGCACAACTTCCTCCATTGGTTGGATCAATAACAATGTGATCATGTGTCTACTCCAAAATTGTATAACATTTTATTAGAGGCAACTCATAATCTCTTAGGAACCATGTAAGTGTTTGGTCTTCATCTTGATTTACCTCAAAATCCTTAAGAACATGAAAATCAGAATGCACCTCATGTGCATGTGTATGGGAGGTATCTAATGGCTGCAAAAAAATTATTTGTTGTTGTTCACATGTCAGGACAATGTCAGTCACAACATAAATTTTATTGCAGAAATAAAATTCTTTACCTCCCAGGGTCTTCATTCCATAGATGTCTCTATCCACCCGATCAATGGATGAATAAGGACTTTTATTTGTTGATCCATATTGAATGTAATAAGACACCTCCTCTGGAGTATAATATACCATCCATAAGGGTGTGTCATAAGGTGTCTCCATTTAAGCATGCATGTCAAAAAACCCTCTACTGATGCAATCAATTCTAATGCATCCTTGATCCTCTATTTCAATGATATATTTATCCACCCAATTCATGAATAGATAATCATCTTTGCTTGTTGATTCAATTGGAATTTCATCGGCCATATTTCCCATATCTAAGAACACTTCATCCTTCCTCTCAATATCAATGAGTGCCTTTCCAATATTTTCTTCCTTATAGATTTTCATAAGCATCTGCAAATCTGCTCCTTCATTGTCCTCCACATAAGGTCCCTTTAGCACATCCAAATTAGTTCCTAGAATGTGCACATGATTATTTTCCATGCAATATGGGGGTGTGGTACATTCAAATCCTTTTGAATTTGAACAATCTGCAACCTTGACTCTTGAATAGCTTCTTGGGTTCTTTTCAAGGAATCATATGTAGCCTCCCATTTACTATGGAGTATTTCATACTCTTATCTTTCCCTCTCGAATGCACAATAGTACATTTCAGCCACCATGAGGACATGATCTCTGTCGGATAGTAACTTTACATAACTCTCCTTCATCATGGACATGCCTTATTTAAGTGCTATGCACTCTTCCAAAAAGGATTCTCCTTCCAACTCTCCTACAGAATCTTCCCAACAACATCTTGTCGGTAGGGCATTGATGTCAACAAGGTTGTTCATGGCTGCCATAAGATTCTCTTTGTCCTCATTTAGTGATACCCTCAAGTGATGTGGCTCACAAAGAAGATCCTCCACCAAGGTTTCTCCTTCCAATGGATGAGACATAAAGCCATCTTTCTTGTGGCATGGATCCACACCACATACTTCATTTTCAACATACTGGTCAGCTTGTGAATCTTCTGTAAAATCACTTCCATGATATGAAGTGGAGGGTATCTCTGAAAGTTGTAATGAAATTTTATCTTTTCAAAGATGAGAAAGTATATCATACCTTGGTATTTCATCTTCCTCACCTTTATGTAGGGACACTATGGTGGCCTTCTCTTCCACCAAATTCTCTGGTTCACACCCAAGTGGTGTGGCCTTAGCTTGTTCTTCATTATGAGGCTCAAGATGTGGTTGTAAATCTGATTTATAAACTTATTTTGGATATGATATAAAATATGTCTCACCATATTCACATTAACCAACATCCTTAGCAATGATCTGGAAATCACCCACAAACAAGTTGGAAATGAATTCTTCTTCACTTTCTTCTCCTATTCAACCACCTTGCGGTGACTTGCACTCCACTTCCTGGATCTCTGCCTCTGCCTCATTTCTATTAACTCCAAGAAACTTGAGACTTATTCACCTTTATTGGTACTCATGTCACAACCTTTAGAAGCTATGTTTGAAGAAAAAACAAACAAACTCATAAATCTTGAACATGTAAATGACTTTGATGAATCTTCACCTTTGTTCCTTCTTCTTCTTCTTTGCTCAGAGAGGTAGAAAAACTTGGTTCCTCTATAGATGCCTTTATGATCTTAAAATAATTCTCATCAAAATTATGAGTCCAAAATCCATACTTGAGATAGACATACTCCTTTAATTTTATAGCTGCACCAATATTATTTCCCAAAGTTAGATACTCCTTGTTACAGCAAGGCATGTTTTCACATGCTTCTATCATCTTTGTCAAGTATTTATTTAAAATGGGATAATAATCTTGGATATATTATCTATATGATTCCCAATAGACTTCATCATCTTCAAATATTTGTAGGCCTCCATCAACATATAGGGTTTCTTCTTCATATTGATCACAGTCTTCTTCTATCACCGGTAGAAGCCTCATAGATGCAACTTGAATTAGTGATTTGCAATATCTCTTCACTAAGATCTTACTTTCCACGGGGGTGGAGGAAAGTGATATGATACCACTGTAACATCCCTAATCCAAAATCATATCACAATATTATCGCTGCTTTTGATATGAATTAGAATATGAAATTAAATTTTCCAATTAAACCATTCACTTCTTTATGCGGGGTAAATTATGGCCATTGCTGAAAAACTGAGGATGGTATAGGGATAAGGGAAGAAACAAAAATAAAAATTTTGGAAATATGTATCTATTTACCTAAGAACATTTATGTTGGGTACCATTTAGGTTTTGAAATCAGCTTCGTTGAAGTCTACTCCCACGCTTCTGGGTGTCCCAACCGTGCAAGCTAGGAATGAACCTTCACGTCCAACAACCAGTGGATAAGGAAACTGATATGGATATGAAATGTAGTTACCATACAATATAATAAGGTATATTAATTTTATAACATATAATAGGGAATAAAATTTATTATACAAGTTGAACATGTGAGACGAGCCCACATGGAAGCTCACCAACTCCATCTTTAGGATTTCCCAAACAAGGTAAGGGGGTCATGAATTATATTTTTTGGAAATGGGAGACTTATATATACCTTTTAATGACCCATAATAATAATAATTGTGGTATTTGGATACTCATATGTCAAATTATGAAAGTTATGGTAAAACTAGTCATTTTTAAATGCAAATCTAGACTAGGTTGGCTAAAACAAGTAAATCTCAGCCATACTGATTTAGATTGAAATAAAATTTATAGATAAGGATTATAAAATCATATTACATCCATATATGTTGAAATTATTCTCATTCATAAT
This sequence comes from Pseudotsuga menziesii, assembly GCA_001517045.1. Classification (NCBI taxonomy): domain Eukaryota; kingdom Viridiplantae; phylum Streptophyta; class Pinopsida; order Pinales; family Pinaceae; genus Pseudotsuga; species Pseudotsuga menziesii. The sequence goes on from LPNX011105950.1 coordinate 133,291, forward strand.
CCATAAAACTCTCTTTAACACTAGGCATCAATACAATGCACTTTAGAGGAAAAAATCAAACGAAAACTTGAAGATTCAAACCCCTAGGTACTAGAAACTTATGGAATTGTTAATGAAATATGATATATGTCATTGATGTCTAGAATATTCTATCATATCATGAATCAAATATATGTGGTTGCTCCTTAGCTTCAGTAGGACCTGCAATGAAGATGGGGAGAAGAGGGGAAGAAAGGAACATGGGACTTGGGGCACATCACCCAAGAGAACTGAGGTTCGTCACTCAATATTGAATCTTAGATTCACTCAATACAAAACAACCAAACTGATAAATGGAGTTGGAATAACCCTTAAATAAACCTTGAGTGACTTGGGTGACTTTTTGAGCAAGTCCTTCACCTATTGAGCAAGTTGCCACTTGCTAAACCCTAACCCTAGCCATGAATTCGCCCTCCTTGATGAAAATATAAAAGGCTTAGGTGATGTTTCCTTATTTTTTGCCTTCATTACAAAATGGAAATTGTACCCTCCTTGGCCCAAAATATGCCTTCTTTATGTCTGAGTTCTTTTTCCGCATTTTTGTGTTTTGAAAATTGCCTTGCTTTTCTTGCTTTTGACAGTTGCTATCTTTTTTATGGCAGTTTTCTTTTCTAGCAGTTTCTATATTTTTGGATTGAGTTCCTTTTTAGAATTTCCTCGATTTTCTTGAGTGTTTCCATTTTTCCATCCTATGAAAGTTTCCTAATGCGCCCTCTTGACATGGAACTCATTTCCACATGTCTTTATTTTCCACATTAATTAAATAATTACATAAAAATAATCCAGAATTGGAAACAAACTTAGTACATGCCTCCTAAGTATGAAATTAACAAGATTCCCTAAGAAAATTAATTAATTCATCTTTTGTCCCCCTGAGTGTTTGGAAATTTCAACACATTCAAGGTCCCTTGAAGGGAGGGACATGACACATTAAGACAACACATTAGGAATTTAGGACCCATAATACATCTCACCAGTTTATAGTTATTCTCCATACCAGTTTAACATAAAATCTCAAAAGTATGGACAATAATAGTTTTCATTAGAGGAAACTTCAATTTAAAATGGGCCTTCCAAAAATAATACAAATTCCATGTCATCATGTATTAGCCAATCAAAATTCTTTAAAATTCAAGAAGGGAGCACCTCTTAAACAATTTTTTAATATAAATTTGGGGATAGCTATCATAAAAAAAACTACTTTTTTTGTTCGTAATTTTGACATATCTCCATGTGTTTTTACGCAAATTTTGATTGGGAGAGCTCGTTGGATGTGGAATTAAAAAATTCCACATCCAATGAGCTCTCCCGACCGAAACTTGCGTAAAAACATGGGGAGATATGTCAAAAATACAAACAAAAAAATAGTTTTTTCTTTTCTTCTTCCAAAATTAATAAATATCATTTTATTATTTTAACTATTATTTTATTAATTTTCCTTAGGAGGCCCATTTTGAGTTGAAATTTCCTCTAATGAATGCATCAAGCCTTCATGTTGTGAAATAAATATTCCATGTTTATATTGCACTACTAGCTCCAATGATAAAAACAAGACTGAAACCATTAATGAACCTTTAATCCAAAATAAACATCTTTTAATGAATATAAACACCAATTTACATACCATGCCATCCGTAGATGTTGAATCCAAATAATTCATGCCCTAATGATATATTGGCAAATCAGTGACTTCCCCATCATGTTTGCCATGCAATAGACACATTCTGCTAGGATATCAATGTAGCATTTAACAGGATCATCTACTGAAAAGGAACCACTAGGTGCAGTGGACTTCAATTTTGCAACATCTATCTTCAACAAGTAATTACCGATTCCCACAAACAAGACATCATATTGAATAAAATCATGCAGTGAACACCAATCCAATATTATTAAGTGAAGAATATCCCATAAAATAGAATGAATGAACCAAAATATGTTTAAAAGAATCCTTTTAGATATGTTCCATGGGATACAATAAACATAATTTATAATCAATATATTAATCTAACATGTCCCTGCTAAATCCCGAGATGGGCTATTAGGCGAGGGATTGGTGGAGGTTTCTACCTTGCCGCAGGACATGAGAAAAAGTGGTGATGGGATTGGAAGTCATCATAGAGGAGATATGGGGAAATTCAGGATGCACTAGAATTCATGAATGCCAATGGGTTGTTAGGGAAGAGAGTGGTGGAGGTTGTCTCTTAATGAATATAAATCCACACTCCAAGTGAAAACATGTTTCTATACTTGGAGAAGTAATAAAGAAATTTCTAATATAAAACATAGAACAAGAAGTAACACAGAATAATCATTTACCTTTGCCAAGTGTGGAAGCAAGGATTCTTTCAAAGACTCATGCATAGAGGTATAAATTCATGATATAGGTGTAGATGATGCAATGTTCCTTCATATACCTCTGTACAATCCTACTATACCTAAAATCCAAGCAACCACAATTGAAAGTTTAAAAAAATAAGCACTAGACAACACATCAGTCCTAGTAATCAATCAAATGAAAAGTTTACAGGGAGCAGTTTTGACTTTAAAAGAATCATACCTCTCTCTGACATAATGGACCCCAAATTCTGAAAGAGAAATCTATGACCAACAGTACAAGATTGAATTATTGTCTTCACAGTATATATTGGATGCAACCAAAGGCTTACAAACATTCCATCCAATGCACCTTCCAGCGCATTATCTCCCATTTTAGGAAATAGACTCATGGAGCTTGTCTATTGTAAACGAGTGTCTATTCTCAAAGAATCCTCACTACCAAGAGGACCTGCTACCTGCTAGGCTTGTCTATTGTAAACGAGTGTCTATTCTCAAAGACTTCTCGCTTCCAAGAGAACCTGCTACCTGCTTTTTTTTATCTATCATCAAATTTACAATTGCCAAGTACCATGTTTCAAAAAGTGGTGTCCATGTCCCCATACCCAATTTTTCTGGAAAATTAGGTTATAAGTTTATAACTTATCAAATTATTAGTTATGGCACTCTGATGGCACACAATTCTTACTTTTAAAAGAATCAATGTAGCTGAACAAACCAAGTTGTGGAGAACCTAAAATAAAATATATTTCTCATCCTAGTTCTAGTAAAGTCATTCTGCAATTCCCTTAACCAATTCTTCTATAGCCCTTTACTAGACTGTGGAAATAAAATTTTCTAGGTCACTATCCAATTTCATTTCTTGTCTTCAGTCAAAAAACAAAAAAATGTGATAAATAATAGAGAAGTTTGAATCAATGTCAACACTTGATCTATCCAGTACATGCATTGTCGATTGATTCCAAAAACTTGAATCTGAATGAGAAAGAATCCCAATCTGCAGGAAAAATGCACCAAAAACATTTTAAATAGTGCTCAAGTACAAGAAAACTTAACATACTTGAATCAAAAATAGAAAAATGGGAAATCTTTATTGTATATCTATAGAAGAACTTCGAGCAAAATTATAAAAACTTTTTACCTGGAGCTAGCATCTCCAAGGGTAAGAATGAAGAACAATATAACAATCAGATCAGATGTCCTGGGTCTTAAGTATCAACTAAGTGCCATATTTTGAGACACAATGTGCATTCTTTTTGTCATAACAACATTTTATGATTTTGATTGCACTGATTCTTGTGTGGTCGTATATCCAAGACTAACTTGTCTTCTTGTTAAATACTAATTGCAATGAGAATTTATTTTTTGCATCTAGTGCTACCTTATACTAGAGTTGTTGTCTAGTAAATAAATCCAAAATATTATTTCCTATCTAGAAGATGAACATATGGACAAATTTCATGATTATATTGATGATCTAAATGTTCACTATGACAATGTTTTCATGAGGATGTTCAAACAAACATTGGAGGGAGACTGTGGTCAATGGTTCAAAGGATTGTCTGCAGTTTCTATTTCATCTTTCTTGGACCTTTGTGATTTGTTTTTGAGCAAGTGGGCCTTCATTCCTCAAGAGATGAGCCTATCAGAAATGCATACTTTAAATCAATAGGAGGATAATTTTAAAATTATTTCTCTATAAATTCCTATTTGGTAACTAAAGGTGGCTGATTTTAAAATCTGAAGAGCATAGGACTAAAATAATTCCCTAAGTATCTTTACTTCATAAAGAGTGTTAAATTATGGTCAATGCAGGGTAATAATACTGAGCTTTTCCTATTTCTTTTAAGTGAAATTTCCAAGAATTTTATGGAGTCATTTATGGAACCTATCATAAATGGCATAATTTTAATAATGGTTATATGGAAGATAGAACAAATGTTAAATTATAGACTTGCTGGTATTTTTTCAGCATTTTCTTGTCGCGCATTTTGAACAGAATCAAGGGAAGTAGTTAGCATAGTAGTACAGGTTTTTTCCATGCATATTGCAGCAAAGTATCAGTAGATCCTTCATCACACAGCCACCTAGAGTTCTGTAGCAGCAAATCATTGACAAGAAATATGGCATTTTGAAGGGATAAACCTGGTGTAAATTTTGAAAACTAAATCTGGACAGCTGGAATGGTTGGATGTCATAGGTTTGTTGTAGTATGAGCCCTAGGTCATATCCTTCTATCAGATGTGTGCAAAATTTGTAGCCTAAATCCTTGTTAATGCATCCAAGGCATAAGGGGAGCATGATTTCACACTTCAGCAAATAATCCAAAGACAATACCTAAAATTGATTTGTGAGCTCCTTCAATATGCGTCAATATTTCATTAAACAATTATCTCATTGTATCATGATAGAACTATTACTCTAGGAAAATATTGTTTCTCTATGGAGGGTGGAAGTCATTATTGGAAACAAGGAAGATGAGTATTCCTGGAGTTGAGCATGAGATGAGGCTGATTGATAACCTTCTACAGATTCATGGTGGTAACAATCAATGCATGTGTGCCAATAGAATAGAATGTGTAACTCTATTATGGCATAATATTTGAAAGAGATAAAAAATAGACCTCTACAGGTTTGGGATTTGAGTGGAAAATGATTGTATTTGAGAGCTTAATTTTGTCACAATTTGGAAATTAGAAACCTTCTTTATGTTGTAGTTGGGCATTTCTATTAAATTTATAATCCTCCTAGCCTTAAGGGTTTTCAATGATAATGTATAATTAAGACTTGGGTGTTCTCTCTAAGGATATATTTCTCCTACAATGGTTCTACATATTCATGTTGATTTGTGATGGTCTTGTTGTTCCACAACTACTAGTGAGGTAGTATTGAATGATAATATTGGTGGAATTTATTGGCCACTCACATTTTTTTTCTAAGGATTTATGTCAAACACTTTGCAACACTATTCAAATTGCACTTAATATTGTCCAAATATGGTAGGATGATTTTGCATTGATTTACAATGAAGTTGTTTATGGTTTTTTGTTCAATAGTCATGGAACATAATTTGAATACCAAAAGTGCACATAAAAAATATACATATGTAATTAATATAGAGAAATACACTCACATCAACCCATGAATATATTTGTCAATTTGCAATTTTTAATGAATGTAACAGTAGTACAAATAGGTGTTTAAAATAATATTTCAAGTGTAAATTCAAGTCTGATTTTGACTGTTTGTTACAACTGCATGGTACAATGATTTATCAAATTTTAGGTAACTTCCAATATTCCAATTGATATCTACCGAGTCTATGATTTATCAAATTTTCAATGTGAACGTTCGTTGTTCAAATAATCATTGAATATATAATTATGAATCATGAATCATAATTTATGAAGAAATATGAAATATGCATGCATTGTGTGAATGTGATACACACACACACACACACACACACACACACACACACATTACCTCCAACGTACCCAAGTACCTTGTTTCAAAAATTGGCGTCCCCATCCCTGTACCCAAGTTTCATGGCAACTTAGGTGTGAAAGAATAATTGAATGCAACTATCATGTGTCATATTGGAATTGTTTCTACAATTATAAAAACCTCCTTTGTGGGATGTTATGTGGGTGTTTGTGTGATAGTAAATAGTGGAAATTACTAAATCACTAACATACAAGTCCCAACATCTCATCATCCTTATGCAAATGAGGGTGTGTAAAAATATAGTAATAATCCTATTAACATCATGGTTTATTGGCATTTTATGCGAATGAGGGTGTGCACAAAGGTAGAATCCCTTTTATTATCATAACTATTATGTGCATTATTACCCCATATGTTGTATGTATCCCTACACTTGTGGTTTTTCATCACAAGACTTAACTGACAAGTTGAATTAGTTGTTGCATTCCTTGGGTTCTTTGATGCTAGAGTTATGCTTCATTGTGCGATGATGCCCTAGTTGATAATTTCTTGGTGGATATTCATGATATATCTATGTTGGTAGTTATGGGTTTTGATATCTCTTTATTTTTTCATATGATATACTTCACTCTTGAGAATGTTTTGTGGTCAACTTTCCATAGAGAATCGTCCTCATATCACATGTATCAAGCATACATATATCTTTTGTTGAGCACGCTTAATTCTCGGAACTTGGTGATAATATTAACATGGTTATCTATCATTCAATTTCATATACCAATTTGTATACCATTAATAATATATCCATCATCTTAGAGATGCTTATTCTTCCATGCATTCACACAAACTATCATCTTAATATTGAATTCCTAAAATCAATGATAGTGTATGGAAAACTAATAGGGAGGCCATCCATGTCATGCTATTTAAGATACATTGAGATATTAAGAATCATGTCAGGATAGGTTGGAAACCATGAAAATCAGACCTCAAATGGGCATAAGAGATATAGTGTTACACATCATGCCTTAGGCCTATACTTCCTAGAATTAGGAACAAGAACTGGCACCAATATCCATGACAACAAATCACATCTAACATACATTTATAATTGTGTATTTTAGATCTATATATGGGTCTACTTAAGTGCTAATGATATCAGGTTGATCCGATAAAAATATATATATTTGTATACTTAGGTCAGTTGCATTAAATTCTATGTTGAATTTCCAAATCCCTCAATCAAGCACCTAATTGCAAACCTAATGTCAAGAGTAATGAATTTATACCAACTCTATACCTATATAATCACATTCCTTCTTTACAAATCAATTTTGAAACTATTCTTCATCATTATGTCAAGCTGGAAAATCTAGACTGTGAATAAATCATCTGAATTTATTGGTGTGTAAATATTATCCCCAATGTGTATATTTGTAAGAAACAACCATGCCTATAATATATGATATTTATATGCATCTAATCCATGCTTCCAAACTCAAATATGATCCTTACATAAGAAAAAATAATTGTTTAAAGGAACATACCTCAAATAGTGTCATTGTTACCCATTCCACTGATTGGCACACATTCCAATGAATAAAAAACAAAATGACCTTAGATGTAATGGTTGAAATTGGCAATCATGGACCTACTAGACACATTGAGTAAATGTTAGTATACATATAAATAACAATAACATTCAAAGGAAATGCAAATGACGAAAAAATGTTGAATATAAACATTAAAAAATACTCGGGGAACATCTCTTTGAAATCAATAAAAATATTTTAAAATAATAAAAAAATTGTAAGGTACAATGAAACCCCCTCTCTTCAAATGGAAAGAATCAAGGGGATGGATCCCACGAAACGTATCAAAAAATTAAACTTTGAAGGGAATGTAAAACCTTACCCTATATCTTTCAAACAAATTCAAAACTACTAAGGGAACAAATTACTTCTTTGAAATGATAACATTTAAACAAAATCTTACACAAAGAAACACCTAGGTAAGAGAAATTGCAATTTGTATTTATAGTCAATGCCACAAGAAGATTATTGAGACTTGTAAATGAGAACCACAAGTCTTATATTTAGGGAAATATTTTTGAGAAACTACTGTTTGCAATGTATTGGTTAAAATATTGCCACATAAATATTTCATTTACTTATATAGGTACCAGGAGTCTAGAAGAACTCATGTATAAGTCTGTCATTACCTGGTTTTCTAGCTCTTTGTGGATTCGATCATTGCTGGAATAAAGTTTTGAACGGTTAAATTCCTAGTGCCCTTACATGAGTGTTATGTAGTAATTATGTAATAAGTTGGGCTAGTCTCTTCAAAAGACTAAATGTTTGTGGGGATACTAGTATTTGGATACAAAGCTAGGACATAGACAATTTTAGATTTGTAAAACAAGAGCCATCAAGCTCATACAATGTATATTTTGATTTTTTTCTAGAGATATCAAAAAAAAAAAATCTCAAAAAGAAAAAGGTACAACTAATCCCCTTATATCACAGAATCATAGCTACATAGAAACTTCCCATAGTAAGATTTTTTTAGTTTAAAATTAATCAACTAATAAAAAACTATCTGGTGTTATATAGAAGAACAATTCTTTGATAGAATGTGATTGATGAAGAGTCCAGACATGTCGGTTCCTAGAGCTTTGAGGAACCTAATAAGGCATATTATTGTTCAATTTTGATCTAAAGTAAAGTAGAGGAATTCGGAATTCTAGTGAAGGATGTAACAAGTGCATCTTCAACACCACCATCGTAGCTCCCCAAATCTATCATTGGAAAAATATGGAGTTTAAAAATAATGGAGAAATAGAATTCCAATACATATGAAAAAAAATTCTTGGAATTCCATGGACTAGTTGCTACTGATAATATTTTATAGGAAAATAACCTAACCTAAATGCATAAGAAGGGAATTTGAAACAAATAATCAGAATGGTATCTAAGTTCAGAAAGACCAAACCCCATACATGCATCCTTGCTCTTGAATGAGCTACATATTCACAATTTGTCATCATACGCTTCTAGCGCTGCTCGACGTCATGACTTGTTATACACTCACACCCTCGTTTCTTCCAAATAGGGGGTTCAGAGCCAGAATATGTGTCCATGCTAGAGATATCATTGTTAATATTCACATGAGCCAATAATTCCACAAATTGTTGGTGTGGGTGGTGAATTTGCAGCCATTCCAGATGCTGAAGGTTCTGACCAGCGAGCACAAATTCCATTCCAAATATGGGTATGATGTCATTGTTTCCCTCCTAATTCAGGCCATCCTCCTCCTCTTCTTCCTCTTCATCCTATTAATTGTGGATCCTGATCTTCCATATCTAGAGATATTATTCAGTCATGTTTGTACCCCAGGTGTACTGTACACTCATTCTTCCTACTTTGGGGTTCGGGGATGTTTGTTGGGATGTTTTTTGGCCAACAGTTTTGCAGACCCATGGTAATAGGTTAATCGTAGTATTTTCCCATGGTATTTCTCCCCTATAAAAGAAAGCATTGTAACACGACTGTGTATGGAATTATAGCATTGTAAATAATCTTTGTGATTGTGTGAGAGATACTGTGAGAGTGTGAAAAGGAAGTGAAATGGTTTTGCTGCAGGTTGCATCCCTTCATCTTTCTGGACTATAATAAAAGGACTGGAAATTTCTTTTTGGACATATCCCATCGTTTGGGTGAACCACGTTATATCATGTGTCTCTCTGTAATATTTTTAATGTGTTTTTCATCTTGTATAATGATTTAACTATATATCTGTTATTGCTCTATAGTACTGTTTTCTAACACATCCTCCCTCTTCCCAACACCCGTCTATGCAAGAAAATACTCCACCACCGCATCTTGAGTAGTCTGAAAATTAGGTTTGCGAATGTCATCACTCCACACTTTATCAAGATTACCCCCGACTACAACACTAACCTGGCGTTGTAGGCCAAAATATTGGGAGCTAAGAAGACTTCCCTCCATGTTACTCTTTCCTACATCGCCACCATTATTAAGCTTCTCTACCCACCTTTCCAGGTGTTGCAAGAACCGAAACTCAGAAGGGGAAAGCACAGCCTCGGACCCCATATGGATGTTTATTATACTAAATCCAACTTCTTACAAAACATGTAACTGAAACCCCTTGTGGTGGCTTCCTTCCCTATTTGAAAACTGAAATGGGTCAAATGTATCGAGTGGCTTAGATGGATCACTACCTTGTCAAAGTTCACATAATTTCTTCCCAAAACACTATTCGCTCATGCTCTTTGTGTGAAAGTAAGATCATTAGGTGTTTGTTTGGGTGCATGACCCTGCAAACACTAATGTTTGGTGGAAATTAAAACCAATACCACTTAGCTCTACTCTATTAATCTTGCCTTTGATGTTGCTCTGGATTTGCATGGAATGGTTCCCACTCCCTCCCAAGAGGTGGGGACTCTGCAATCCGTAGAATGTGCATCTCTCCCTCCTAACCCCTGGGCGACTATTTCATCATTGCCTCCATATTTTGACTCAACCTCCCTTTGTCTCATCTGAAGAAATAGTAATATTCTTTCTTGAGGATAAACAAGGCCTAGGTAAGTTAGGAACACTCGTTGAATCCAGTCCCCTCGCACGGTGGTATCACCTAATTTTACAAAACATTACTTTTAATGGTGGTTGTAAAATGTATGATATACTTTATGTTCAGACATAGTGTCAATATACATGGCTTCTTCTATCATTAGCATGCAAAAAAGTTCAAAAATAACAATAGTGGTGTTGACATTCAGTAGTGCCGCAAATGAATTGTAGCAATCAAAAAAATCCCATATGAAATGGGCATGTTATGTTTAAATGAGTGAGTAATATTATTATTTTTTTCACAAAAAAAAGTTGTAATTCATTATATTGATAAATGAACCATATTGTTCAAATTTCATATAGGCCATAAAAAAACCATCAATAGAATAGATCATACAAAATCCATCCTCGGCATGGTAGTAATTGAAAAAGTCTCATGTACTAGTTAGTTCCTTAATTTCCAAATATGTAGACTAATATATACATACAAAATGAATAAAACAACAGATGCAGAAAAAAAGGTAAATAACAGTCCATAAAACATAGACTATATGGGTGCCAATTGGTGTGGGTTCCTGGATCGTATTCGGTGATGGTATCATTAATTCCTTCCCACTGGTTCTAGGAAAATTTACCCACATGTAACCCAATCTTGGAAAGGTGATCAGTGGACATGTTTCTTTCCCTATAAATATGGTTATATGTAATTTTCTGGAATAAGGTTTCTATTATGGTGTGTTCCTCATATAGGGGCTTCAAATAAATATTCTTTGGGGGATTTTTAAGCCTCATCCAAACAATAATGAGCATTGAATCCCAAAATACTTTGAGCTTTTTCAACCCCTTTAGAGTGAGCCAATACCAATAGTAACTTGAGAGCCATAATTCAAAAAATGTGTTGGTACAGTCCTCAAGGCCTGCTGCAAATTTGTACCAGTGAGAATCAGATAGGAAAATGTGACCCCCAGCCCCACCCATGCCTGGTTTTCCTTGAGAAGCACCATCATAATAAGACCAACAACCAGTTTTATCAATATTCTCCTCGCATATCCTTCTTTGTTTAGGAGGTCCTATAGATGGAGCCTGGAAATGATCCAAAATGACTAATCTTTTGGAATCATATACTTGTGGTGGAATGAAAAGATCTTGAAATATGACCTTTCTCCTACCTAGACAATCCCTCCATATCATGAGGACTAGAAAATATCCATAAGCAGAAAAAGTATCATTGTTCAAACTATTTTGAAGAGAAATCTTGGAGATCAACGCCATGCTAGCCTTGAATTGGATTCCTTTGAACTAAATGGAATAATTCTGCATACACAAACAAGGTGGACAATTTCCTTTCAAGACCTCTAGTAACAGGATTTACAACGTTCATGCAACTCGTACAATTTCGATTTAATGCTTTAAAGGAAAGCTATGTGCAATTCCTAAACTTAGTGTGCATCTATGAATTCCTTCAATATTTTGCATCATCACTTACATAGGAAGAATCTTGTGACCATCTATCTATTTTATGATAGGATTGTGTACATGTTGAATGCCAATTGTGTTCCTTGGGGAGATGAAAGACTCATTAGAGGAAATTTGGGGTCTAAAATGGGCCTTATAAGAAAACGAGCCAACAATAAATTCTTGTGAGATGGAATTCAAGAACTAATATAATTTCAATAAAATGAGTCAACCATAATGGTTGACTTGACATATTTGTCATAAAAAAAAATATGTTTTTGCTCGTATTTTCAACATTTCTCCCTGTGTTTTTACTCAAATTTAATAATCATCACGTTTTTAAGGTATTTCTTGTTTTTGGGGTAGCAGGGTCTGTCAAAAGTATGTGGTGTGGGTACTCATTGGATGTATAATTTAATTCTGCATCCAACGAGTCCTCCCGATCAAAATTTGAGTAAAAGCACAGGGAGATGTGTTGAAAATACAAACAAAAAAGTAGTTTTTTTCTTTCATCCTCCAAAATTAATAAATATTCTTTTATTATTTTAACTATTATTTTATTATTTTCCTTAGGAGTCCCTTTTTAGACCTTAAATTTCCTCTAATGATTGTTTTTGTAGGTGATCCATTCAAAATATCAAGACACTTTGAAGTGGAGAAGACAATCACCAAATTGTAAAGGTATTTCTACTAGCCAACTTTAGCACACATGGTGGCAAGTTCATGAGCAGTCGCACTCTCTATTGCATATCCAAGTCAATACATCAAATGTTGGGAAATTATATTCCACTTCCAGTCCTATGTAGTCCATGGGAATCGATTGCATTAGATTTGATGGTAGGATTGACAACTAGTAAGGAAATGACTATCATATAGTAGTTGTGGATCGCTACAACAAGTAGTCCATGATGAAACCATACAAGAAAATGATTTCAATGCAACATGCAACAAAATTGTTCTTTGTGAAGGTATTGGTGCATTTTTGTCTTACTATCATCAAACTACTTCTTCTTAAACTTAAATATTTAGGAAAAAGGATGGCTACATCATTTCAAACTGTATTCACACATATACCATTTATTTCCCAATGATTAACAAATTATCAAAAGGATGCTAGGAACTATTAAGAAACTTTAACAAAAAAGATTAAAAAAAAATAAAGAGCACATGAAAAAGATAGTTGGTTGCTATTGCAACCATAGAGATTTTCTATTTACAATGTAGCAAATATATCAAACCATACATGGCCAAACTAAATGCTTTAATTACTCAAGTAATAATATTATCTAAACAGAGCATACCATCAAATCGTGGTATCTTTACATCCAGTCATCTATCATTTTTTGCACTGCTCAAGATCCTCATTAAAGCTCACCATCCCATCTTTCTGATTTATGGTTGCAAAAATATCACCATCTTGAATCCGAATAAAATGTTATTATAAAAAAAGGCACAATTAGAGGCTATATCAATTGGAACACCCCTCTATAGCATAAGCAAAAAGCATTTAAAAATGGAATAACTGGAACAATAAAGGAATGGGAAACATTTTTCACACAAAAATCCAAGAGACATTTATAATAAATGTGAAGTACCATTTGCAGAACATGCATCTCAACCTGCTTAGCAGTCTCCAACTATACCATACTTGCTGTGTCTGGAAGAGAGAGGGTCAAATGTGTTTTTGTTAGTCTATGAATATTATGTTTATAAATAGATGACAAAATTTGATGGACTAACCCCAGATTACTATCCTGCAAAATTGCAAATAGACCTGACTATCAACTTATCCTATAAAACATAAACGTAGTTTTCATGTTCCCTCAACAATGATCACAAACAACAAGTGACAATCAAATGGAACCAACCAACAAACCCTAAATCAACATAAACCTTAGACACAAGAGAACACAATACCATAAAAACAAACACAAGATATATATGCTTGTAGGGTAAAGAATACATGTTCCCATGGGATAAAAGATCAATTACAACCAATGTTTTACAAATGAGGAATGTATGTGTATTTATAGATATCCTTCTAGGGTCAGGACATTATCTCCAAGAAGGTTACTAGGCTGAACTAGTCATAAATGATAAAGTTGGTAGCCTATCAATATGTAGGCTCATTGTGCCAAAGAGGTACATTCTACAACCCAGTAGGGGGAATATTTGTAACTCCTTTCGTGCTCATCCTATAGTTGATACATGTCATTTATAAAAAATAATGAAATATTATAAAAGTAACATGTCAACCCATCGCATGCATTGATAGTCCCACAAAGATAATCGATGAACCTAACCCATGGATGTAACCTACAAACACAAGTTAACACACCAATGATGTTTTTAAACACATGTGCCTAAGGGTTAGTGATCAGTTTGAGCATGTGAGGTATCCTTGTTGGTTACTTATATAGACACATGTCCTTGTTTTGTTATAGCATCCCTCACCTATATGATATAATATATAGACACCCAAACTTATAATTATCATAATAATATTTATCATTCAATGTATTTCATAACTTGTTACCCTTGCACATCAACCCATCGACTAGGTAGTATTCCTCCTTGACCCTAGAGGGAAGTTTAAAAGCAAGTCCCAAGGTGGACTTATCAATGTAGGTATACAATAAGGAGGGGTTCTTAAAGTTCAAATTCAAGTTCAAAAGCGTGCCTTTGAAGGAGACGACTTTCTCAAGTCATGACCCAAAATCTAGAGTATATGGAAAACGGATGGGACCAAAATCTAGACTTTTAGAATATCCCCTTTCACTAACATAAAATGGAATTATTATTTCCATTAACTATGGGAAAAAACCCTTAATGTTAAACATGTGCAAGTGGAGGATAATGGAAATAGGAACTATGATGATTGTGTAGTAGTTTAGAGGAAAGGGAAGGGGGTGCCATTGATAAACCCAAACCAAGGTCCCTTTCTTCATTAAACTCACTCATGAGGTGAATAACTATGAGAAGATGGAGAAGGAGGGATATAAACCCAATCTCAAGGAATAAATAAATAATACAATCAAGATCATAATGAAACTAAAGAAAACTTAATAATGAAGGATGCAATACACACTAATTAAACAACAAATCAAAATCATATCCAAGGAGGGGAGGAGGAATAAAAAATAACTAGGAGACAAAATAAGAGGCTATATACATGAAACTAAATGAATTTGAGATAGAAACCACACCAAATAACTAGAATCAATAGAAGATAAGGAATGTGATTGCGTTAATGGTAAAATAGTAATATTGTAAATGACCTTGATACTAGAAAAAAAGCATAAAGAAGGTATATAAATTAGAATTGAATGCAATAGAATGAGGAGGATGTGGATAAACTAGAGTTAGTGTTTATTCAATAAACAAAATGAAAAATGTACAACATGTATAAATTCACCAAAATGATATGGGGAGGATTCGATTGCTCATGTGGAGAATTGAGAGGATTTTCAAGAGTTTTGGAAATGATGTAGGATCCCATAAACATGGATATAGAAAACCAAATTACCACCTAATGATGGATGACTAGTGATTTATACTTTAGACTCAAGGGTAAAGTGCAGTATAACTAATGTGTATGGGTTAATTGATCCCTCATAAATTCTATATTAATGTTTGGAAAACTTATGTAGGATTAAGGTCCTCCCAAATTAGGAACATTGAATCATTAGAGAATACCTAACCACAACAAAGTCCCTCTTTGAAAAGAAAGGATGAGTGTAAAGGTTCGATGCGGAAAGCTAGATTCTCCTAAACCTTTTAGAACATTGATAATTTGTGGATGTATTTCCAAAGAATTTCATATTTACTTGGAACAATTGGTGTGGAGTGTTGATTCACGTTGTATAAAGGATAAATTAAATTCTTATTTAAGAGCCCATCTTCTCAAATTACTTCAAAATAGGTTATTTTATACTTCTAGGCATTAGATTCAACAAGGATTGGATAATTGGCATATCCTCTTATAGTGGAACTTATAAGGTGAGCCAAAAAATACCTTTTTGTTTTGAAATAAATGTGGTTTGGTCAATGGGGGTTTAAAGGTAATTCAAGTGTGTGGTGAGAGGATGTTTATATCCACATAATCTCAAAAATGATATGTTACAACAAAAACTAAAAGCCTTGAAAGCTACGATAAATTCCTTGAAATTCTTTAAATCCTTGAAAGCCTTTACACCTAAAAAATGAGAAACATAACATTGATCATTGAGTGGAAATTCAAGGATCAATGGACCTTCTTAGGAACTGATATATTTTGATAGTGACTGGAGTTATGTAAAATCAAAACTAGTAGATGCAACATGACCATGGAATTTCATAATTGTTTTCATAATATATATTTTTCATAATTGTTGGACTGCAAAATTCCATGATAATAACATATTTCCAACAAGGGTGATTAGAATATGCTTATCATGTGGCTTATATAATGTATCAATGAGACGCCATTTTTTGGACTATAATGCTTATGAAATATGCCCATAATGGTATGATGGACAAAGCTCAACAATGTTTAATAACATGCTTAAGCATAATTTTGTCTCATTGAATGTTGTGATTTGGGATTGCATATAAAATGGGAAATCAAGGAGGCTCACAAATTGTTTAAAAGAATGCCACAATGGAGATATACATCGTTTCAAGCATGGAAATATATTATTACATTGTTCTTGTTGTTTCTTTATGTGTACCTAATAGATACTTGGAGTGGCTATGACATACCAATTACAATTACCAACAAAAATTTTCCAAAAGGTGAGGGCATTCCATCATGGTACCTTTTAAGATTATCATCATATATTGGACATTGACCTTTATTTGTCTAAGAGACTAGTGCGGAATTTGAGGGATTAAAAGAATGTAATATGTGATTAATTTGTTAAGGAAAAGGGACAAATACAAGGCAAAAACTGACCATTTACAAGGTGGGAGGACACATTAATTAAACTCAAAACCTAACGTATCGAGATATGACATGTAAGTAAGGAGAATCTTTCTGCATCAACCTTACCTTAGGCCATTTTTTCTCTATAGATCATGTGACATTAATAGTCTTATGTCCACCACGCAAGCCCTATAAAGGGAATCTTTATCATGCAAGTGGAATATAGTGTTTGTTTCAAGTTTAGCACATTAAGGATGCTTCTCATTGCCTAGTCCATGTTCTAGGGTAAACATATGAAGTCCTAGGCCATAACATTTTCCTCAAGGGATCAAGGCCCATAGATGGGGCCCTATTCCATAACACCATCTCTATGTGGGAAATATTTACCTTACAAACAATAAATGGCCATTTCAAGCTCTGTGCAACTAAGAATGGTTACCATTGATTGGGCCATATTATCAAGTCAAAACATAACATCTAAGGGTAAGGGGCTCATGGGTCATGTGCGATGCCCCAGGCCACCTCAAATCCCTATATACTACATAGGTAATATTTATCCAATGAATAAGATATGTTGTCCGTTTTGATTTTTGGCACACCAAGTATGGCTTTCGGTCCCTAGGCCATGGTTTGATGTGAAAAGTCAAGTTGTTTGGCCAAAACATTTTTCCTTGGGGCTCATGAACTATGTGTGGGGCCTTACGCCACCACAAATCCCTATATAGGGAATACTGGCATGTGAGAAAGATATAGCACCTCTTTTTATGAATTTTGGTTAAGCATGGATATTTATTGTAATTTAAGCAATGGAAAGGTCAAAATACATAGCTTTAGGCCATAACATTTTCATTTGGCCTATAAGCAAGATACAGTCTTTATTTAAATATTTGTAACAATAAAGATGATTTCTATGGCTTGGACCATGTACCAAGGTCTAAATTTAGGGTATAAAGCCATATGAATTACCTTGGGCCTCGCGTCCCATGAATGGAGGCCTAGATTATAACACAAGGCCTACATGGGGAATCTTATCCTACATGCGAGATATGTTCACCATTTTGAGGAAGGG
Source organism: Pseudotsuga menziesii (assembly GCA_001517045.1). Taxonomy (NCBI): domain Eukaryota; kingdom Viridiplantae; phylum Streptophyta; class Pinopsida; order Pinales; family Pinaceae; genus Pseudotsuga; species Pseudotsuga menziesii. The sequence goes on from LPNX011105950.1 coordinate 151,130, forward strand.
AATTCCAGGGATGGTTTTCAAGGCCCATGTTATGATATAAGGTTAAATAAGGGTCTTAGGTCATAACATTTTTCTCTAATCTCATGGTCCATTTTCAAGCCCTCAAACCGTCACACATACCCTCCATAGGGAATCATTAGCCTACAAATGAGATATGATAGAAATTATCCTCTTTATAACACTAGACATGGTTCTCAATACATATGTCATGGCCCAATGATAAAATCCCTAGGAATACGTTATAACATTCATATATGGGGGTTATGATCTATTTCTGGGGTCATAAACCACCACATAGACCTTATAAATGGAATATTCATCATGTCAACAAGATATGGTCCTATGATGGGGATATGACTTCTTGGTGTCCAAGCCAAGGTTGATACAAAAATACAAGTTATTGGCCCATAAAATTTGTCTTTTGATCCCATGGACCATACATGGGACCTTAGACCAGCATAGAAGTCCTACAAAGGAAATCTTTGGAATATGAGTGAGATGTGTTGCTTATTCCAAGGTATATCACAAAATTAATGGTATTTAGGAATCATAAAATGTTTCAGGGTTTAAATTCAAGGTCTTGATCCATAACAAATTTTTGGGTTGAAAATCAAGGAGGCTCACAAATTGTTTAAAAAAATGCCTCAATGGGGATATGCATCATTTCAAGCATGGAGAAATGCTCTTACATTGGTATTGTTGTTTCTTTATGTGGATCTAACAGATACTTGGAGTAGCTTTGACATACCAGTTAAAATTGCCAAAAGGTGAGGGAATTCCATCATGGTACCTTTTAAGATTATCATTACAGCTTGTGCATTGACCTTCATTTGTCTAAGACATGACTAGTGAGGAATTTGAGAGAGTAAAATAATGTAATATGTAATTAGTGTGTCAAGGAAAAGGGACAAATACAAGGAAAAAACTGGCCATTTACAAGGTGGGAGGCCACATTAATTAAACTCAAAACCTCACACATCCAAACATGCCATGTAAGTAAGGAGAATTTTTCTGCATCCCCCTTACCTTAGTCCATTTTGTATCTAAGGATCATGCGACAATAATAGGCCTATGTCCACAACACAATCCCTATATAGGGAATATTTATCATGTAAGTGGAATATAGTGTTCATTTCAAGTTTGGCACACTAAGGATGGCTCTCATGGCCTAGTCCATGTTTTAGGTTAAACATACAAAGTCCTATACCATAACATTTTCCTCAAGGGATTGGGGCCCTAGTCCATAATGTCATCTCTATGTGGGAAATCATTGGGTTACAAGCAAGAAATGTCCATTTCAGGCTTTGTGCAACCAAGAATGGTTATCATTGATTGGGTTATATTATCAAGTCAGAACATAACGTCTAAGGGTAAGGGACTCATGGGTCATTTGTGATTCCCTAGACAATCTAAAAGGACCTATATACTACATAGGTAATATATAGCCAGTGAGTAATGTATGTCAACCATTTTTTTGTTTGGCACACCAAGTATGGCTTGCGGTACCTAAGCCATGGTTTGATGTGAAAAGTCAAGTTGTTGGGACAAAAACATTTTTCCTTAGGGCTCATGAACTATGTGTGGGGCCTTGGGACACCACAAAGCCCTATAGAGGGAATATTGGCATGTGAGAAATATATAGTAACTCTTTGTATGAATTTTGGTTAACCGTTTAACACCATTTTTTTAGCTAAGAAATTGGTAAGGGATATGGCCATTTAAAGGAGGAATAAGGTTTGTAAATTTTCATATTATATGACCTTAAATATTGTTGATGAGTGTCTGCAGATGTTTAAAGGGAAATTTATAGATTAAAAATGCCAAATTCTTAAGGAAATTCTGATTTTTTACCATGAAATGCATGTAAATGAAGAAATCCACTTCTACTGAATGATGACAGGAAATAGATGACCTAGATGCACAGCAGAAGAGATCAAAGGAAAAAAAAAATCATTTTTCCAAGGAAAAATCAGGAGCGAAAAGGAGAAAAAGGAAAATTTTTGGCCATAGAAAGTTCACATCCTGATTTCTACCTTTCACGATTCGAGATTCGACGGCTCAGATCACTTTTTCCCAAGATCAATCATCTGGAAAGAACCAGGGAGCGAAGGTCAGAAAGCGGAAATGCAGACTTTTGGTCATGAAAAAGTTGAAAGTCTGCTTTCCGAAATATGTTTTCCACTAAAAGAGGAAGCAGAAAGGCAGAAGCAGAAAAGGTATAATTGTTGTCGGGAATGTTGCAAAATATGCCTTTCACTTTCCGCTAAAGGTGGAAGCAGAAAGGAAGAAGAGAAAAGGTCAAAACCAAGCTCCGAGAAAATTGAAAATCTGTTTTCTGCATTTCATTTTCCGGGAAAAGAGGAAGAGGAGAAATCTCGGTGAAAAAAGTTGGAGGATTTGTGTTCTACTTTCCGCTAAAGGCGGAAGCGGAAGGGAAAAAATTTAAAGTTCTTTGTTATGAAAGGTTGGAATTCTAATTTCCATTTTTCACAACCTGTAACATGATCTCATATCAACGGCTGAGGATGAATCCAGTGGAGAACGACGGTGCGAAAAGATAAAGGGCAGAAAGGATAATGCAGGGGCGGAAAGATATAAAATTGAACTGTGAAGAAACTATCAGCTCATTTTCTGTTTTCCACAGACCCCAGATCGATGACCTTGAATGAATCTTGAGATAATATCTACGTTCCAGAAGGAATATCGTAGGTAAAATATAGGGAAGGCTAAGAAATTGTTTCAGGTCAAGCAGAAATCCTCTGATTGGTCGTTTTCAGAAAGCGAGCCTATGTACCTGCTGTCAAAACTTCCCAACTGATCCACCATGCCTGTTCCTGCGTGCTTGTCTATTTGGTTTATGATCATGGTAGATCAGCCAGATCAACATTTTGTTAATATTTTTCAGTCTCATGCTGCAATTTTTTTGGCTTTGTTTCGAGGTTGGTCTCAGGAGCCTAGGAAGCTATAAATATACCCTCAATAGAGGAATACATGGTTGGAACCCATGATAATTTTTTGTTATGCATTTTGTGATCTATTTCTAATAAAAATTGCATATTCGAATGCTGGTTTGTTGCTGCAAAGATTCCTGTGTATTTCATAGTTACAGTCTGTTATTTCCTTTCCTATGTGCATGTTTCTCCTGTTAAACTTGCCATTAAGTGTTCTTCATATCTAAAATAAGTGTGTAATAGTTCATAATTTATATTTCTATGCTCTGACTATTGTTTCAGGTATTCACCAATTTCTTTTTGCAAAGTTGATGCATAATTCATCTTTTAGGTGCTTTGTGTTGATGGATTGTTCTCATTCCTCCTTTATCACCAAATAAACTGCAATTTGACTGTAACCAAGTGCTACCTTCCCTTTGTACATCTCCACCTGCAAATTGTTTTGTGATTCATGAATATTTTTGACTCCATATCCTAATATATGCTTGCCCTGTTTCAACCATCAATTCAATCTAAATTTTGTTTCCATTTTATATATGTCCCTATTAAAAAGTTGTGAGAGATCCCTCTCTATAAAGGAAGAAGCCATCTCCCTTTCTTAAAGTGGTTATGTTGTTATGTTGGGATTCACCCTCCATAAACTAGTGTGCAATTCTAAGTGCTAACAAATTGGCGTCGTTTCCTGGGAATGAAATTGAAAATCATCCCCGGGAGACGACAAAGATTCCAAGAAGAAAGGGTTTTTGTGGGAAAACAAAGACTTCTGCATTTGAAATAGGTTGTATATTTTCCCTGATGACTCCACATTGATTTTGAGCAAGATTTCAGAAGGCATCCTGGCTCCTAGGAGATCACATACATGAGGTAACCCTAACACTAAAATATTATTAAGTGTGGAAAATCCAGAAATATTGCTTAGAAGTAAGCGAAAAAAACTAATAAATATTTCTCAATTTGGTGCATTATCCTCTCAATAATTTCATAGCATTCAATATTTTGGGCAAGAAACAAATTTTGTAAGGTCCTTAGTGAAATAAAAATATGAATCTAATTTGAAGGAAACTGAAATCAACAACAGTAGGTTAGAATCGTATTTGCTTGATTCTCTTTGCCACAACCTTCAAAACTCTATGAAAATTGAAGAAAGAAACCTTGTTGTTCAAATATTTCAGCCTTATATCCCACCAACTGTTCAAACCCCTCCAGCCTTTCAAGCTCCTCCTCTTGTTCCAAATCCACCTAGAAAAATGGTTGCTAGGTTTTCCCCTTTAGCCTTACCCGTTGTATTGCGTGACCTTCCTAAAAATTATGCCTAGAAAATTCCCTTCTATGATGGAGATGGGAATTCCACAGCAAGACAGCATGTTGATAGTTTTGGCTATTATGTGGACTTGGAGCTGGTTGATGAAGATTTTATTAAGATGAGGTTGTTTGTACTAAGTTTGTTAGGAGAGGCAAATAAATGGTTTAGAGATCTACCTTCTAGGTCCATTGCCACATTTGAGGCTTTCCAAACTTTATTTTTAGAAAGATGGGATGATAAGACAAGTCATTTGTAGTTTCTTTCCCAATATAATAATCTTAAGAAAGGAGGTCTTGAAATTGTCCATGATTTTTCTAGTCATTTTATGAGGGTGTATAACTCTATTCCTGTTTATATTAAACCCCTTGTAGGATCTGCAAAACTCCATTATGATTATTCCTTTGATGGTGACTTTGCATTATTATTGAGAGAGATAAAATCAGCAAGTCTGCCTTCCATGTTTCAAGATGATTTATAATTGGAAGCTAATATGATGGAAAATGGAAAAATAAAGGAGAAAGTAGAAACAAGGAAAGTTAGAGAATAAAATGTACTTTATGCTTCTGTTGTTGCTTCTTCAAATGACGTAAAATTTGAAATGATGTTGAAAACTGTGGAGAAGTTAATGGACAGGATGACTATAGATAACAAGCCATTGAACAGAGAACAAAATTAACCTCAAATCAGAACCCCAAACTTTAGAAGGCCCAATCCTCCCCCGCCTCCACAAATCAGAAAGAGGGATATGAGGAATCCTAGAAATCCAAATGATCAGCAAATACAACCACCTTTCCCTGAAAATTATGCTGCAAATGAAGATGAGGCTGAATCTATTGAGGATCATATTCACCATTTTGGTGAATCAGATTCTGAAATATACCTCATAGAGGAAGGACATAGTATGTTTGCCCAGGCGGATGCCTATAAGAATTTTGAGGAAGAGTCTAAACAGTACCAAAGGGGGTATTTACATTCTATTGATGATGTTCAAATTGAGGAATAGATATGTTACTGTGAATAAAGGAAGGTTCAACCAAAATCATCCTTCCAGTATCCAACAAAATATAGAACAGAAAAATGAAAAACAAAAAGCTCCTATTGTATATAAGGAATCTGTAAATAAAGTAGAAAAAACAAAGGAAGTTAAACAACCAGCACTGGTAGATGTAGAGAAAGTTGTTTCCACTTTTAACTTGTAGACAGATCTCTCAAAATTGAAAGTTTCCATTCCTTTCAATCAATTGTTAAGAAACGGGGAATACAAAGACAAAATAACAGACATGGTTAGGATTCAGGGAGAATTTCTTCCAGATGTCTTAGAGGTGGTTGATGATGATCCTACCATTGTCTTTGGATCAAAAATTGAAAATGTGGATGATGATGAAGCTCCTCCTTTTTACCTAAGTTTAAATGTATATGACATGATTGTGCATAATGTTATGATAGATTCTGGTGCATCTCATAATCTGATGCCTAAGGGAGTGGTAGAAATTTTGGGTTTGGAAGTTACTAGACTGTATAAATATTTGTATTCCTTTGGTTCCAAGAAGGTGAAATGTCTATGACTAATTAAAGATATGGTGGTAACCTTGACAAAAATTCCATCTAAGACTGTGGTAATGGACATTGTGGTAACAAACATCTATCCAAAATTTGATATATTGTTGTCAAGGTCTTGGACTTCAAAATTGAAGGGAAGTTTGCATATGGTTATGTCTTATGCTACCATTCCTATGGCTGGTGGAAATAAAAGGTTATATGGTGAGAAAATATCACCTTACGTAGTTAGAATCCAAGATAAATCAGATGTTCATGCTATCTATGTTTTTGATACTAACTTGGGATCTTCCATTTTATTTAATGATGGTTTTCCATGTGATCCTGAAATTCTTGTACCCATTGAAGTCAAAGAAGAGGAAGAGTCTGCAAAGAGACAAGAGGATTTGGAAAAGAAACAGAAAGAAGAGGGTCTATGGACCATGTATTTTGATGGGTATGTGGCTAAAGTTAGTGCTGGTGCAGGAGCATGTATTATTTCTCCTATCAAGGACTTTAAGGCTCTGTCATTTAAGTTAACTTTTGAATGTACCAATAATGTAACAGAGTATGAAGATTTGTTACTAGGATTGAATTCCTTGAAATATTTGGGAGAAAAGAGAGTGAATTCATGGGAGATTCATAGCCTATAGTAAACTAGGTAAATGGCAGTTATCAAACAAAATATCCCAAAATGAGGTCTTATAGAAATGAGGTATGGGATATGTTTGGTAAATATTTCACAGAGCATAAAATCAGAGTGATCCCCAGAATTAAAAACTCAGTAGCTGATTATTTGGTTTTTGTTGCTGGTAAGTTAAAAAACCCCATTGCTGGCCAAAGAAAGTATAAAGTGGATATTGTAAACAGACCCTCCATAGATTGTCAATTTGATGAAAAGATATGCTGATGTCTTTTCCTGGAGTTATGAAGACCTTAAAGAGTATGATACTTCTATCATACAACATACAATCCCAATAGCCCCAAGAGTTAGCTCAAGCGGTCGAGCAACCGTAGTTAGGCCTCCCGGCAAGTGAGGTCGCGGGATCCATTCTCCTCGACGCTCTTGGGGTTAGGCATGAAGTGTGCCGAGAGTGAGGCCCCTTCGGGTGGGCCCTCTTGAAATTATTCCGTGGATGTAGCCCGTCGGTCAAGCCGGCGCGTGAACCACATTGAAAAAAAAAAAAAAAAAACATACAATCCCAATAAGAACTGGAGAGAAACCTTTTAGAAAAAAATTGAGAAGATTTAGTACAGTATTGATTCCTGTTATTGTAATTTCTCTTGTGAATAATTTTCCCAATGTTCTCAAATTCACCAAATTTCAACTCTAGGTATATGGATACAACTAATTCCAAACTCCTTCAATTACTTTAAAACTTGGTGAGGAAGGTCATGAGGGGTGATGGGACACATTAACACATATATAAGACATATAATCAATTTATATACCCAACCATGGTCTGCAAACTACAAGGGAAGAAGTTTCAGGACAAAACTTGTCAATTTGGGAGGTGGAAATCCCCCCTAGGTCCTGGAACAAATATCGTCCAAACACTGTACAAGATCCACTAATGTTTGGTATTAGAATTGTATATTTTATAATAAATTAATTAAATTATATTTTCAGCATTATATGTGGTTTTTGGGTCGAATAGCTATCCAAGAGAACGTAGGGAATTTACTAGTAATTTTGAGGCTCAAACCCCCAATGGTAGATGCCTCCAAATAGATCCAAATGATTTGAAATTGTACCAGAAGGTGTATGAATGATGTTAATACATTAAAATAGTATTTATAGGTTTATTTAAACCATCAAATTACTTATGAAACTCGCTTTGTCAATCTGGTCAATGTGTGGAGTTTTACGAGCAACTTGTGGTTCAAATCCCCTAGGGGTAGATGATGGAAATGACTTTCCAAATGCAATCAATACAACTTGAAATTATTAATTAAATTAGGGTACATATAAATCACATCAACAATAACTCATATGAATCACCATTCAAATTTTAATTTATAATATACCTCCCTTAAATCAGATGCAAAAGGACTAGTTTCAACCTTGGGGGAAATGATAGGAGATCTTCTCCAAATGCTATGAAACTCAAAAAAATGAGTCCATATGCTTATGTAATGAAAATTAAACTCATATAATACATCAATAAAATTCTATTCATCCATAAGCCATCAGTATTTTACTTATACATTCGAATCCATCAACATTACATTGGTTCACAACACGGTAGTGGGGAAATGGCATTGTTTCTTCATTGTTTAACATTTTTACATGAAATATTTGGTATTTAAACCTGAGAGTATTATGAACTTTAAATAAATATAATTTACATCAGAACATAAAATAATGGGGCATTATCATCTCCCCCAAAGATATCAATAGCTCACCAAATGTGTCTCAATCCATAGAGCAAGAATATGATGAGAAAAATTGGAATATATGAAAGAACAAGATGATATTGAAGTGTCCAAGAGATTCCCTATAGATTGAAACTGTAACTTATGACTCCATTAAATCTCCATGAAATATCTTAATTTCTTTTCCACACACCAACTTGTATGGGAATCTTTCACCATCGAAATTGGATAAGGCAAGAAACTAGTCATCCACTAGCTCTCTCTCTTCACAAATGAAAATTTATCAAATGATCAAAATATTCCTTAATTTTGTTTTCTTTAAATTTATAAAGTTCCCAATTTCTCTATGGGTCGAATTCCTTCCAATATATGCATTCTAACTCTAGTTGGGAAGAGATTCCAAAGAATGCCACTTGTGCAACAATTCCTAGTCTCCCACTTCCACCAAATCACATGTGGAAGCATCTTAGCTTCCCTAAATCCTTTGAGAGCCCTCTTGGAGATATTTATATCACTGAAATGTCATATATGTTATACTTTATCCTTAATATCTGATTTTTTTCATAGATTTCATAGCATCTTCATCATTGTTGTCATAGAGCTAGGGAATCTAGTCCAAGTGTCTCACTAGCTCCAAAATGACTCTTCCTCTTCCATGGGAGTTATTATTCCACTCCAATTAGACCTTAATTGATTCATTCCAAGTATATTTACCTTCCAACTCATCCCAATACCCTTGTTCTTCTTATGGATTCTAAATGACAAGAGGAGGATGCCATGTGGCATAGAAAATCTAGCTTGCGTGGGTCCCGCATCCTCCATGTGTGATCAATTGCCACTTTGATTTTCCCTTGTATTTATTTATTTAGCTCATTTATTAAATATTTATGCCATTGTAATTTTCAAACATCATTTATTGTCCCCCTTATTCCAAATCCCCAAATATTCCACCCCCAACCTAGGAAACTAGTAATTTTCCTCCTTGGCAATTATTTGACACTTAGCATCAATTTGACAAAATCTCATGAATATGGAAAATGTGATTAGGCCATTGTGACCCAATGAAAAATTTGGCACATGACAGTTATTGAGAAAGAGATCAAAAATTTATTCAATTCCAATATCATCATGACTTTGAGGTTTTCCAAATGGAATGCAAATATGGTGCCTGTTAGAAAAAAGAATGGTGAAATCATGCTTTGAATAGATTTCAGAAATATTAGCAAAGTCTATTTGAAGGATAATTACCCTTTTCCAAAAATGGAACATATTTTGTAGAAAGTGGTGGGATCTAAAAGGATTTAAACCATGGATGGTTTCTCGGGATACAATCAAATAAAAGTGTTTCCTAAGGATCAAGAAAATACTGCCTTTACTACACCATAGGGTACATTTATGTATGCCAAAATTCCTTTTGGTTTAATGAATGTAGGGGGCACTTTTCAGTGCGCTATGGACATTGCTTTTGCAGAGGAGAAGGATATATTTGTGGTTTTCTACATGGATGATATCACTATATACTCAAGATATGACACGAAGCATATCAAACACTTGGAGAAACTTTTTTTTGAAATGTAAAAGGAATGGAAAATCACTAAACCCCATAAAATCAAATTTTGCACTAGAGGAAGGAAAACCTCTAGGGTGCATTATTTCAAAGGATGGTATAAAGATTTATCCAAAGAGAATTAGTGCAATCCGGAAGGTTGCGGAGCCAAGAAGTAAAAAGGAAGTGCAATCATTCATTCGACAGGTAAACTTTTTGAGAAGGTTTATTCCCAGTTTTGCTGAGATTTTAATGAATATCACTAATACGCTGAAAACATACCATAAGATAAAGTGGACCATGGATGCAAGGAGATCTTTCAAAGATATTAAATAGGCTATCACAGAAGCACCAGTTTTGGTAAGTCCATATTTTAGCAAAGATTTTTTTATCTTTTCTTATGCTTCTAATCACACTATTGTTGGAGTATTGTTATAGAGAAACAATCAGAATGTTGAACATCCTATAGCCTTTTTTAGTAAAGTGTTAAGATATGGAGAGTTTAAATATGACATTATGGAAAAACATGCATATGCTTTGATTAAATCTTTGAAATATTTTAGTTTTATTGTTCTCCATTCACGTGTCATTGCTTATGTTCCTAGTAATGTGGTGAAGATAATCCTCACATAGCCAGATCCAGAGGGAAAATGAGCAAAATGGATTGTTGTGTTACTGGAATATGACATTGAAATTAATCCCACCAAGCTGGTTAAAGGACAAGGGCTTGCAAAGATGATGAAAAATTCCAATTGTGAATCCCTGCAGCTAAATTTCTTGACCAATCATTCCAATCAGCTTGATACAAAGGTGCAGGTAATGCCTGATTTCTCTATATCTCCATGGTATTCTGATATTGTGTATGTGTTACAAAATTTACAGGCTCCTGCAAGGTTAAGAAAGACAAGAGAGAGGTCAGTGAAGCTGAAATCTTCCAAGTTGTGTATTCTGAACCAATACATTTATTGGAAATATCGTGGTGGTGTTTTACTCAATTGCCTCTCGTAGATGAAGCTAAGCATACTATGAAGGAATTTCACAAGGGCGATTGTGGTGGCCATCATTCAAGGAAGGTGACTGCAAAAAATATTTTGAGATTTGGTTTCTACTAGCTTTCAATGTTTTTAGATGTTTGCAAATAGACTACTACATGTCACCAATGTCAGATCTTTGATGGTAAGAGAAAAGTGGTTCCACTCCCTCTCAACCCAATACCAGTAGAAGAACCTTTTCAGCAGTGGGGACTAGATTTTATTGGGGAAATAAATCCAAAATCCTTAGTACAGCATAGATGGATCTTAACAGCAATTAACTACTTCACTAAGTGGATCGAAGCAATACCTACAAGAAGGGAAACAGATGCAGTAATTATGGGTTTCCTTGAAGAAAATGTTTTGGCTGGGTTTGGTTGTCCCATAAGGATTGTGATAGACAATGCTCCTGATTTTAAGTCTAAAAATATGATAAGTTTATGTCACAAGTATCATATCAATCTCAATCATTCCACTGCTTACTATCCACAAGGTAATGGTCTGGAGGAATCCTCTAACAAAATTATGGTGAGGATAATCAAGAAATTTTCAAAATATAAAAAAATGGCTTGGCATACAAAGCTGAGATATGCTTTGTGGGATGACAGAATCAACGCAAAAAGGGAAATTCAAATTTCCCCATTTCAATTAGTATATGGAGCTAAGGTGGTTTTTCCAGCATCTTTGGGAGTGTCAGTCATGAAATTATTACAAGAACAGTGGGATGAACCAAATCATATGCAAAGAAGGATAAATTGGATCATAGAATTGAATGAGGTGAGGAACAAAGCATATGTTAAAGTAAAAATACATCAAAAAAGGATGAAGAACACATTTGACAGAAAGGTAAGGGAAGAAAAATTCTAGATCGAGGATTTGGTTTTGAAGTGGGATGCTCCTAGGGAAGATAAACATGGAAAATTTGATCACATGTGGGTAGGTCCTTATATCATTACAACATACAGAGGAGAGAACGCATTCATTCTATAGCATCAGAATGGGTCTCAGCTGAAAGGAGGTCCATTCAATGGAAGCTTTCTCAAACATTTCTTGTCCTGAAGGAGGAGGTAATTTATGTATCATAGTTGTATTAATTTCTTTACTTTTCAAACAGTACGGATTGTGAGCCAAAGGATTTGAAGCCTAAAGAGAAGGCCCTAAGATCTATAGGGGAAGCCATGTTTCTATTTTTCTTTACTTTTACTCACAGAAAATAAGAAATTTGAGGCCTGAAATGTTGGGAGTCACCCAATGGATTTGGCACCTGGTCTACGGGATTCTTTTCTACCTCGTAGGGAGGATAGTATCCCGAGTTGGAGCTAGTTGTTAGCACTATTTTTTAGCTAAGAAATTGGTAAGGGATATGGCCATTTAAAGGAGGAATAAGGTTTGTAAATTTTCATATCATATGCCTTTAAATATTGTTGATGAGGGCCTGCAGATGTTTGAAGGGATATTTCTAGATTAAAAATACCAAATACTTAAGGAAATTCTGATTTTTTACCATGAAATGCATGTAAATGAAGAAATCCGCTTCTAGTGAATGATGACAGGAAATAGACGGCCTAAATGCGTACCAAAAGAGATCAAATTCCAAAAAAATTGTTTCCGCCAAGGCAAAATCGAGAGCAGAAAGGCAAAAAATGCATAGTTTCGGCCACAGAAATTTCACGTCCCAATTTTTTCCTTTCGTGATCTGGGATTTGACAGCTCATATCACTTCCTCCCAAGATCAATGGTTTGGAAAGAACAAGGAAGTGGAGGTCAAAAACCAGAAATATAGAGTTTTGGTCGTGAAAAAGTTGAAAGTTTGCTTTCCGAAATTTGTTTTCCTCTAAAATTGGAAGCAAAAAGGCGGAAGCGGAAAAGGTAGAATTGCAGTCACAAAGGTTGGAAAATCCTCCTTCCGCTTTTTGCTAAAGGAGGAAGTAGAAAGGAGGAAGAGGAAAGGTCAAAATCGAGCTCCAAGAAAATTGAAAATTTGTTTTCCGCGAAAGGTGAAAGTAGAAAGGCAGAAGCGGAAGAAGAGAAATATCAATGAAGAAAGTTGGAGGATTCACATTCTGATTTCCGCTAAAGGCGGAAGCGGAAGGGTGGAAGAAGAAGGGAATAAATAGAAATTTATTTGTTATGAAAGGTCATAATTCTGATTTCCATTTTCCGCAACCTGCAACTTGATCTCAGATCAATGACTGAGGATGAACCCGGCAGAGATCGATGGTGTTAGAATATTTAGACACTTAGGAGTTAGTTAAGATCAACTTGTGTAATATATCCGTTAGGTAAAAGTGTGTTTCTTTAGTATGCATTTGTAAATATTCTAATCTGATGGTCATGATATCTTCTAGACATAGAGTGATCTAACGGTTCAACTTCTCTTAGATCATACCTACCATTGATCCGTGGCTTAACACCCGATTGGTCTATGATCTCTATTTAAAGAGCATAGAGGGTCCTTGGCTAGTTGATTGATTATGAGAAGCTCATGTAACTTTCTTTCTTTTGCATAATAAATTGCTCCAAGTAGCTATTTGGATGGGGCCGTGGACTGTTTCCCTCTAAAGGGTTTTAACCACATGACAAACATTGGTGTGTTGATCTGTGATCTATTTGTGTGAAGTGGTTTCTAAAGGTGTTCGGTCTTTTGGGAGTACCCTTTGTACCCGAACAGATGGTGTGGAAATCTAAAGGGAGGAAAGGAAAATGCAGGGGCTGAAAGACATAAAATTGAATCGTGAAGAAGCTATCAGCCTATTTCCTATTTTCCGCAGACCCCAGATCGATGGCCCAGAATGAATCTTGAGGTAAGATCTACGGTCCATAAGCAATTTCGCAGGTAAAATAGAGAGAAGTATAAAAAATTGTTGTAGGTCAGGCGGAAATCTTGTGATTGGTCATTTTAAGCGAGCCTGGGTCCTTGCTGTAAAAACTACCCAACTGATCCACCATGTGTGTTCCCGCGTGCTTATCTTTTTTGGTTATGATCATGGCGGATCAGCCAGATCAGCATTTTGTTAATATTTTTAATCTCATCTTGCAACTATTTTGGCTCTATTTCGAGGTTGGTCTCGAGATCCTAGGAAGCTATAAATATACCCTCAATAGAGGAAGACAGGGTTGGAACCCGTGAGAATTTTGTGTTATGCATTTTGTGATCTATTGCTAATAAAAATTGCAAAGCCAAATGTTGGTTTGTTGTTGCACAGATTCCTATGTATTTCGTAGTTACAATCTGTTATTTCCGTTCCTATGTGCATGTTTCTCCTATTAAACTCACCATTATGTGTTCTTCATATCTGAAATAAGTGTGTAATAGTTCAGAATTCATGTTTCTATGCTCTGACTATTGTTTTAGTTCTTCACCAATATTTTTTTCCAAAGTTGATGCAAAATTCATCTTTTAGGTGCTCTATGTTGATGGACTATTCTCGTTCCTCCTTTGTCACCAGAAAAACTCATATTTGACTATAACTGTGTGCTACCTTTCCTTTGTAGATCTCCACCTGCAAACTGTTCCATGATTCATGAATATTTGTGATTCCATATCCCAATATATGCTTTCCTTGTTTAAACCATCAATTCAATATAAATTTTGTTTCCATTTTATGTCTGGCCCTGTTAAAAAGTTGTGAGAGATCCCTCTCTAGAAAGGAAGAATCCAGCTCCCTTTCTTAAAGTGGTTCTGTTGTTACCTTGGGATTCACCCTCCACAACCTGGGGTGCAATTCTGAGTGCTAATAGTGGATATTTGTTATAACTTAAGCAATCACAAGGTCAAAATACATAGCCTTAGGCCATAACATTTGCATTTGGCCTATAATCAAGATATGGTCTCTATTTAAATATGTTTAAAACTAAAGATGATTTCTATGGCCTATACCATGGACCAAGGTCTAAATTAATTAGGGTACAAGGCCATATGAATTACCTTGGGCCTCATGGCCTATGAATGGAGGCCTATATTATAACATAAGGCCTACATGGGGAATCTTATCCATGGGGGATTCACTTGTTGACCAATATCCTAGCACGTTAGTTCATATTGCAGGTTTTAAATTTCTTAAAAATCAGGCCAATATATTGCAGGTATTGGGGGGGATGAGGGGTTTACGGTGGGGGGTTATGGGAGTTTATAAGGATTGGGGTATAAAAAGGGGTGGTGGGGAGGTTTCAGGGATTGGGATGGGGTTTCAACAAAAGGAGTTTGGACCAATATCTACTGAAATTAAGGGTATTCTTTAATATTCCATGATTACACGTGATATGTGAGAGGTTCACTAAGTGAAGCCCCCATAATCTTATCCTACATGCAAGATATATCCACTGTTTGAGGAAGGGAACACCATGGATGGTTTTCAAGAACCATTTTATGATATAAGGTTAAATAAGGTTCTTAGTTCAGATCATTTTTCTCTAAGCTCATGGTCTATTATCAATCCCTCAAACTGTCACACATACCCTCCATAGGGAATCATTATCCTCCAAATGAGATATGATAGTCGTGTCCTCTTTCTAACACTATACATGGTTCTCAATACATATATCATGGTTCAATGTTAAAATCCATAGGATTACACTATAGCATTTATATATGGGGCTTATGATCTATTTGTGGGGTCACAAAACACCGCATAGACCTTACAAATGGAATCTTCATCATCCCAATGATATATGATCCTATAATGTGGATGCAACTTCTTGGTGTACAAGCCAAGGTTGATACAAAAATACAAGTTATTGGCCCATAAATTTTTTCTTTGGATCACATGGTCCATACATGGGACCCTGGACCACTACACAAGTCCTACAAAGGAAATATTTTGCATATGAGTGAGAAGTGGTGTTTATTTCAAGGTTTATCACACCATGGATGGTATTTAGGAATCATAAAATGTTTTAGGGTTGAAATTCAAGGTCTTTCGCCATAACATGTTTTTGTATATCTCATGGGCAATGTGTGGGCCCACAATACCCACACATTAAATTAGTAGGAATCTTATCCCAGGAGTGCATTATGGTGGTGATTTGAGGTTTTCCACTTTAGAGGTTAGTTTTAGTTCCTAATGCAGGGTTTGGTTCCAATATATAGGTTTTTTTTCCATAACATTTATCCTTGAGCCTCATTGTCCATGTGTGGGGCCTCAAGCCACTGTGATTTTGCATGTGAGAGTGATATGGTGCTCATTAATTTAAAGCTTTGGGATTCTAAGTGTAGATCTCATTACACATTCAGTGGTCCAATGCCAAAAGAAAAATCCTTACACCAATATTTTCCTCTATGGCTCATGGGAAATGTGTAGGGCCTTAGCTTTCACACAACCCTACATAAGAAAACTTTAACATGTAAGATGAATATGGTTTCCATATCAATATTTGTAACATGTCTAAAAATGGTTGTTATGAACCAAGATTTAAATTGAGGGTCTAATTCTTTACAAATTCAATATAGGGCTCATGGTCCATGCACGGTCTCACGACATATAGCTTATGTAAGGAATATTTAGCATAGTTGTCATATATGGTGACCGTTTTGAGGATTAAAAAACTAGGGATGGTTCTAAAGGCTCATTCCTTAGTATAGGTCCATATATAGAATATCACACTAAACATTTTTGTAAGGAGCTCATGGTCCATGTATGGGGCCCCAAACTAACATACATGCCCTCCATAAGTAATTTTTTGTTTTGAGTGTGATATTATTAGTATTTTGGGGTTTAAACTACCAAGGTTGGTTCTCAATGCATGTCCCATGGTTTCATGTGAAAAGAAATGGTATTAGGCCAAAACAGTTTTTGGGGGGGCTCATAATCCATCTATAGGTCCATGGGCCACTATTGGGGACAAATATTTGTTGTGTTGGTGTCCTTCCATGTAGGTTAATAAGAAAAAAGAGGAAGATGAGAAATACTTGGTTGTGTTCTACCCTAGGTTCATAGAGATACATGTAATAATTGAATATAAATACATCATGAACAAAATCATTATCTTCTTTAATTATAATGTCGGTAATCACTCAACATAATTTTTCCTAACTTATGTCAAATCCACAAGACATATAGATGGGAACTATATACCATGAAGAACATATATGGTTGAAAATAAAATCGACAAATTACATAAGTATTGGATCAAGTCAAAATTCAATGAAAACTTCATCAATATAAATAAGATGAAGTTGTACATACAAGATCATTATCACAATGCTAATAAAAAACTACATAGCCTAAACCATAGCTAGCGAAAACCAAGAAAAAACCTACCTAAACCAAGTATAATCAACAATATTAATCAGTCAAGATAAAATTCCTTTCAAGTAAAGAC
>LPNX011105950.1:168503-260594 GCA_001517045.1 Pseudotsuga menziesii
GGGAGTTCTTTCAACCCCCACCTCCAAAAAAAAAACCAATTTCATGAACATTTAACTTTTGGGGGTGTCTTTAAAACAAACTCCCCCAACAGTCCAAGTCTCATGACTTTTAACGGGTTTTGTTTAAAAAATTCGTTGGAAAGGACCTTTAGGGGGTGTCTTTCACCCCATCACCACTTCACTTCATAATATCCGAATTAAAAGATTTATTTATGATAATTCGTAAAATTAAATAAAATAACTTAGGAATTAATTACACTAGAGTCTGAACAAAATTTAATCCTTTTTTTAATTAAATATGTTCACCATCACCCCTAGGGATTAATGAGCTAGGAATTTGGTCAAGAAGTATTTATGGTGGGAACATGACATAATGTGATTATAGTAGGGGAAATGACATTAGAAGAAGAGAGATTGTGGCAGTGTAGAATTGGTGTCGCAATACATAATCTAAGAAGTGTCATTTTATTTATTACCATTTAATTTTTGTAGCCTCAAAATCCTCATGGAAAAATTTTGTGGCACACTTTTCTTTGTATCTATGAAACAAATTGCGATAGGGCCAATGCTATTAGAAGAAAATAAATAATTTGATTATGATATTGTTGTCATAAAGTTGAATATGATTAATCCTGAGGAATATGTAGCCATTTTAAAATTTAAACCTTAAAACCCTGTCCAAACAAGGGGGTTCCATTGAATGTATTATTTTCAAGATTATTCTTTAAATCCTTGACTCTCCTACTTATAGTGAAACATTACATTTAACATGGATATAGCAGTCTCCATCGTTATTACTTATCCAATTTTCTACGAAATTTATATGGAAGAAGCCTATATTAGATATTTTCTTGAATTCTCTATTGGGTATGAATAACATCATAATACTTGGTTATTTTAAGTTGAAGATATTTTAGCATATCAACTTGATTCAACCCTGGAACTAGTTTTTACACAACTACTAGTTGTAGATAATTGAGTACAAAAACTACAATAAGCACGTTAAGTAATCCAAAATCTATAACTCTAAGGAAATATTAAACAAGAGTATATAAGAGCCATATATGTCTGGTGTGAGTTATAATGGATCTATGACTAACGATATATGAATAATAGTGATTTATAGGAATATGAAAATGTTTAGCTTCTATCTGGTGAATCTACTTCTTCGTATGAAGTGTCCATCACTAAGTGAAGTTGTGAGGACCTTACGCCTACCCATTTTTAGTTCTCTCTGTGTTGGAGTTGTTAAATCCCACTTGTCTTATTGCTTATTATGTGATCATTCCTCATACTATTAATATTGTGGTGTGTTAATTGTCAATCCCCAGTTTCGATATATTGTGTGCATATCAGATGATGCGGGGGGGAATATTGTGAAGAGGGATGAGTTGATGCTTGAGGGTAACAATAATTTTTATGTGAATGTTAACAAGTAGGACTCAATATCCGATACATTGTGTGATATGTGTCAAAGAAAATCACACGAAATATTATTTTTTGTTAACACTTGTAAAAAGGTTGACTCTCTAACTAAAAATATAAGCAATTATTTTTTTGTTCTTTAATCCTTTTAGATAGTGACAAACTAGTCATTCTCATAATAAAATTCAAGGTCATCAACCACATCCATAAGAAGAAAAAAAATGGTCTTTAATCCCTTTTAGATAGTGACAAATCACTCATTCTCATAATAAAATTCAATGTCATCAACCACATCCATATCATATTTGAAAAGTCAAAAAAGGTCAGTTTGGGATTTGATAATGTAGTTTCTTTTTCAAATCATTGTCACGGTTTCACAAAATAGAATGTGAATTTAGATTGTGGAAAAATTTTAAGATGTCAAGTTTATATCTTAGAGTTTCATCATTAATTGATTTATCTAGTTCAAAAAATTTAGAGTCAACTGGTTCATTCTCAATTGGTTTAGCTTGTTCATCCTCAAGTTATTGTAGATGGTACATATTTTTCTCAAACACCTTCCCCATATTTAAGATCTATTTATTCGAATAGGTATTTAAATATATATACTTATATTGATAGGGTTTTATTTCAACTACTCAACAAGTTCTGGTATAGGCACACACTCGAAGAGATAAATCAATATCTCAAATTACAACAACGATTTAGTTTGTGGAGAAATATTTTATATTTATAATTTGAAATCATTGTGGTTTTCAGTGAATTCATGAGGATTTATACATGACCAATGCAAAGAAAATGAAAAACCCAAAATATTCACAAGAAAAAATCACAAGCACAAATGAGTTTGAAAAGGATTTTTACTCGCCATTTTTTAAGGAATTGGATCCTCTATGACTCTAATACTCCTCCCTCTCCCCTACGTGGCCACAGTAAATCCCTCTTCTCGATATCCCTCTTACCCTACTATATCTTCCTTTATGACCTCTGATTAAAACTACAAGTTGCTCTATGACCTCCATCTCAACAGGAATTCCAATGGACTTGGTTTGTGGGGCTTGATTCATGGGTAGAGGAGCAAGAATGTCAGTGTTCTGGGCTTGGTTCATGGGTAGAGGAGCAAGAATACCAATGTTTCAGTCCTGGTTTGTGGGTATAGGAGTAATTGTTTGAATGTTTTTCTTTTATTTTATGTTTCTATTTTGTTGTGTGTGTGTGTGTGTAGGTAGGTATTTTTTAATTTTTATTTAGTATTTATATATTATTTCTTATTTATTTATATATATATATATATATTGAAAAATAAATTTTAATTAAAAATAAAAAATAAGATTTAATTTGAAAATAAAAATTGATTAAAAATATAATGATGATGCCACTGATAATGATGTTGATGACATCGGTGTCGATGACAATCATCATCGTCTCCATCACCTCCACCTTAATATTAATCATCATCATGATAATCATTTTCATGATCATCAAGAAAATCATCGTCATTATAATCATCATCGTCGTCGCCATTAGTGACGATGATGATGATCATGATGATAGAGAAATCATCACCATTGTTATAGTCATAGTGACCCTAATCATAGTTCTCATTATGGACATCTGAGTCGTCATATAGATGATCAATGTCATCATCTTCATCATCACCATCATGATCATTTTCATCTAGGTCACCATCATGATAATCATTGTCATCAACATCAAGAACATTATCGACATCATAAGAACCATTGTCGTCGCCGTCGTTGTCATCATGGCCATAATCATCATCATAGTGATTATCATCATTACCATAATTATCTAGGACATATAAGGGTAATGAAAATATTTAAATGTGGTTTTCTTAGGTTTTGGTTTTTTCCAATAGATCTCATATTTATTTATGTGTGCACTCTTAGTTCATGAATTAAGGATAAAATATAGTGTATTATGCCATAAACTTTATCTTTGGGTTTCATGGGGAATGTGTGAGAATTCAAATCATCACACATGTACTTCATAAGGGATAGTTTAGAGCTATGATTTGATGGAAATGTTAAGGTTGATAAACTTAAGCATGGGGCCTTGGGGATCATTCCATGGGTGGAGGTTGAAATCGAAGGTATTGGGCCATAACATTTACTGGTAAGACTCATGGAAAATGCATGGGATATTTAACAACAACGCAAACCTTTCAAAGGGTATATTTGGCCTATGTTTGGGAAATTGTGCTCATATCTAGATTTGGAAGATCGAGGATGGATTTTTGGGTTCAAGCCATGGCCTGAGGTTGAAATAGAGGGAATTATTCCACAAAAAATTCCTTTAGGGATCAGTATACATGTGTGGGGTGCTAAAGAATGACATAGTACATGGATATAAAATAGTTGTCATTTGAGTGTAATATGGTGACTATTTCAAATTTTGACACATGGAGGATGTTTGCTAAATACCATGTCATGGTTAATAGTTCTTGGGCCATTGTCAAAGGCCATACTACAACATGGAAAACCATATGATAAATTTCATATGGGGTTCATAGGCCAAATGGTTTGAATGTTATTCAATATGAAATATGTTTGCATAAGGTTCACTATATCAAATAAACATAATATTTAGCATTAAAGGTGTTGGTGTCCAAAAAAACATTTTAATAGTTGTATTGTAATCATTTAAAAATTTGTAAAGCTTTGATGTAAAAAAATCTCCTATGGTTTAAAAAAATAAAATCACTACTCTAAGAATCTAATGGACTTCCTCTCAAATCATGTATAGTAATTGAACCTTCCAATCACTCTCAATGAATGGAGATGATTTCCACCAAAAGAGTGAGTAAAGGTATGATAGAGATAGCTATATAGTGAGAGGCTCTAGGGGTAACTCCTAAGGCTGATAATTATATGTCTCGGGAGCCTTCTCACAATCCCATGAAATCCACCTAGTAGGAACAAGTCAAACAAGGTCAAACTAAATCCAGCTGCATGTCAACAAGATATACATGGGGTGCACTATGGCCTTAATGGATACCATGAACATGTATTAATGGTGATATAAGAATTATATCTACAAATATTCTCCATAACATCCAATTTAGAACAAAATCTTATCAATGAAGTCACAACTACGAATTTGTGTGCATATAGAGGTCAAATTTGTGTGTTGCAACTTGTGCCTTACACAGACTAGGCATCCACAATTAAAATTGGAAAAATGAGGGCTCGTTGGAAATATTGTACACAACAATACAGTGTTTATCCATTGTATTTTGTTAAAAGTGAAAATTAGAAAATATAATTACTCAAAACATGGAATACAAGATATACATCATGTCATATGTCCAAATATGTCACAATAATAAATTCTAATATAATACTGAATCAATGACTTGAACCTCAATTGACATAGATTTTTCCCCAATATTGACTATGAAGGATGGAATAATACCATGGGGTTTAAAGGAATGGCCATCAAAAGGCCATCACCAAAATGGTACCATTTCAAAATAAGTGCATCTATTCAAGGGAATTTAATATCAAAGCTTGACTACAAGGGAAAATAAATATCACGCTAAGGGAACGAGTCTTTTCTAAGTAACAATTCCTCCATGTTGACCACATCAAATTATTTTTAGACTCCCTGAAGTGATTTTGGAATTGTTTCATTTTGTCGATGTGAAGATTTGAAATATCATATGGATTCTAGCTCAAATCCTTGACTATCCAAATGGTAGGGTCACAACCGTCCTTCTGGAGAATCACAAGATTGAGTTCAAGAAGCATCACCAATGGTAGAGCACACATAAAATAAATAGATAAAATTGTAATAAAGGTCCACCAACAATAAAAAGCACCCACATCCTCATCGATCATGAAGACAGCGTAACCCTGCCCAGTCAATTGATTTTGAAGAATTTTCTCAACCCCATACGCTCAACCTCATAAAGTGTGATCCTCAGTTGAACATATTGATATCTATCAAACCTTAATAAGAAAACACTATGTCGGTCTTATCCAGATAAACCCTTTTATTTTACACAATGACTGTAGATATATTTTCTTTTCACCTTTACTCTGCATTATGCCCTTCCTCGTGTCCTCTCTACCTAAAGTGACCTCAGATCCAAGACTCCCAGAAATGTTGATATATGCCAAAACCAACCAATGATTTGGGATCTACCAAGAGTGATCAACCACAGATTAGTCATTTAGGTTACTTATGAACCAATATTGATTAAGAGAAAGAACCATAGGTGTCGTTGTTGTAGTATTATCTCTCCCAGTTGCTTCAGGAAATTTAACCCACTTCAACAAATGCCAACCTGGTTCACCCCAAATAACTCATTGGTTTTCTTAGAAAATTCAACCTACCAGTGCAATGAGAACTAGAACATGTGACATTCATATCTATGATGAGCAACAATTGGTTCATGTTAAAAATAGGATTACCATGCGCCATATTGTTTGATGTAGTAGTCATATAACCTTCACAAGAATTAGTTCAGTCAAAACCAGTGGATTATAGGGAAATATGCTCTCCTTTAATTGGGAATGGGAAATGGACAAAGACTGACCATTCCATAGAGAAAAAATCCTATAATTGCAAGTCTCTTAAATTTTGGGAGAATCCTTCTAGAGGAGAGAAGAGATCAGTCCTAGGTCAAACTAAAATGTTGTCAAATATTGAGATTATTGCTCACTTTTATGGAATTTCCAATATTGTAATCGAAACCCTTCAATGTGTCTTCATAAGACTAGAAATATATTTGATTATATTCATAAACTCAAATTCAAATTCAAAATCTCACTCTTGTGAATAATCCTGCTTACATTCAAATTCAAAAATTTCGACCTAACTTTTCATATGTGTTGTTGTCATCTCAATCTTTCATACCCACCGTCCTTTCAACATTTACTGGGTTGTTTGTCAGCTCATTGGCATGTCCGTCAGTGTCTCCCAGTGCTATGTCTTTTTTATCGACCTCTTTTAAGAATATGGCAACAAGAATGGGGAAGAGCCTAGCGGGATTCACTACTAGAAAAGACCATTAGACTAGGAGCACAAACCGTAGAAACCAATGGAATTTGTAGAGATCGGATCAGAAGGATGCGTGGAGATAAACCATTCAGTGAAGTAACTACGACCATGTATATTGTTTTTTAAAATGCATACAGGGAAAAAATGGACCATTTTTATATATCCACGTTACCTTTAAATTTAAGTGTGAGCAATCCATATATGTGAGATGTAGAACAGTTGGTGGTGGGGTATGGTTAAGACGCCCCCTAAGCAAAAAGGTCACTGGTTCTAATCATGCGGATACCAAAAAAATCCAACCATGTTAAGGGTTGGTGCAGTCCAGGCTGGGCACGATCCTCGGGTGATTTTGACAGCTTAGATGCCCCTGGTTCATGGTAACTTAGCCAATGGAAAACCTGCTAGTCAGGGGGGTTCCACCACTTTACCAACAAAAACAAAAGTGTGAGCAGTCCATGATGGAATAGCTTTGTGACTCTAAAATATTTAATTTGTTTGCACTCACTTAATAATTTTGGAAAATGTGGATGGACTCTAAACTAACTCAAGAGATGGAAAAAACATACATTAAAATACAAGCATATCGTTATATAGAGTAGTTAAATCCCCAATATTATGTTGGTAGCGTCCATATTGATCCCCATTATGTATAGTTTTTAATGCAAAGACTTAGTTGGCCCTACCCAAACATTCTTGTTTGGATTTTCACAATATTAATGTTTCCCTAATGTTGCCTAGTTATTAAATTTCCTCAAATGTTGTAAAATATTAAGATTATTATTCACTTTTATGGCATAGTCGATAATGGAATCCAAACCCTTCAATGTGTATTCATAAGCCTGGAAAAATCTACCGATTTGAGGTTTGCTATATAGATAGAAGGGCCTCTGCTCCATCATATCAATGACATCATGCAGACTAACGCCCTCGTAATACATCAAGTAGTCCATATTATTGATGAATCGGTGTTGGAACGTCCGATATGACACCACTTAGACAAACTGCATGAAAAAAATTTGGATAACCTCATTCATACGTTGTGGGATTAAAACACGGATGACGATGAAAGCCTCTGAAGTCCTAAAAGGTTTTGCAAAAGATTTGATGGGATATAAAATACCTTATTTTGGATTCCTTACTATAAATATCCTAAAACTTAGGGGTTACCTAAGAGACCTTTCTAGAAGGATTGCAAGATTATAAATCTATTTCTCACTTCTCCATTTTTATGTGGCATCTGGAAAAGAGAAAAAATCAGATCTGATTCTTTGTCTGCTTTAGATTTTTGTGCTATTGATTTTTTTAACGAGCTCATTGTTGCTTAACTCCTAGGGTTACTACTTATTTGACATGACGTCTAGGTTTTTTGTTGATATTGGAGTGGGATATGACTCTCCTACTGATATTTTTAGCAGGTTGTTCCCTCATTACCTTCTTTATGGGGTGATTTTAAGGCCGGTTTTCACACCTGTTTGTAGGATTATTATACATGGCTTTGTATGGGCCTACTAAACTTGATTCATGGCCTTTTTTTAATTGTCTGGATTTGTATGCCCTCATGCCCTCACCGTCCCTCTGGCTAATCATTTTCCTCCACATGTGACTATGCTATGTCCACTGGTTTTCAGGGTTTCTGCTTTCATGTCCGTTGGTTTTTCATTGGTGTCCCTATCACTAGTTTGTTTAATGGTGCAGTCAAGAGACAACATACCTCCATTACTATGGTCTCTTGGAGAAGATATTTTGTATTATCTCCTAGCTAAACTATGTCCTTCTCTAAAATCTCATGCAGCTACTTAAAGTATTATTTTCCAGTCATTTAAGTGTCTCAATAGATTACATAAAAAAAATTTAAGAAAAAAACACCTACTATAATCTTTTCAACACTACATAAATGCCAACAATAGGTTGGAAACAAGACTTCATAGGATCAAGACCTTTGGAAAGATCTGCACTCTCAGCTAAAGAGGTGCATAATCAATAAACGGATTTGATGTGTTCAACTACTTGTCCATCCTTTGATTGCAGCATTGACCTCAATTTGTACACCTTCTTTGGAAACGCTATCGACAGTAGCATTAAGCTCTTTGTAGACTTGAGGAAACAATATGTAATTAAACTAATGTCATTTGGTTTACCTTGTGTTTGAGAGAAGTAGGGAAAGTAAAGGTCAACTTTTAATGAATCCGTGTATGCTATTGAGGGGTTAACATGACACATTGATTAAATCCTCTCCAGAATGGTTTCCCCTTGCTTTCCATGTTATGATATGAACCTATGGTTTCTAATGTCATATTGAGCTTCTTCAGCTGCCACAACATTGTAGAGTTGAATGATCTAGGAGATACAATCTTAAAGGAACATATATTGTTCTTGGTAGATTTTTATTGGAATGTTGTGGGGATAGGAGTAGGTGCAGTTTTTACATTTACTTGATGTGCTTATTAATTAGAATGAAATTTCCCAAATATATAAGACAATAAAATCTATGTAGATTTAGCCCTAGAAATATGGAAGTTCTTGATCCCATGTAGTGGGATAGATTTTATGATATCACATATTGGTAATTCTGTATCTTGTTAGAGTACATTCCTAGACAAATGGGATATAATATGTTGGCACCACGAGATGTTGTCACATGTATGTTATTTTGAACACAGCACTAATTTCAATAATCATGGTCTTTTAACTATATATAGCGTATGATTTTCTTTGTGTGCTAGGACATTAGTACTGTAAATTCCATTGCCTCAAGAAGAAAAAAAATGTTTGTTAGTCAACTAATCAATTGCAAGGGCTAAAATTTCCTTTCTTTCTCATATGTGCATTGCTTGTAATTTATTCTTCATATTTGCATGTCTTACATCTAAGATCACCTTAGAGGTTGGGAACAATTCATGGCAACTGGATCATTAGTTCATAGAGGCAAACTCCACATGTTGATTCTAGATTTCTTCAGGAATTTACATTTTACTCATTCTCCTTCCTAGTATTTGTACTTTGCTTGTCAAGCAGCTAAAAAATGTATTAATAAGAAACAAGTTGGAACAATCACTCATATATTCACTCAATATAACCTGTATTGAAAATTCATATGATTAGAGAGTGGATGATATTTATTATGTAGTATTTCCAGGTCATAGCTGGCTCTTTTGTGCAGATGAAAGATCTGCTTGGATGGAGGCCTTCTCTTTCACATCTTACTAGAATCCATGAGTCATGCACCCTTTCCAAACTCATATAAACCTTATAATAGTGTCCATATCATCCCATACATGCCTTGAATAAGCAAAAACCATTAGCCAAATGGATTATTGTTTCCTCGTCCTCCTTACAAACTATACATCTGTTAGGCCCTTGCTTGTTCTTGTTCTAGAGAAATTACCACATTAGGGCCTTGTTCATTAGATCAAGGCACATAAAAATTATTTCTTTGCACAAAGGCTTGATATTCCATTGTGGTTTCCACTACATTCATTTCCCTTATGCCACCAAATTACAAACTGAGTTTTGTAGCCTTATATAGGGGTATAAATACCAAGGGATGGATTCTTTCACCAGTTCAATTCATCCTCTACCTTCTTAATGCATTAATGACTTGTTTACAATTTTGTTGTATAGACATCCCTTAACTCTCATTAAACACCATCCAAACTACATTAATGAAGTTCCATCCCTACTGTAAGGTTCCTATTCTTGTAAGGTTCTTTCGAGGATATAATGTAGCTACATCATTTCTTCTAATTTCCATATATAAATATACTTGTATACCAATATGTTTTTGCATTACATTATCCGCCTTTTTTGTGATCAATAAATAATGATTTTAGTTACAATCTCATCTTTGACTTCATCATAAGTTATGTGATTCTACAACATGCTCCATGAGATTTTGTAATAGCAATTACTAACTCGCTTATTCCTCAATGCAATCTTATAAACTCAAACAATTTCTAGGAAATTGTATCCTTGAAATTTTTAAATTAAGTCATTACATTATGATCTATTAATTTATAAAATCCCTTTAGCGATCTTAAAACAAAAATAAATTATCTTGGAGATATTTGATAGTAGATTTATTGTTGCTTTGAATTGCTATATGTTTAGTTTATTTTAGAGTTTAATTTTGCAAACTGTTCATAATTTTTGTTGCCAATAGAGTTTTCTCTAGCAAATAAAAATAAAACAACTCATTAACATGGAAAATAGATACACACATCCCTCTGCATGGATTCATGTGGAACAATCCTCGATTTTTATTTTTCCTTTGTATCAACAATCGTAATAAATTTTTGGAGTGAAATCCAAAGTTGGAATTCAAAGAATTGATGTACATCATGATAGGTATGGGTGGTGATATGGCATAATTTACTATCGCTTAATAGCTAATATAGGTATAAATCGGCAAGGTCTAATAAAAGTTGGCAAACCTAGCTATCAATAAATGTAATTTGCCAAATTAAATTTAGTTTTTGAACTCTAAAGAATATATGTTAGTTCATTGTACTTTTTCTTAGATGCATGTATTTTTTCCAATTCATTTGTAGCAGTTTGTTTTTTATTCAATTTGTGGTAACACGTTTCTGCATTCAGTAAAATGTTTATATTGAGCGTGTATCTACATAGATTTGTCTATGCAATTGGGTTTATGTTAACTCATTTTTTCATTACAAGAGTAATTACTTTTTTTTGTAAAATCAAATTATTTAATTCTAAGAACATACTATTTGAAAGCATTTTGTATTTCAATTTTGATAGGATTTCTTTCTCTGCGTGTATCAACGAAAAACTGCAATTCCTTTAGGTTAATATGTTAATATTCTTAAAGACCATGATTGTTATATTCACATTTGAAATGTATTTTGCCAAATGTTTTTGATATGATCATTATGTGTTTCTTCTGCAGTTGCTCCAATCAACTATGCACATCTATCTGGAAGTCAGATGCATCAATTTCTCAAAAAAAGAATGTTAGGATTATAATCCTCCCTTGTCCAATTTGGTCAATTATGTCTAAATCGGGAGTCCTTTCAGTGTATTTTTAGTCACCAACACCATTGGGTCCACTTGGCCTAATTGGGGCACATGTACCAGTTACTAAAGTGTGGGGAACACTAATTGAGGCCAAATGCCACTGATTGCACTTGCATGCATCAGTTTAGGAGCCTCCTGGATCAATCCCTACAAATTAGGAGCCACTAGGAGTGTCGATACCAACCTCCATTAGTTGATTTCATTTGGTAACTAGTAATCTCTGTTAGGATTCAATTACATTCAGTTCTAGTATGTTACATTCAGTTCTACACAGTTAGTGCTAGGTTTGCATGGTTGCATGTAGGTGAGGTGCATTTACTCACCTACCTCAGTCAATTAAACTAGTTAACACTGAATTAGACACTTGAGTTTGGATTTTGAACTTCGATGAACTCCGATAATGATTTAGACAAGGTCAGTTAACCATTCAGTCAAGTAGAGTCAAACCAATTCGAATTTCCTCACATGGATTCGAATTGCATGAGGCTATTTAGCCATTGTACTTCATTTTAATTAATTATCTAATTACTTTTGATTAATGAAAGCATTCACAGTTCCAAGCCATTTTTGCACTGTTTCATTCTTCAATTTCTAAGTAAAATTGTATGATCTATCTTCTGAGTTGTGTGTTGGTCCACAGATCTATGTGCTCAATTTAATAAAGAATTGAAAAACAACTTTACACTCTGGAAAATGGAAATTGTCAGTGCCATTCGGAGGAAAAGGATACAATGTTCATGTACCTGAACTCTCTATGTTGGCCCGATATGTTTGCAACACCATCTTTTTCTGTTGAATCCTACACTGGATTATTATTGTTCATTTTGTACTTTGATTCATATCAAACATGTTTTTCCTTTTTATAGTTGTTCCTTCATTAGTTATAACAACAAATTGGAGTCTTTTCTTGACGAGATTAGTTTTTTCCATGCCATGCCAAACTATGATGTGAAGTTCATTATAAATCCCATTTGGCATTGCTCTCATTTTTAAAAGCAACAAGACACGTCTAAAATATGCTATGGCATCCCATGCCAAACTGTAATGTGATGTTAATTGGAAATCCCTACTTGTTATTTTGTAAAAGTGTTAAGTTCCATAAACTTGTTATATATTGTGATTTGAACTATTCTCTATCTTTTGAGAAATTGCATTGTTCCATTTTGTTGTGGCATTACTTGCACTGTTACATTTATCAATATATTCTTGTTTGAAAGAAATAGGTGTCAAGGTCTTTTTTCATAATATTTATATAGAAATCTTATTGTTATAAATAATTTTATGTCCCCATATAAATAATAAAAGACATTACCTACACACTAGGAACACTACATTCTTTTAATCATTGTCGCATGCAACACAAAACTTAAAAGGATCATATCATTTACAAACATTTATATACACAACTTCAATTTACTCTTTCATTTTCTACCTTCTTTTACCCTTTAACAGCGACCTTATGGACGTATTATTACTCCTTCTTGGGGCAATTGCTAGTATTATTTTCTTTACCGGGCCTATTTTAGACCTCAAATTTCCTCTAATGTGGATTCAATTCTTAACTTACAAGATGGTGATAGTGACCTTAAGGCTTAATTAATGATTGATTATTAATAATTATTAAAATTAATGGTAATGATGAGATAGGGAAAGAATAATAAATAATAATATATTAATTATTATTAAAGAATAATAATATTTTATATATACTAATTTATCACAAGGGTTTTTTTCAATGTTAATAAAAAATATTTATAATAATAATGTTATTATTATTTAAAAAAAACTTATTAATTTTTTTGTTGTTGTTTGTAGGGTTGACGTGGAGTGGACTGGAAATGGGATGGGAGGAGGCGCATTTGTACAAAAGAGCGGAGGGCGGATGAGGGTGGAGCAGGAAGGAATGGAGGAGGGGAGGTCGAGGGTGGAGGAGCAAGCAGGAGGGAGGAGAGTGTTGGTAGGGAGCAGTGTGAGGGGCGGTGGAGGGCGCACTAGTGGACTGTGCACTGGATGAGGAGGGAAAAGATGGCGCGAATGGTAATAGGGAAGAGGGAAATGGAGCAGTGTGGACGTAGTGGAGGAGCATGGAAAGCGGTGTGGGAAAGTAGCTACGCGTGGGTTGATTGAGAGAAAAACGTAGGGATGTTGGAATTGGAATGGACTGGAGCGGAGAGCAGGGAGAGAAGATAGATGAGGGAACACATAGGTGGGAGAGAAGGAGATGGAAGGAGAGAGGATGCGCAGAAATGGAAGGTGTGGGGGAAGGTGCAGGAAGTGTGGTTGAAAGCGCGAGTGCAGCGGAGGACAGAGAGAGTCGGATCCAATCTCTAATACCAATGTAAGAACTAAATCCAGTTCTAATATTAAGAAGCAAATATGAATTCCATGTCGACAATAAATTATGAATACGAATAAATTGAATGATGGCGAAAAAATTGTAAATATGTGTGGCATATATAATAACCATAAAAGCACATTGGAGGACGTGAAATTAATTAACTAATAACTATTTATGTGTTTATTATTATTTTGAATTTATGTATTTTTATTTATATTACAAAAGGGATCAAATTCCTTGAGGTGCAAACTTTTCCTTTTGGCACTTTATAGAGCAAAAATTATGATGAATCTATGCTAGTAATATCATATGCCAATACATAGTCAAAATAGTAATTGAATTAGATTAAGGTTTTAACTAATTAACTATATTGATTCTATCTACTCGGCTAATTGTGGTGACTAAATCAAATTAGGGTTTCAACTATTTAACTATGGTCATTTTATCCACTCGGTTAACTATAGTGAATGGATCAAATTAGGGTTTCTACTACTTAATTGTGGTGATTCTATCTACTCTGCTAACTACGTTAATTGAATTAGATTAAGTTTCAACTATTTAACTAAATGATATCATACAAAATGTAATCTTACTAAAATCAATGCATCCTAGCAATAATACCATTAGACCATATTGCATTTATCGATGAATAGCATCCAAATTAGATGGATGCTAGTTCATAACACAAATATTCATCTAACAACATAGATCTATAGATCATAATCAAAGAAAATTTTAGAGACAAAATTTAGCCCATGGGTTAATATTTTTTACCATTTTTCCAACAACTGATTCATAAAATTCCATTTTTTCTAAATTGGTTTGTCCAAATTCCATGGGATCAAAAAAAATTACTCACCAAAATTGTCTAGAAATGATATAAAATACTTAGAAAATTCAATTTTTTTATAAAAATATCACCCAACATATTATTGTTGGAAATTTAGGAATTAGTAAAATTCGTGAAGGTTTTTACACTTTAAAAAAAATATAGATCCTTAAAAATTTCCATGAGATTCATAATGTCTCTCAATGTAAGCAATGCAATTTAACGATATTAAAAAAAACTTTCCTAAAATAAAAGAAATGCAAGTATGATATCATTCAAAATGTAATATCATCGAAATCAATGCATCTTAACAATACTATATGATCATATTTCATTTCCCAATGCATAGATTTCAAATATAAAAAAAATATTATATCATAATGAAAATCTCCATCTAAAGACATAGATAAATAGATCACCGATGACCTAGAGTGTAAGCAATGCATATAGATTTCATTTACCTAATTGTACCTATTAATTGGCCTAATTATTGAATAATCTGCAATTATTACAAAACTAATATCAAATTCATTACTCTATTATTAACTTAATAATACTTAATCCAATATATTTTCATAATTGTCGATGCCACCATTCCTATTTGGAATCATGTTGTAAATGATAACACATAATCCTACATATAGGAAAAGTTGTAGACATTAATTAATTATGAAGTAAAATAGTTACTATTGATATGCATGGTGCATGCGTGCACACACATTGTGTCTTAGTTGATAGTGAGTCATTAAAAAAATGCATAAATTTGACTAAAACATACCCATTAATATTTTAAACCATGGAATAGGAAAAAATTTAAAGATCTGGGAAGAATATTGTATCTAGAGTTTATCTCATTAAGAGGTACCCCCCCCCTGCTCCACCCCCAAAGAACAAAGTTAGGATCGTATTCCTCTTGTAAAACAATCATTTCATGTATAATAAAAGTTAAGGTTTTTGAGTAAACTATAGCAGGGAAAAGAGCGGCCAAAGGAGCAAGGGTTACATGAGGGTTTCACAGTACTAAGGGGTTGCAGTCACAGTCCCTTTACAGGTTTTTTCTTTACACCTGTGACAAAGGCAGAAGTGCATGATTGTGATCTGAAGACATTCCATTCAAGCATCCACATTGCCTACCATAATGTGGATGAAGTGGACTATTCACCGAACCCCTTCTAAAGGAAATCTATTTTCACTACCTTTTCGAGGGAGCGGCTATTGGTTTCTGAAACTGATCTAGTAGAATTTGTGAACCGGTTCATTGTCAACATGACAGCTGGGGAATATATATATATTAAGAGATAAAACAGTGATCAATAGAAACCCTAATGAGCTTAACCACAAAACTATGACGGTCGTAGAAAACTTGGCGCTCCCTCTATTATTTAGACCTCTTGCCCCGAAGCTAGGGGAAAAACCTTTCTCTTTGTTTTCTCAGCAACCTCCTTCTTTATTAAGGTTTATGTTTCTTGTTGACTCAATGATAATTCACTCATATCTACAAGTAGAGCCTCTTCCTCTTGAATCAACATGGAAAGATCCCCAACTAAATCTCGGACTCGATCTTTTGCAAGTGGGTTGGCTTTTTTCATACTCTCTAGGTGTTATCTCTCTGCTTTTTTCATACTCTCTAGGTGTTATCTTTCGATACAAATTCTGGAGGGGTTTATTACTTTTTTTCTTAGGCCCACAGATCAACAAGGAAACACCATAGGCTCAACTTCATATAGGCGTGTTAGAGGGAGCGGATATGGAATCAGAAGCAGCCAAGGATCCCCTAGTGGATCTAGTAATAGTATACAGTGGAACAAATATTTAAAAAAATAAAAGGAATTGCTTAATCTAGTCTATGGGGTAAGCGTCTCAGTAGCACAATCAATGGAAATGGAGGATAGGGAAGTCATTGGAAAATCAAGAGAAAAGTATCCCAGTCTCGAAGGACTGGAAGAATGGGTGAAAACAAATTGGTCGGAGCTAATAAACTATATGTCGAAAATAATGGTCCTAGAAAGAGGATGGTTTGTTTTTAGATTCAAAAGAAAATACAATATGAGCCAGATTTTTCAGACCCACATAGATCCTTGGCTCCACCCCTATTCTCTTTAATATTTGGACTCCCTTGCTTGACGGAGAAAGTGAAGGATGGATATAATCCCTATCTGGGTCAGATTGTCTAGGCTCCCATGTGAATTTTGGAATTTGGAAACCTTTAGGGACTTAGGGAATTCCCTTGGGTATTTTATTGATGCAGATATGTCTTTCACCTGCACCAAGAGAATGTCAGTGGATCATATCCTAGTTTCCTTGAATATCATAACGAAACTAAGAGAATAACTAAACTTGGTTTCCTTGAATATCCTGGTTTCTCTGGAATTATCTTTAAATTATTTATGTTTTGAGGAAAAGGATTCAAAAGTATCTCCACCCCCCTTCCCTCTACCTCTACTGCTTCTTCCCACCCCATCCCTCTAGAACAATCTAGAGTTGTTTCGACACAAACCTACCCAAAGCTTAGCACTCTCCCCTCCTATTCTACTTCCACTTCAAAATTGGCTTCCTCTTCCAACCTTGAAAATATTCCCATTCTCTTTCACTTGAGATCGCGAGATGTCCTTGATTTATCTGAATCTTTCTCACAAGACCAAGGGTTGGCGTAGAACACTCAAATCACTACAAAAGGCAACAGAAGGGTAATTTCCTCCCACCTTTCCTCAACACAGCTACGTACTTTGAAATAACTAGAAGATAGAAAAAAAAAATCCATTATTGGGGCGCTTAGAGCATTGATATACCTAGAGGGGGTTACTCAATGAAAATTCTATCCCTAAATTGTAGGGGATTGGAAAGATCCCAAAAAAAACTAGCCATAAATAGGTTGATCATGTTGCATCATCTAGAATTTGTTTTGTTTCAAAAACCCTAGGCTCAGAAGAAGCAGTCACAAATCTACTAAATTCCACCTTTAAGAATTTAGAATTCATGCCACAAGATGCAAAAGGACACTCTAAGGGCCTAGCCATCGGTTGGAACCCAAAGAATGTAAATATCACAAAGTATTGGGGGTTGGTATCAGTCCTAGAATTGGAGGTCTATCTTATTGATATAAACAAACATTTCACAATACTCAATATCTATGGCCCTTATGAGGATCAAGTCCCCTTCTGGGATGCACTAAGACAAAAATCCGTTTTCAAGTTAGAAAATGTAATTGTTTGAGGTGACTTGAACTTCACTCTAGGAACACATGAAATCTAGGGCCCCAAACCTAGAGAGCATCCATTCACAGATTTCTTCGAACACAAAATCCACGAAGGTCGGCTTGTTGATGTAGATCCCATAAAAACGAAGCCCACTTGGACAAAAAAAGTGAACAGGAGAGAAAATAATTACTAAAAGAATTGATCTTGTTTTAATTCTTGAAATCCTCATGGAGCAAATCCTTAGAATCATGCAATGGGTGGACTTGGGGGGAATCATATCACTACCATATTTACCTTGAACTGTTGGGTGATGCTTGAAATCCCGTCAACTTGCTCAAAATGTGTGTCACTTGGTTAAAGGAGGAGGAGGTATTACAAATAATACATTGGATCCCTTTTACTCCTGAAGAGGGTGCTCACGCAGCCTTACATTTCTCTCAAAATATCTCCTTAAGAAGAAAGTT
Organism: Pseudotsuga menziesii; assembly: GCA_001517045.1. Lineage (NCBI taxonomy): Eukaryota > Viridiplantae > Streptophyta > Pinopsida > Pinales > Pinaceae > Pseudotsuga > Pseudotsuga menziesii. The sequence continues at coordinate 186,816 of LPNX011105950.1, forward strand.
CAAGAATGGGATACTCTCAAGAAAGAAAGGGATGAGAAAGAAATCAAACAAGTTGAATTACAAATCTATCTTATTCAGGATACAAAATTGTTGGAATATCAATCATTGCTGAGAGGGGGAGTTGAATCAGTATTAATCAATCTATTTAAATTTGTATCACTTAAAAAAAATCAACAATAAAACAAAACACACAATATTATCATGGAATATCAATTGAGAAAACCACCAACACTTTATATTCTGCAAAATTATATTTACAAATATTTTCTTCCCACTACTACATACAAGGATGCTAAAACACCTTATTTACCATCAACTACTGGAAGGAGAAATACCACCCCCTAGTTTATCAGCTACTACTAAAATGATGCTTTGACACCTTATTTACCAACTACCACTAGAAGGAGGCTACAACCCCCTTGTAGGTGTTTTTCCTTCCCTAGTGCCTCGCAACCACCCTTATATGATAATTCGATCTCTAACTACTCTACACCAATGGATATTCCAATTGAATGTACAGAAACGCCTATTTCAAAGTTTAAAGCATTGTTTATATACCCTCAAACGTATCTATTCCTGTAACAATCACATATATTCATCGTGACTTTTCACAAACAAAAACCAATTTGAAATTACCTCTATGTTTATGGCTTTTAAATATGTTTAAATTTATCAGGCACGATCTTCCGCGGTTTCATTTCCGCAACGTCCTTTCCGCAACAATCTCTCAGCAACAAATATTTCCACATTTACCTTCTGCAATTAAATTCTCAAAATTGTGTATGACAGATAGTTACCTTTCTGGAATTACCTTTTCGCAACTACCTTTCTTCAACTACCTTTCCACAATTCCAAGTTGCAGGTTGAGGGTTTGCATTTCAACTTTTCTTCAAATTGCTTACGCAATTCGTCTTTCGCAAGACTTCTTCTGCAATTTGTGGATTGCGGATTCTTTCCGCATTGTGGATTGCGGATTTCGGGTCTGAATTTCGAATTTTCTCCAAATTTCTTCTGCAATTCGTCTTCTACGAGACTTCTTTCTCAATTTACGGATTACAAATTGTGGATTCCTTCTGCATTATGGATTGCAGATTGTGGATTCCTTCTGCATTACAAGTTGTGGAGCACAGATTGTGGATGTGCCTCCCAATTTTTTTGAAATGGGATTCCACAAATATCTTTCTGCAACTCATGTGAACCGTCGATCGCTTTGTGGAATCCTCCTCATCTGTTGATCAGTTATAAAACACAGAACTTCACTTTGGTGCTCCAGAATGTTATCTTCCATGCACATTTATTTTGTGGATCCTTTCCCTGTTGTCGATCTATTTTCTTAATACAACATGATCCGTCCAACCTATTATAAATAAGTTGAATGCAATTCCATGATTCCATGTTGATTGATCAAAGGATCTATCAAGCTCGATTGGACTTTGTCAGACTTTATCCCCTCGTTGGATCATCGTTTCCTTTGTCTTACACCGAGTTTTCCCTGTCACCATGTCCTTAGTTATTCATTTTTCATTATTGAGCTCCTTTGACATCAATGACAACTCTTTTCAACATTCTCCCCCTTTGGCATTGATGGAAACATTAAAACATTCTCCCCCTTTGACAACGATGACAAAGGTTTCCTTTTGACTACTCCCCCTGTCAACATATTTCCCCCTGACATGTTGAATTTTCTACTTTTTATTCACTGTAAGGAGATTACTCCCAAATTACGTCTAAGATGCTCAAATGCTTCTTTAGGTAGTGGCTTAGTGAATATATCATCAATTTGTTCTTTAGTATCAATATATTCCAATTTGACCATCTTTTGAGACACTTGATCTCTTAAAAAGTGATATTTTATTGGTGTGGGCTTTGTCTTGGAGTGCATGACAATATTTTTTGATATCTTTATGGCACTTGTATTGGCACAATGTATAAAAATGGGGTCCTCATATTTTACAAGTAAATCTTCCAATGTTTGTTTCATCCAAATGACTTGTGTACAACATGATGCAGCAACAATATACTCGGCTTTTGTTGTAGATAGTGAAATGGAGGATTGATTTTTTCATAGCCATGACACCAACCAATATCCTAAGTAGAATGTTGCTCCACTAGTGTTTTTTTTGTCATCAATACTTCTTTCCTAATCTTCATCAGTAAATGCTTTTAGAGTGAAGTTTTTTCTTTTGGATACCATAATCCATAATCCACAGTACCTTTTATATATCTAATAATTCTTTTTACTGCATCCACATGTGGTTTTTGGGGGGCTGAATGGAATCTAGAAACCAATCCTATAGCGTGCATTACATCTGGTCTTCTAGTTGTTACATATAATAAACTAACAATCATTGACCTATAGATAGTATAATGTACTTCTAAAGATTCATCATCCTTGCTCAATTCAAAACCAGTGACCATAGTAGTACTAACAGGTTTGGATTCTTCAATTTTGAACTTTTTCAACATCTCTTTGATATACTTCGTTTGAGAGATAAAAATCCCTTTTTTCTGATTGAGATACTTGTAAACCTAGAAAGAATGTCAGTTCTCCTAACATTGACTATAACACCGCAGTTTTGACCCCATTTATATTAAATTTATATGATGTATATATTGTAATTAATCATGGTGTGGAGCTAAAGGAAAAATCCCCATTATCGATTTAGAGTTTTATATTTTGGCGATTAAAAATTGTTGTCGATGGTATTTTGTGCTAGCAGGCACATTATAATTTTGGACATCATGTAAATATGCAATTTAATTAAAAACCCACAACCAACTATGTCAATGAAACAATAATGAGATGGGGGCATGATTTCCTAAGGATAGGGGGGGGATGTATTCAAACCTTTGGGACCAATGGGGAAAATCCAAATGTCAAAGGGAGAACCCATCAAACTGTCAAATACCCATTTTGTCTCTTATGCCCAATCATTTAATTCTGCCAGAAATTGGTTGAGTTAGTTATTACATGGGATGGGCAAGGTATGGCAGTCCGAATTCGAATTTGGGGAAACACCCATTTTTGGGAAAATGATTTTTTACTTATGGGGAAAGGTATTGCTCAAAAATGTTGCCCATTCCTTCATGCATCCACGTTTTTTTTTCCCCACATTTTTGGAGCTCCTGGGCACTCTCATTCATGTTTTTGCAGTTTCCTATGTTTTTCCCCATGGCTGGGAAGTTTTTTTGCTAACAGTCAGTGGTTGGGATCTATACTAGGCGTTTTTATGGTTGGTTTCCTCATTACCCATCTAGGAAAAATGTTTTTGGGTTACACAATGAGTGGGAGAAGAGACCCATGATTTTTGGGTGTTGTTGAGCTTGTTTTGGCCACGTTAGGGCCATAAACGACTCTGGAAATCGAATTGCATAGGCTGAGATATTTTACTCAATTGCCATTCCCGATTTTGGCCTCTATGATGTTTTCCTTCAATCCCAGAACTATAATTGTTGTGTGTACATATTTGTTTGGTCTCTGAACCGGTTTGGGAGTGGAAATGGGGTCTGAACTAGTTTGATAAACTTGGTGTGAGAAGGAACCTCACAGACAGATCTAGGGGTTTGGTTTTCTTCTTTGCACACCCTGAATAGAACTGGAAGGGATGGAATATCCTGAGGGACTTTGTAGCAGAGAAGGGGATGATTCCTTGTGTTGGGTGTGTAGATGTTTTAGAAGTTAGGCTAGATCTGGTGCATGTGTCCATAGCTCTAGGGTTGAGATCACTAGCTTAGCAGTCATCCTTTCCATCTCCTTTGCAGCATGATAAACCCAACTGTGTTGGCTTAGCTGAGCTCTTGTTATATCCTTGGCTATGTGTGAGTCTTCTAGTGTTCCCTTATTCCTTGTGGGAATCATGCACAGCTCAGGGGTGGCAGTGTTGCTGAAAGATTGATGAGCATACTGGCCTATGGTTGGGTGGAACTTTGCAGCGACGTAGCTGGTTGCGGAACAAGATTCTCCTAAGATAAGTATCTCTTGTCTATTTTATCTCTGCAGTTGTATTTGTTGCTTAATGAAAAATTATGAACATGTTAAAGGTTGTGAATGAATGAATTTTTCTTCCGCTATATGTTAACATTTTATGCATTTGTGTATGTTTAAGTTCAATGCATTTTTATATCCATGTTCATGGGGCTTAGTTTTCCCGGATCGATAGAATCATGGTCGCGTTCCCTCACTGGTAGACAGGAGGGGACGTGACAGTGTGGTATCATAGATGTGTTACAGCTTTGGGCCTCAAAGGGGCCATGAGAAGTCCACCTCTATGTTCAGTAGAAAAGCAGCAGAGACGATAAATTTTTTAAAATTTCTCTAAGTATGAAAAATAGCCTGCCAGCTCAGTTAGCTGAAATCGGGCTGAAACATCGATTGGCTTAGCTGAATTCAGTTCGATACATCGGCTAGGATTAGCTGATGCGAGTTGATACACGTAGGGTGGAGGTTAAGATTACCGCCAACGGCAGAACAAAAGATGAAAAATTTCAAAAAAAATTCTATGTATGGGCATTTCAGCTGAGTTTTCCGAAGTGATCCAATGCATGTCGACAGGGAACAGATATGTGAGATGATTCATGTCGGCTGAGTCAAGCCAGCAGGAAGAAAAGAAATTTTTTTCGAAAAAAATTTCTAAGTATTGAAATCGGCAGAAAGCGGAGAATTTTTTCGATACGTCATCGATACGTCGGCTGAGTTCTGTCGACACACAACAGAAGTCTTTGGATATTTGAGCCGACGCGTGTCGGGTGAAAGTTAGAGTTTCAGCCGATGCATGTCGGCTGGGTCAAGCCGACGCATGGTGGGTGAAAGTCAAAAAAATTCTCGCAACGATAGAGGTTATGGCCGGGAGAAAGACGAAAAGTTTTTCACAACAGCAGGTGAAAACTTGGGAAGTCTTCCACAATGGCGGATGGAAGTCAAAAAAAATTCCGACGCAGCATAGTCGGAGAAATTTGAAAACTTTTCTGGCGCAGCGACGGATGAAAGTCAAAAAAAAAATTGACATAGCGGAAGGAGACGTCGGAAGGAATCGGGTGAAGTTTTTCGACGTGTATCGGGAAAAATTGGGAAATTTCACCAACGTGTCAAAGGGAAAAGGAAAATGGATCCGATACAGTGGCTGACTTTCGTCGATCAGAGGAAAACTGAAAATTTCACCAAAACACGGATTTTTGGCAGGTTTTCAAAGAGATCTGCAGGGTCATAAAGATGGAAAAATGGCAGCGTGTTTATGTGCCAAATTGTGCGAAATCGAAATATTTACAAAAAAAAATGAGGGTATTGCCCTCAAATCATCCTGCAGAAGCAACAAGGAGGCAAGCCCCCTTAACCCCCGTCGTCCCCTTCAGATAGTCGTTGTTGTGAAAGAAAAGTATGTTTTTGAGAAAGTTGTCAATATGATATTTTTCCAGATGAAGGTAAGTAATTATAAATTCATGTGAATGTTATGCAGCTAACAATTTTTTTTATCAACACATTTTGGAGAATTATAGTCACCTTCAAAAGGGCAACATTCCACATAGTGCAGATTAGTAAAGTTGGGTTTTGGTTGAGCCATGAGAACCTACAGCATGAATGATGCACAGAACCCCAATGAATATGAGGAAGATTCTATGGGGGGAAATATCCGAGTTTGAAATGTTGAGGCAGAGTCTAATGGGAGGATATTTCAAGATACTCCCCCAGATTTTGCAGCCACCATCAGAAGCCTAAGGGTGGAGATGCAAAGTTACAAGGAGGATAATGAAAGATTGGTTAAAGCTCAGGAGGATCATAATCAGTTTAATGCAGTCATGCTGCAGAGTTTGACAGACATCTAGAGGTAGATGAAATCTGGGGACTGGATAGTAAGACCGGAAGGTAATAATAGCAGTACCAGAAGAAGGAAGAGATCTCCTAGTGGGTCATCTGACTCTGAAGGATCCACTAGAGGTTCAATTTCTTCTTCTCACAAGAATGAGAGGAAGAGGAATTACCAGAACCATTCATGTGATGAGTTTAAGAAGGAAAGGCCGCCTACATTCAATGGTGAGATAAAGAATGGTCAAGAAGCAGAAGCTTGGCTTCTTGGGATGAGAAAATATTTCCATGTCCAAGACTACTCTGGAAATATGAAGGCTAGGGTATCCATCTTCAACTTGACAGGAAGAGCGTCCATATCGTGGGAGCACTTCAGGAAAGTAAAAAATATTAATGAAAGGAAGATTGTGTGGAAGAAGTTCCAGAAGTACTTCAAGCAAAAGCACCTCTCTGATAGGTATTATGATGATAAGATTAAAGAGTTCCATGAGCTAAGATTGGGACAGCAGACTATGGAAGAGTATGCAAACAATTTCCTAGAACTTTTGAGGTATGTCAGGTACATCAAATATGAGAAGGTGAAGTCCAACATTTTCTGAGTGGATTTTCTCAGTCTTACAAGGATAGAATTGAGTTTTACGAACCTAGAACTCTGGAAGAAGCAATAAGGAAAGCTAAGTATTTCTATGAACAAAGCAAAGGAAAACCTGAATATCAACGGACATGGAAGGACAAAAAGAATGAGAATTCTGACCAAAGGAAGAAAGGTTTCAAACCTTCTAACTTCAGGAATTAGCAGAAGCATCCTTCCCAAGCTGAGAAGCAGCCAGCCCGAGTGGTGGGAGAAAATCCAAGAGATCCATAGCAGAACAGAGAACCACTCCAATTCTAGAAATGTGGAGGACCCCACATGCGCAAGAATTGTCCACTTGAGAATAAGAATGCAAGGACAGCTTACAACATACAAGAGGTAGCAACAGTGGGTCAAGTAGCAAGGGTCGTCTGTTGGATTTATGAAGCACTGGAGGACCGCCAAGTATATCACGAGTCAACTATGGTTGAAGTTGCAAGTAAGATTGTTGATCAATCTGTTTCTATTTTGATTGACCCCGGTTCTACTCACAATTACATTACTCCTAGAGTAGTGGAGATTTGTGCTTTTAATCAAGTAAAGCATAGAAAATCTTGGTTAGTTCAGCTAGCCACTGGAACTAAGTGAAAGGTTAGTGAAGTGGTAGAGAAATGTCTGTTTGTCATGAATGGATTGGTCACTTCTATTGATCTAAATGTTCTACCACTTGGTTCCTATGATGTTCTAATTGGGATGGATTAGTTAGAAGCTCATGGGGTAAAGCTTGACTGTTACAATAAGACTTTTGAATGCATGGATGAAGAAGGGAACCCAAGAGTTGTAAGATGCATTCCAAAGGTGATTTCGGTTAGGAATATTTCAGCAATGCAGCTGAAGAAGTGTTGTAGGAAAGGTTGCAAAGTGTATGCAGCTCATGTTTTGGAAGCAACAGAGAATGAAACTTTTAGGTTGGAGGACTATCCTATATTGTAAGAATTCAGGGATATTTTTCCTGATGAGATTCCAAGGATTCCTCCAAAGAGGGACATTGATTTCACAATTGAACTTGTGCGAGGAGAAGCACCAATGTCCAAGATACCCTACAAGATGAGCACACCAAAAATTCTAGAGCTGAAGATGCAACTGCAAGATTTGTTGGAGAAGAAGTATATCAGGCTTAGTGTGTCTCCTTGGGGAGCCCAGTTCTGTTTGTAAAGAAGAAAGATGGTACATTCAAGTTGTGTATTGATTATAGACAGTTGAACAAAGTCACTATGAAGAATAAATACCCTTTACCTAGGATACATGACCTCTTTGATCAAATGAGATGAGCAAAGGTATTTTCCAAGATTGACTTGAGGTTTGGTTACCATCAGGTGAGAAATAAGGATGAAGACATTCATAATACAACCTTCAGAACAAGGTATGGACATTAAGAGTTTGTAGTGGTACCATTTGGTCTCACAAATGCACCAGCTACATTTATGTGCCTTATTTTTAGTGTCTTTAGCAGGTATTTGGAAAAGTTTGTTCTTATTTTCCTTGATGACCTTCTTATTTATTCTAAGAATGAGGAAGAGCGTGAAGAGCATCTGAGATTGACATTAAAATTGTTCAGGGAGCATCAGTTGTATGCAAAGTTGAGCAAGTGTGACTGCTATAAAGATATGATTCATTATTTGGGTCACATTATCTCAGATGAGGGAATATCTGTAGACCTTGAGAAGATTGAGGCCATTATGAATTGGCCTACTCCAAGCTATGTGGCAGATGTAAGATATTTTATGGGACTTGCAGGATACTACAGGAGATTCATTGAAGGATTCTACAAGGTTGCACATCCTGTCACTTCTTTGCAAAAGAAGGGAATAGAGTTTGAATGGACATCGAGGTGTGAAGAAAGCTTCCAGTAGTTGAAGAATATTCTCACAAGTGCACCAGTATTGAAAATTGAAGACCCGGAAAAAGATTGTGTGGTGTGTATAGATGCATGCGGTCAAGGGCTTGGAGGAGTTCTTATGCAAAACAACCACGTGATATGTTATGAGTGAAGAAAGATGAAGGAACATGAGAAAAACTATGCTACTCATGATCTCGAACTTGCAAACATAGTACATGCTCTCAAGATGTGGAGGAATTACTTGATGGGAAGAATATTTTAGCTAAGGATAGGCCATTGTGGTCTGAAGTACTTGTTTGATCAGCCAACGTTAAATGCTAGGAAAGCTAGATGGTCGTATTTTTTATGTGAATTTGATTTTGAAATCAAACACATAAAAGGAAAAGAGAATAAGGTAGTTGATGCACTCAGCAGGAAGGTGCAGGAAATGCATGTGGCATCCATTAGTATTTTCCAATCAGATTTGAGGCAGTATATTGTTAATAATACTGCCATAGATGAATTGTATGCACAGGTCAAGGCCAATTTGCAACAGCAAAGCCTTGAAAAGAAGTATGAGGGATATCAATTGGAAGAAGATGGACTTCTTACTTATAAGAATAGGATTTATATTTTGAATGTGGCATATTTGAGGAGAGTTGTTATGGATGAGATCCATCAAGATCCATATTCTGGTCACCCAGGATATCAAAAGACAATTTCTACAGCCAGAAAGCAGTATTTTTGGCCAGGAATGAAAAAGGACATGGCCAAGTATATTTCAAGGTACATGAAATGTCAGTAGGTGAAGGTTGAGCATCAACACCCAGCAGGTTTGTTGCAACCTTTACCAGTTCTAGAATGGAAATGGGAAGTTATTTCCATTGATTTTATTACAGGATTTCCAATGACTTGGAGACAGCATGATTCCATCATGGTCGTGGTGGACAAGTTGACAAAGGAAGCAAATTTTATACCGGTTAAGTCTACACATAAGACTGATGACATTGCAAAAATATTCATGAAGGAGATTTTCAAATTTCATGGATTGCCTAAGGCAATAGTCTCGGACAGAGATGTCAAGTTCACTTCCAATTTCTGGAAGGGTTTGTTTGCATATTTGGTTACAAATTTGAACTTCAACACTCTCTACCATCCTCAGACTGATGGGAAGACAGAGAGAGTAAATCAAGTGCTTGAAGACATGCTTCACATGTATGTGATGGACAAACCAACCAAGTGGAAAGATTATTTACACTTGCTAGAGTTTTCCTATAACAATGGACAACAAGCATCCTTGGGGATGAGTCCATATGAAGCTTTGTATGGTAAGAGGTGGCGTAGGACACCAGTGACTTGGGATAATCCAGTGAACAAGGTTGTGCTTGGTCCAGAGTTGCTCAAGGAGATGGAGCAAGAGGTTGTAAAGATCAGGAAGAATCTGAAAGTAGCCGAGGAAAAATAGAAAATCTATTCCGATAAGCATAGGGTTAACAAAGAGTTCAGTGTTGGGGATCATGTTTACCTCAGAGTGAGGGAAAAAGAATAGTTCCTTGAAGCTTGGAATTTGTGCTAATTTGTCACCTAGATAGTGTGGGTCGTTTGAAGTGCTCGAAAGAATAGGACCAGCTGTATAGACTTGCATTGCCTGATACCACTAGAGCTCATAATGTTTTTCATGTTTTTTGCTTAAGAAATATGTACATGATCCTAACCATGTGATAAATTAGGATGTGATTCAGGTGGAACCCGAGGGAGATTTCCAAATTGATCCAATGCGCATCATCGACAAGAAGGTCACAATGCTCCAGAACCGATCCATAGGGCCGGTAAAGGTGCAATGGGAGCACTATAGTGCTGAAGAGGGTACGTGGGAGCTGGAGGATGCCATGTGATTGGCACATCCATTTTTGTTCAATTTGCGGAGCACTGAGGGTGGTACCAGTGTAGAATTTTTTTCAATTTTGTAAAGCACAGAGGACAGTGTTGTTGAAGGGGTAGGGGAATGTAACACCCTAGTTTGACCCTGTTTGCATTAAATGTATATGATGTATATATTGTAATTAATCATGGTGTGGAGCTGAAGGAAAAATCCCCACCATCGATTTAGCGTTTTATGTTTTAGCGATTAAAAATCGTTGTCGATGGTATTTGTGCTAGCTGGCACATTATAATTTTGGACATCATGTAAATATGTAATTTAATTAAAAACCCACAACCAGATATGCCAATGCAACAATAATGAGATGGGGGCATGATTTCCTAAGGATAAGGGGGGGTATTCAAACCTTTGGGGCCAATGGGGAAAATCCAAATGCCAAAGGGAGAACCCAATAAACTGTCAACTACCCATTTTGTCTCTTATGCCCAATCATTTAATTCTACCAGAAATTGGTTGATTTAGTTATTGCATGGGATGGGAAAGGTATGGCAGTCCAAATTCGAATTTGTGGAAACACCCATTTTTTGGAAAACGATTTTTGACTTATGGGGAAAGTTATTGCTCAAAATTGTTGCCCATTCCTTCATGCATCCATGATTTTGTCTTCCCCATGTTTTTGGAGCTCCTGGGAACTCTCATTCATGTTTTTGCAGTATCCTGTGTTTTTTCTCCATGCTTGGGAAGTTGTTTTTCTAACAACCAGCGTCTGGGGTCTCTACTGGGCATTTTTGTGGTTGTTTTCCTCATTACCCGGCTGGGAAAAACGTTTTTGGGTTGTACAACAAGTGGGAGAATATACCCACGATTTTTTAGTGTTGTTGAGCTCTCTTTGGCCTCGTTAGGGCCATAAATGAATCTGGAAATAAAATTGCACAGGATGAGCAATTTTACTCAATTTCCATTCTCGATTTTGTCCTTTGTGATGTTTTCCTTCAATCCCAGAACTATAATTGTTGTGTGGACATCTTTGTTTTGTCTCTAAACCGGTTTGGGAGTGGAAATGGGGTCTGAACTAGATTGATAAACCTGGTGTGAGAAGGAACCTCACAGACAGATCTAGGGGGTTGGTTTTCTTCTTTGCTCACCCTGAATAGTACTGGAAGGGAAGGCATATCCTGAGATACTGTGTAGCAGAGAAGGGGATGCTTCCTTGTGTTGGGTGTATATATGTTTTAGAAGTCAGACTATATCTGGTGCAAGCGTTCCTAGATCTAGGGTTGAGCTCACTGGCTTAGCAGTCATCCTTTCCAGCTCCTCTGCATCCTGATAAACCCAACTGTGTTGGCTTGGTTGAGCTCTTGTTATATCCTTGCATATGTGTGAGTCTGCTAGTGTTCCCTTATTCCTTTTGGGAATCATGCCCAGCTTGGGGGTGGTAGTGTTGCTAAAATATTGATGAGCACACTGGCCTATGGTTGGATGGAACGTTGCAACGACATAGCTGGTTGCGGGACAAGCTTCTCCTAACATAAGTATCTCTTGTCTATTTGTTGCTTATTGTAAAATTATGAACATGTTAAAGGCTTTGAATGAATGAATTTTTCTTCTGTTGTATGTTAACATTTTATGCATCTGTGTATGTTTAAGTTCAATGCATTTTTATATCCATGTCCATGGGTCTTAGTTTGCCCAGATCGATAGCATCATGGGACGTGACATTGACATTTCAAATTCCTTCTTCATTTCTAAAGCAAACTTTACACTCATAATTTGTAGATCACTTCCAAATATGATATCGTCTACGTAGACTACAATAATGATCATAATTTTGTTTTCAAACTTTATGTATAAATTATTGTCAGTGGCGTCTCTTCCATATCCTTGTTGCTTTAAATATTTTTCAAGTCTTGAGAAACATGCTCTTGGAGCTTGTTTAAGGCCATAGAGTGCCTTCTTAAGTTTGCAGACATAATTTCTATTTTCTAATAAGAGAAAACCTTCAGGTTGCTTAACATAGACTTCTTATTGTCTAGAAATGATATAAAATCCTTAGAAAATTTATTTTTTTTAGAAAAATATTACCCAACATATTATGGTTGGAAATTTAGGAATTAGTAAAATTCGTGAAGGTTTTTACACTTTAAAAAATATATAGATCCTTAAAAATTTCCATGAGATTCATAATGTCTCTCAATGTAAGCAATGCAACTTAATGATACTAAAAACACTTTCCTAAAATAAAAGCAATGAAAGTATGATATCATTCAAAATGTAATATCACTGAAATCAATGCATCTTAACAATACCATATGATCATATTGCATTTCGCAATGCATAGATTTCAAATATAAAAAATATTATATCATAATGCAAATCTCCATCTAAAGACATAGATGAATAGATCATCGATGACCTAGAGTGTAAGCAATGTATATATATTTCATTTACCTAATTGTACCTATTAATTGGCCTAATTATTGAATAATATGCAATTATTAGAAAACTAATATCAGATTCATTACTGTATTATTAACTTAATAATACTTAATCCAATATATATTCATAATTGTCTATGCCCATTCCTATTTGGAATCGTGTTGTAAATGATAATACATAATCCTACATATAGGAAAAGTTGCAGACATTAATTAATTATGAAGTAAAATAGTTACTATTGATATGCATGGCGTGTGCACACACACACTATGTCTTAGTTGATACTTAGTCATTAAAAAAATGCATAAATTTGACTAAAACATACCCATTAATATTTTAAACCATGGAATAGGAAAAAATTTAAAGACGGGAGAAGAATATTGCATGTTGAGTTTAGCTCATTAAGAGGTAGCCCCCCCCCCCCCCCCCCCCCCCCCCCCCCCCCCCCCCNAGGTTTTTGAGTAAATTGTAGTATGGAAAAGAGCGGCCAAAGGAGCAAGGGTTACATGAGGGTTTCATAGTACTAAGGGGTTGCAGTCGCAGTCCCTTTACAGGTTTTTTCTTTACACTTATGACAAAGGCAGAATTCCATGATTGTGATCTGAAGACATGCCATTCAAGCATCCACATTTCCTAAGTGGACTATTCACCGAACCCCTTCTTAGGGAAATCTATTTTCACTACCTTTTCTAGAGAGTGGCTATTGGTTTCTGAAACTGATATTGTAGAATTTGTGAACTGGTCCGTTGTCGGCATGAAATCTGGGGAATATATATATATATATATATATATATATATTACGAGATAAAATGGTGATTAGTAGCAACCCTAATGAGCTTATCCACAACACTATGATGGTTGTAGAAAACTTGGCGCTCCCTCTATTATTTAGACCTCTTGCCCCGGAGCTAGGGGAAAACCCTTTCTCTTTGTTTTCTCTGCAACCCCCTCCTTCTTTCTTAAGGCTTATATTTCTTGTTGACTCAATTATCATTCACTCATATCTACAAGTGCATCCTCTTCCTCTTGAATCAACATGGGAAGATCCCCAACTAAATCTTGGACTCAATCTTTTGGAAGTGGGTTGGCTTTTTTCGTAATCTCTAGGTGTTAGCTCTCTACCTCGGGTTCCAATAGAGGAGAATCCGATAAAAATTTTGGAGGGTTTTATTACTTATTTTCTTAAGCCCACGGATCAACATGGAAACACCATAGACTCAACTTCATATAGGGGTGTTACATGGAGCAGCTATGGAATAAGAAGCAGCCAAGGATCCCTTAGTGGATCTAGTAAGACAATACAGTGGAACAAATATTTAAAAAAATCAAAGTAATCCCTTAATATAGTCTATGGGGTAAGTGTCTCAGTAGCACAACCGATGGAAATGGAGGATAGGGAAGTCATTGGAAAATCAAGAGAAAAGTAGCCCAGTCTCGAAGGACTGGAAGAATGGGTGAAAAAGAATTGGTCGGAGCTAATAAACTATATGCCGAAAATAATGGTCCTAGAAAGAGGATGGTTTCTTTTTAAATTAAAAAGAAAATTGAATGTGAGCTGCATTTTTCAGACCCACACAAATTTTCGGCTCCACCCCTATTCTCTTCAAGAGTTGAACTCCCTTGTTTGACGCAGAAAGTGAAGGATGGATATAATCCCTATCTGGGTCAGATTGTCTAGGCTCCCATGTGAATTTTGTAATTTTGAAAGCTTCATGGACTTAGGGAATTCCCTTTGGTGTTTTATTGATGTAGATATGTCTTTCACCTGCACTAAGAGAATTTCATTGGATCGTATCCTGGTTTCCCTGAATATCATAACGAAACTTAGAGAAGAACTAAACCTGGTTTCCCTGAATATCCTAGTTTCTCTGGAATTATCTTTAAATTCTTTATGTTTTGAGGAAAAGGATTCAAAATTAGCTCCACACCCCTTTCCTCTAACTCCACTGTTTCTTCCCACCCCATCCCTTTGGAACAATATAGGGTTGTTTCGGCACAATCCTACCCAAAACCTAGCACCCTCCCCTCATATTCTACTTCCTCTTCAGAATTGGATTCCTCTTCCAACCTTGAAAATATTCTCATTCTCTTTCACTTGAGATCGTGAGATGTCCCTTATTTATCTGAATCTTTCTCACAAGACCAAGGGTTGGGGTACAATACTCAAATCACTACAAAAGGCAAGGGAAGGGTAACGCCCTCCTACCTTTCCGCAAAACAGCTACGTGCTTTGAAAGAACTAGCAGATAGAAAACAAAAATCCATTATTGGGGCACTTACAGGATCGATAGACCTAGAGGGGGTTACTCAATGAAAATTTTATCCCTAAATTGTAGGGGATTGGAAAGATCCCAGAAAAAACTTGTCATAAATAGGTTGATCATGTTGCACCATCTAGAATTTGTTTTGTTTCAAGAAACCCTAGGCTCAGAAAAATCAGTCACAAATCTACTAAACTCCACCTTTAAGCATTTAGAATTCATAGCACAAGATGCAAAAGGACACTCTAAGGGCCTATCCATCTACTAGAACCCAAAGAATGTAAAGATCACAAATTATTCGGGGCTTGTATCAATCCTAGAATTTGAGGTCTATATTGCTGATATAAAAAAACATTTCACAATACTCAATATCTATGGCCCTTATGAGGATTGAGTCCCCTTTTGGGATGCACTAAGTCAAAAATCCTTTTTCAAGGTAGAAAATGTAATTGTTTGAGGTGACTTGAACTTCACTCTAGGAACACATGACATCTGGGGCCCAAAACCTAGAGAGCATCCATTCACATATTTCTTCGAACAAAAAATCCATGAACGTCAACTCGTTGATGTAGCTCCTATAAAACTGAATCCCACTTGGACAAACAAGAGAACGGAAGAGAACATAATTGCTAAAATAATTGATCTTGTTTTAATTGTTGAAATACTCATGGATCATAGCCTTAGAATCATGCAATGGGTGGACTCAGGGGGAATCATATCGCTACCATATTTCCCTTTAGTTGTTGGGTGATGCTCGAAATCCCATCAACTTGTTCAAAATGTGTGGCACCTTGTTAAAGGAGGAGGAAGTATTACAAATAATACACTCAAATTGGATCCCTTTTACTCCAGAAGAGGGTGATCACGCAGCCTTACATTTCTCTCAAAATCTCTCTTGATTCAAGAAGAAAGTTCAAGAATGGGATGTACTCTCAAGAAAGAAAGGGATGAGAAAGAAATCAAACAAGTTGAATTACAAATCCATCTTATTCAGGATACAAAAATATTGGAATATCAAGCATTACTGAGAGAGGGGGTTGAATCAGTATTAATCAATCTATTTAAATTTGTATCACTTAAAATAAAATAAACAATAAAACAAAAAACACAATATTATCGTGGAATCCCAGTTGGGGAAACCACCAACACTTTATATTCTGCAAAATTATATTTACAAATAGTTTATTCCCGCTACTACAGACAAGGATGCTACAACACCTTATTTACCATCAACTACTGGAAGGAAAATACCACCCGCTAGTTTATCAGCTACTACTGAAAGGATGCTTCGACACCCTATTTACCAGCTACCACTGGAAGGAGGCTACAACCCCCTTACAGGTGTGTTTCCTGCCCTAGCGCCTCCCAACTACCCTTATATGATAATTCGATCTATAACTAGTCTACACCAATGGATCTTCCAATTGAATGTACATAAACGCCTATTTGAAAGTTTAAAGCATTGTTTATATACCCTCAAATGTATCTATTCATCTAACAGTCA
The DNA here is from genome assembly GCA_001517045.1 of Pseudotsuga menziesii. Taxonomy (NCBI): domain Eukaryota; kingdom Viridiplantae; phylum Streptophyta; class Pinopsida; order Pinales; family Pinaceae; genus Pseudotsuga; species Pseudotsuga menziesii. The sequence continues at coordinate 203,149 of LPNX011105950.1, forward strand.
CGTATCTTCATCATGACTTTTCACAAACAAAAACCAATTTGAAATTACCTCTATGTTTATTATTTTGAAATCTGTTTAAATTTATCAGTCACGACCTTCCACGGTATCATTTCCACAACGTCCTTTCTGCAAGAATCTCTCTGCAACAAATATTTCTGCATTTACCTTCCATAGTTAACTTCTCAAAATTGTAGATAATAGACAGTTACCTTTCTGGAATTACCTTTTCAAAACTACCTTTCTTCAACTACCTTTCCACAATTGTGGGTTGCGGGTTCTCATTTAGACTTTTCTCGAAATTGCTTACGCAATTTGTCTTCTGCAAGACTTCTCCCGCAATTTTTGGATTGCAGCTTCTTTCCGCATTGTGGATTGCGAATTCAGGGTATGCATTTTGACTTTTCTCCAAATTGCTTCTGCAATTCGTCTTCTGCAAGACTTCTTTCTCAATTTACGGATTACGGATTGTGGATTCCTTCTGCATTCTGGATTGTGGAGTACGGATTACGGATGTGCATCCCAATTTTTTTGAAATGGGATTCTGCAAATATCTTTCTGCAACTCCTTTGAACCATCGATCGCTTTGCGGAATCCTCCTCATTTGTTGATCAATTATCAAAAATGGAACTTCACTTTGGTGCTCCAGAATGTTATCTTCCACGCACATTTATTTTGTGGATTCTTTCCCTGTCGTTGATCTATTTTCTTGATACATTATGAGCCATCCAACCTCTTATAAATAATTTGAATGCAACTCCATGATTTTTCATTGATTGATCAAAGGATCTATCAAGCTCGATTGGACTTCGTCGGACTTGAACCCCTCGTTGGATCATCGTTTCCTTTGTATTACACCGATTTTTCCCTGTCATCGTGTCCTTAGTTATTCCTTTGTCATTATTGAGCTCGTTTGACATAAATGACAACTCTTTTCAACATTCTCCCCCTTTGGCATTGATGGAAACATCAAAACATTCTCCCCCTTTGACAACGATGACAAAGGTTTCCTTCTGACAACTCCCCCTATCAACATATTTCCCTCTAACATGTTGAGTTTTCTGCTTTTTATTCACTATAAGGAGATTACTCCCAAATTACGTCTAACATTCTCAAATGCTTGTTTAGGTAGTGGCTCAGTGAATATATCAGCAATTTGTTCTTTAGTATCAATATATTCCAATTTGACCATCTTTTGAGACACTTGATCTCTTAGAAAGTGATATTTTATTGGTGTGTGCTTTGTCTTGGAGTGCATGACAGGATTTTTTGATATTTTTATGGCACTTGTATTGGCACAGTGTATAAAAATGGGTCCTCATATTTTACAAGTAAATCTTACAATGTTTGTTTCATCCAAATGACTTGTGTACAACATGATGCAGCAACAATATACTTAGCTTCTGTTATAGACAGTGAAATGGAAGATTGATTCTTGCTTAGAAATGACACCAAGCAATCTCCTAAGTAGAATGTTGCTTCACTAGTGATTTTTTTGTCATCGATACTTCTTTCCTAATATTCATTAGTAAATGCTTTTAGAGTGAAGTTATTGCCTTTTGTATACCATAATCCATAATCCATAGTACCTTTTAGATATCTAATAATTATTTTTACTGCATCCACATGTGATTTTTTGGGGGTTGATTGGAATCTAGAAACCAATCCTACATCCTACATTACATATGATCTTCTAGTTGTTACATATAATAAACTAACAATCATTGACCTATAGATAGTATGATCTACTTCTAAAGATTCATCATCGTTGCTCAATTTAAAACCAGTGGCCATAGTAGTACTAATAGTTTTGGATTCTTCCATTTTGAACTTTTTCAACATCTATTTGATATATTTAGTTTGAGAGATAAAAATCCCCTTTTCTAATTGAGATACTTGTAAACCTAGAAAGAATGTCAGTTCTCCTAACATTGACTGTAACACCTCGGTTTTGACCCCCATTTGCATTAAATGTATATGGTGTGTATATTGTAATTAATGATAGTGTGGAGCTAAAGGCAAAAGCCCCACCATCGATTTAGAGTTTTATGTTTCAGCGATTAAAAATCGTTGTCGATGGTATTTTGTGCTAGCCGGCACATTATAATTTGGACATCATGTGAATATGCAATTTAATTAAAAACCCACAACGAGCTATGTCAATGCAACAATAATGAGATGGGGGCATGATTTCCTAAGGATGGGGGGGTATTCAAACCTTTGGGGCAAATGGGGAAAACCCAAATGTCAAAGGGAGAACCCATCAAATTGTCAACTACCCATTTTGTCTCTTATGCCCAATCATTTAATTCTGCCAGAAATTGGTTGAATTAGTTATTGCATGGGATGGGCAAGGTATGGCAGTCCAAATTCGAATTTGGCGAAACACCCATTTTTGAAAAAATGATTTTGTACTTATGGGGAAAGTTATTGATAAAAAATGTTGCTCATTCCTTCATGCATCCATGTTTTTGTCTTCCCCATGTTTTGGAGCTCCTGGGAACTCTCATTCACGTTTTTGCAGTTTCCTGTGTTTTTTTCCCATGGCTTGGAAATTGTTTTGCTAACAGTCAGTGGTTAGGATCTTTGTTGGGCGTTTTTGTGGTTGGTTTCCTCATTACCCAACTGAGAAAAATGTTTTTGGGTTGCACAATGAGTGGGAGAAGAGACCCACAATTTTTGGGTGTTGTTGAGCTCGTTTTCCCCACGTTAGGGCCATAAACGACTCTGGAAATCGAATTGCAAAGGCTGAGATGTTTTACTCAATTGCCATTCCCGATTTTGGCCTCTATGATGTTTTCCTCAAATCCCAGAACTATAATTATTGTGTGTACATATTTGTTTGGTATCTAAACTGATTTGGGAGTGGAACTGGGGTCTGAACTAGCTTGATAAACCTGGTGTGAGAAGGAACCTCACAGACTGATCTAGGGGGTTGGTTTTCTTCTTTGCACACCTTGAATAGCACTGGAAGGGAAGCCATATCCTGAGGGATTGTGTAGTAGAGAAGGATATGCTTCCTTGTGTTGGGTGTGTATATGTTTTAGAAGTCAGGCTAGATCTGGTGCAGGTTTCTATAGATCTAGGGTTGATCTCACGAGCTTAGCAGTCGGCCTTTCCATCTCCTTTCCAGCATGATAAACCTAACTATGTTGGCTTGGCTAATCTCTTGTTATATCCTTGGCTATGTGTCAATCTGCTAATTTTCCCTTATTCCTTGTGGGAATCATGCCCAACTCGGGGGTGGCAGTGCTGCTGAAATATTGATGAGCACACTGGCCTATGGTTGGGTGGAACGTTGTAGCGATGTAGCTGGCTGTGGGACAACCTTCTCCTAAGATAAGTATCTCTTGTCTATTTTATCTCTGCAGTTGTATTTGTTGCTTAATGAAAAATTATGAACATGTTAAATGCTGTGAATGAATGAATTTTTCTTCCGATGTATGTTAACATTTTATGCATCTGTGTATGTTTAAGTTCAACGCATTTTTATATCCATGTTCATGGGGCTTAGTTTTCCCAGATCAATATCATCATGGTCGTGTTCCCTTGCTAGTAGATAGGAGGGGACGTGACAGTGTGGTATTAGAGTTGTGTTACAGCTTTGGGCCTCAAAGGGGCCATGAGAAATCCACCTCTTTGTTCAGCAGAAAAGCGGTAGACACGAAAAAAATTTCAAAATTTCTCTAAGTATGAAAATAGCCTACCGGCCCAGTTAGCTGAACTCGGGTCGATACATCGGTTGGGTTAGGTTAATTAGGGCCGATACATCGGCTAGGATTAGCTAATGCGATCTGATACACATCGGGTGGAGGTTGAGATTTTCGTCCACGACAGAAGAAAAGACAGAAAATATCGAAAAAAATTCTATGTATGGGCATGTCGGCTGAGTTTGTCGAAGTGAGCAGACGCATGTCGGCAAGGAACAGATATGTGAGCCGATGCATGTCGGCTAAGTCGAGCTGAAAGGAAGAAAAGAAAAATTTTTCAAAAAAAAAATCTAAGTATTGAAATCGACAGAAACGGAGAATTTTGTCGATACGTCGGCTAAGTTTCGTCGACGCACATTAGAAGACTTTGGAGATTTGAACCAGCGCGTGTCGGGTGGAAGATAGAGTTTCAGCCGATACGTGTCGGCTGGGTCAAGTCGACGCATGGTAGGTGAAATTCAAAAATTTTCCCACAACAATGAAGGACTTAGCTGGGAGAAAGACGAAAATTTTTCCACAATGGCGGATGGAAGTCGAAAAGTTTTCCGATGCAGCGCAATACGTGAAAGTCAAACTTTCTCAACGCAGCAGTGGATGAAAGTAGAAAAAATTTTTGACGTAGCGGATGGAGACGTCGGAAGGAATCAGGTGAAGTTTTTCGATGCGTATGGGGCAAAATTGGGAAATTTCTTCGACACATCGCAAGGAAAAGGAAAATGGAGCTGATACGTCGGCTGGATTTCGTCGATCGGAGGAAAACTAAAAATTTCACCGAAACAGGTATTTTTGGCAGGTTTTTAGTGAGATATGCAGGGTTAGAAAGACAGATAAATGGCAGTGTGTTTATGCGCCATATTGCGCGAAATCGAAAGAATTACAAAAAAAAAAGAACAACCCACCCTGCAGAAGCCACAAGGGGGCAAGCCCCCTTAACCCCCGTCGTCCACTTCAGATAGTCGTTGTTGTGAAAGAAAAGTCTATTTTTGAGAAAGTTGTCAATATAATATTTTTCCAGATGAAGGTAAGTAATTATGAATTCATGTGAATGTTATGCAGCTAACAATTTTTTTTATCAACACATTTTGCATAATTATAGTCACCTTCAAAAGGGAAGTATTCCACATAGTGCAGATCAGTAAAGTTGGGTTTTGGTTCATCCATGAGAACCTACAGCATGAATGATACATAGAACCCCAATGAGTATGAGGAAGATGCTATGTGGGGAAATATCTGAGTTGGAAATGATGAAACAAAGCCTAATGGGAGGAGATTTCAAGATACTCCCCCAGATTTTGCAGCCACCATGAGAAGCCTAAGGGTGGAGATGCAAAGTTACAGGGTAGATAATGAAAGATTGGTTAAGGATCAGGAGGAGCAGAATCAATTGAATGCAGTCATGATGCAAATTTTGACAGCTATGCAAAGGAAAATGAACTCTGGGGACCGGGAAGTAAGACCGAAAGGTAGTAAGAGCAATACCAGAAGAAGGAAGATATCTCCTACTGGGTCATCTGAATCTAAAGGATCCACTAGCGGTTCAAGTTCTTCTTCTCACAACAATGAGAGGAAGAGGCGCTACGAGAACCATTCATGTGATTAGTTTAATAAGGAAAAGTCGCCCACCTTCAATGGTGAGATAAATAATGGTCAAGAAGTAGAAGCTTGGCTTCTTGGGATGAGAAAATATATCCAATTCCAAGACTACTCTGGAAATATGAAAGCTAGGGTAGCCATCTTCAACTTGACTGGAAGAGCATCCATATGGTGGGAGCACTTCAGGCAAGTGAAAAATATTAATAAAAGGGAGATTGTGTGGAAGTAGTTACAGAAGTACTTCAAGCAGAAGTACCTCTGTGATAGGTACTATGATGATAAGGTTAAAGAGTTCCATGAGCTTATATTGGGATAGTAGACTATGGAAGAGTATGCAAACAATTTCCTAGAACTTTTGAGGTATGTCAGGTACATTAAAGATGAGAAGGTTGAGATCCATCGTTTTCTAAGTGGATTGCCTCAGTCTTACAAAGACAGAATTGAGTTTTATGAACCTGGAACTCTGGAAGAAGCAAAAGGAAAGCTAAGTATTTCTACGAACAAAGCAAAGGAAAACCTGATTATCAGAAGACATGGAAGGACAAAAAGAATGAGAATTATGACCAAAGGAAGAAAGGTTTCAAAACTTCTAGCTTCAGGAATCAGCAAAAGAAGCCATCCTAAGCAGAGAAGCAGCCAGCCAGAGTAGTAGGAGAAAAGCCAAGAGATCCACAGCAGAAAACAGAGAACCACTCCAATGTTGGAAATGTGGAGGACCCCACATGCGCAGGAATTTTCCACTAGAGAATGAGAATGCAAGGCCATATTACAACATTCGAGAGGCATAAACAGTGGGTCAAGTAGCAAGGGTTGTCCCTAGGATTTATGCATCACTGGAGGACCACCAGGAAGATCACCAGTCAACTATGGTTGAAGTTCCAGGTAATATTGTTGAGCAATCTGTTTCTATTTTGATGGACCCCGGTTCTACTCATAGTTACATTACTCCTAGAGTAGTGGAGATTTGTGCTTTAAAGAAAGTAAAGCATAGAAAATCTTGGTTAGTTCAACTAGCCACTGGAACTAAGAGAAAGCTTAGTGAAGTGGTAGAGAAATATTTGTTGGTCATGAATGGATTGGTCACTTGTGTTGATCTGAATGTATACCACTTGGTTCCTATGATGTTCTCATTGGGATGCATTGGTTAGAAGCTCACAGGGTAAAGCTTGACAGTTACAATAAGTCTTTTGAATGCATGGATGAAGAAGGGAACCCAAGAGTTGTAAGAGGCATTCCAAAGGTGATTTCAGGTAGGAATATTTCAGCAATGCAACTGAAAAAATATTGTAGGAAAGGTTGCAGAGTGCATGCAACTCATGTTTTGGAAGCAGCGGAGAATGAAACTATTAGGTTGGAGGACAATCCTGTATTACAAGAATTCAGGGATGTTTTTCTTGATGAGATTCCAGGGCTTCCTTCAAAGAGGGACATTGATTTCACAATTGAACTTGTGCCAGGAGTAGCACCAATGTCCAAGACACCCTACAAGATGAGTACATCATAAATGCTAGAGCTGAAGCTGCAACTGCAAGATTTGTTGGAGAAGAAGTATATCAGGCTGAGTGTGTCTCCTTGGGGAACACCAGTTCTTTTTGTAAAGAAGAAAGATGGTACACTCAGGTTGTGTATTGATGCAAGACATTTGAACAAAGTCACTATGAAGAATAAATACCCTTTACCTAGGATTGATGACCTCTTTGATCAAATGGGAGGAGCAAAGGTATTTTCCAAGATTCACTTGAGGTATGGTTACCATTAGGTGAGAATAAAGGATGAAGACATTCATAAGACAACCTTCAGAACAAGGTATGGACATTATGAGTTTGTAGTAGTACCATTTGGTCTCACAAATGCACCAGCTACATTTATGTTCCTTATTAATAGTGTCTTCAGCAGATATTTGGACAATTTTTTTCTTATTTTTCTTGATGACATTCTTATTTATTCTAAGAATGAGGAAGCATATGAAGAGCATCTGAGATTAACATTACAATTGATCAGGGAGCATCAGTTGTATGCAAATTTGATCAAGTGTGACTTCTATAAAGATAGGATTCATTATTTGGGTCGCATTATCTCAGATGAGGGAATATCTGTAGACCCTTAGAAGATTGAGGTGATTATGAATTGGCCTAATCCAATCTATGTGACAGATGTAAGATCTTTTATGGGACTTGCAAGATACTACAGGATATTCATTGAAGGATTCTCCAAGGTTGCACATCCAGTCACTTCTTTGAAAAAGAAGGGAATAAAGTTTGAATGGACACCAAGGTGTGAAGAAAGCTTCCAACAGTTGAAGAATATTCTCACAAGTGCACCAGTCTTGAAGATTGCAGACCCAGAAAAATATTTTTTGGTGTGTACTGATGCATGCGGTCAAGGGCTTGGACGAGTCCTTATGCAAGACAACCACGTGATATGTTATGAGTCAAGAAAGATGAAGGAACATGAGAAAAACTATGCTACTCATGATCTCGAACTTGTAGACATAGTACATTCTCTCAAGATGTGGAGGAATTACTTGATGGGAAGAATATTGAGCTAAGTACATACCATTGTGGCCTGAAGTACTTGTTTTATCAGCCAACGTTAAATGCTAGGAAAGCTATATGGATGGAGTTTTTATGTGATTTTGATTTTGAAATCAAACACATAAGAGGAAAAGAGAATAAGGTAGTTGATGCACTCAGTAGGAAGGTGCAGGAAATGCATGTGGCATCCATTAGTATTTTCCAATTGGAGTTGAGGCAGTAGATTGCTAATCATACTACTGGAGATGAATTGTATGCACAAGTCAAAGACAATTTGCAACAGCAAAGCCTTGAAAAGAAGTATTAGGGATGTCAATTGGAAGAAGATGGAATTCTTACTTATAAGAACAGTATTTATATTCTGAATGTAACAGATTTGAGGAAAGTTGTTATGAATGAGATTCATCTAGTTCCATATTTTAGTCACCCAAGATATCAGAAGACAATTGCTACAACCAGAACGCAGTATTTTTGGCCAAGAATGAAAAAGGACATGGTCGAGTATATTTCAAGGTGCATGAAATGTCAGCAGGTGAAGTTTGAGCATCAACACCCAGTAGGTTTGTTGCAGCCTTTAACAGTTCCAGAATGGAAATGGGAAGTTATTTTCATGGTGTTATCACTCCATGAAACTCCTCTAGGTTGCAGCTCGAGGATGCCTAGTAACTTAAGTCTTTTTAGGGTTTTCTAATATGGATCAAGTCAAGTGACCTATATGACCTCCCACTCTCAAGACATGCATGAAACTCAATCAAGTACAAGGCTTTTAGTTACCACTGTTCAGAGGTTGACAATAAGGTGCAGGGATGGATAACTCATCAAGCTGGAAGATTTACACACAAAACAAATGCATATAAATGGCTAAATCATGATAAGGATGGTACTTATAATTAAAATTACATCAACATGCCAATAAGGTGACAGCTATTAGTCATTAATTAACTTGAATTTAACTTGAATACACACTCAAGCATAAGCACAGAAAAGATAGAAATGGAAGCTGAACAAATGATAACAAAAGAGCTTATATCAAATCATGAGCAAAATGAAAAGCTGACAATAGTATAGGTCTATAAATCCCCGAAGTCGAACCTTTTCCATGAAATAAGTCTTAGGCCTTATAGCCTTTACAAAATATACATATCCTGAAAACTTGGATCTGTTTTTACAAAAATAAACAAAATAATAGTTTTTTTTGCAAATTAGGTTAAAAAAACCCTAATTAACTACTTCTCTAACTAACTGAAGAATTAGTTCACTCTATGAACCTTCAGATAATTGAGGTAACTGCTAGAAATCACTGCTACTGGCCCTCTGTTGGTTAAGTCATTGTTTTACTTTTGACAGCTAGGTGTCAGTGACCTTTTCCACTTGTTATGTCATAGTAAGACTAAAACAGACCTTTCTTGATGCTTTCTTATGCGTCTTTCATCTTCAGACTTTGTCCCTGAGCCATCTATATTCACCCAAAACTGATCCTGCAAGCCAAAATTCAATTTTAAGCCTCTGTCTGCTTTCGGTGGTTAAGAGGCCAGACAATCAGAACCATTAGCTATTGAAAGTGGCACTTTCAGTGCCTAATGAACTACCCCAGCGTCCGCCTAAACCACTGTAATCCCACTGTAATCCATTGCAAATTAGGTTTTTCCAAAAATGTCCTTTTAGGTCTGTCTGCTCAGCTTTCTTCTTTAGCAGGTTCTGTGCTAGGAGGGTTAACAGCAACCTGGCTAGTTTATGGAGGCTGAAGGCTAACTGCATCTTCAGCTAGGGCTTCCAACATGGGGTGGCTGCTAGGATTTTCCTTAGCCTCCTTTAGCTACAATATTCGGAGCCTAATCATCCTGTACAATCTAGTATTTTCCTTTAGGTACCTTGTATTTAGCCTCTTTAAAAAAAAATCTTTCTCTTTGCTCCAGATAATACTTATGTAGCAGCTTGTTCCTGCTGGTCAATGCAGCATTATTTTTCTTTATTTCCCTTTCCAAAATCTCCATCTCATAAATTTGCCTCAGTAATTGATTTATCTTTTGAGTTTTGGGCTTGCTGTAGGAAGCCTTCTCTGTTGGTTCCTCTTGCTCCTTTGGTGTGGCGGATGGTAGTTCTTCAGCCACTGGTACAATTTGCAAAGCTAGGTCTGTAGCTTCCTCTTGCTCTTCTTCAGAATCTGAGTATGGTAGATTTAAAATATTCTCATTGTGTGCTTCAACCTCCTGGTCCTTCTCACTGAAGTCCAAGTTCCTTTTTACCTTCTTGGCCTTGGAAGAGGAGGGAGGTTTTTCTGCTGCTGCTGTTGGGGATATATCCCTCCTCTTTCTTCTCCCACTCCTTGGTGTGCTGGACTTCTTGGTAGGAGACTTCCCTTTCTCTTCTGGATGAAGGCATGTCTCAAATCCATTCCAAAACAAGAAATAAGGCCATGCCATATTCCTTCTTTTCAACAACTCTTGGATCAACAGTTGGATAAGGCCATGGTAGGACAATCTTCCAACAATCTTGGTTGGCTGGGCTTTCACTTGGTGTGCCATCTTTCCCAGACTTTTGTGTAAGTAAAAGGGAAAGTTTAGTGGGCTTTTACCTGTGAAGTGGTTCATTATCTTGAAATGGTAGATCATGGCTATGTTATATCTTCCTTCACATGTTAGGTAAACCACAATGGCCTTCAATAGTTGTTTCCACCTCTCTTCCCACCAAGATGATGGCACAGTCTTCTTCCACACCATTCCTCTATGCTTAGGCTTTAGGTAAGGCCTGAACTCTACATCTTTTGGTATGGTGGTCTTGAACCATTTTTATCCTGTGCCAGGGAGTTCAGTTACTTCAGTGATTAGGGTTTCATATATGTGAAATTCCTCCTTGCCTATAACTGCCTTTGAACCATCAAATGAGAGAGAAAATGCCCGAACCACCTACTGATGGGAACCTTGTATCTTCTCACAAAACCTGTAGCAGCCAACATCTTCAAATAGTTTACAGACCTCTAGATGTGCTTCCAAATAGCTGATATCTCCCAACTCCTGCATGAGAGTAGGTCCTCCCTTCTTCATCTTGATGAATGCATTTCTTGGGTACATGCAAAATAATTCTAATATCTGTGTGGCAGTGTGTTAGCAGGCTACTTTCTCAGAGATGGTTTTCCTGGTGGAGAGGAACGCTAAGATTGGATGTGAAATTTTCTGGAGCTTTTGGCACTGATTATGAGGGTTTGTGCTATCATGATGGATGTTGAGATCATAAGGTGATGGCAGCAGTTGATCTTCTCGATTTCCTTTGCCCAACAATCATTTTACAAATCAGCCTGGGTATTCGGTGAGCTTTCTGCTGTTCTTTTGGACAGGTGGAAGAAAACTGAGGGTTTCCAATCCTATCAGTCATCTATCAGTTCTATAACGACCTCCTTTACTTATTTCCACACGCGGTTATGTAGGCTCAAGTCATTTCAGTGGTTTGTCACTCCCTACACTGATTGTTTATCTTGTTGATGGGGTTCGATTTGACTGTTTTCTAACAGTTTCCTTATTTTTCCCTTTCAGTGGTTAATAGCCTTCGAAAGTTTGTCTGCTAACTGCCGAAAATATAGCTTCTGGTGGCTAATGAAGTGATATCTGTTTCGCCTAAGCCACCGAAACCATCATCCCATCATTACGGTGAAACCCAGCTTTCGTCGGATAGTGGCCTTGCCGAAAAACCCTTTTAACCCCCGAAAACCCATCCTTCTAGTGGCTAATGAAATTCTCGAGCTTTCGCCTAAGCCACCGAAAGCGCTTTTTCCCCGATGCTTATCTTCCTGCTTTCAGCGGTTAAACTCTGCTTTGAATTATTCGATAAGTTGTCGAAAGCATCACCTTTCGGTGGCTAATGAGTTGTTCTGAGTCTCGTCTAAGCCACCGAAATCGCCTTTACCAATGTCGCTTGCTTCCTGCTTTCAGTGGTTAAAATCCTTCTTGGTCTCCTCCCTAAGTTGCTGAAAGAAACACTTTTTGGTGGTTAATGAGTTATTTGAAGTCTCGCCTAAGCCACCAAAATTGTTTTTGCATTTTACTTGCTCGGGCCTTCTTTCGGCGGTATACTTTAATCCTGCGTTAAACGGTTAACTGCTGAAACATAGCCTTTCGATGGCTAATGAGCTTTTAAAAGCCTCTCCTAAGCCACCAAAAGCTATAACTTCCAAATTTTTCAACCACATCAAAAATAGAGACCTTCAATTTGTTAGCCTATCCTTATATCTTTCATTACATAAATCAAATTCTTCATACTGTCAAAATAAATTTATTTTGGGAGATAACATCTGGCTCCTACTCAGGGATGGGAACCTCCCAGTGAGGTCCCAAGACTCCCAGACCAAAATTCCTTTCCCTGGAAACAACTAAAAACTTAACACTATCATTTACTGTTCCATTCGGCATTGAGTTTATTCTATAAGCAAAAACAACCTACTGACTACTAATTTACAATGACAAGGCCTCAGAGCCTCAAATAAAGTAAAGTTTCAGAAACCGCCCATTCACTGGGCCATCAAACACCTCTTCCCCTTCCAGATACTGCAATTTGAAGGTGTTATTCTTATGTACCTGAGCTATCACAAAAGGGCCAATCCACAAAGAATCAAACTTTCCATGTTTGCCCTTGTCCTGTTTGACAGCATCCCACTTTAGGACCCAATCTCCAACCTAAAAGTTGTCGACTTTTTCCCTTTTGTCAAACATGCCCTTTATCCTCTATTGATGGCCTTCTGATTTTCCTATCACTTGCTCTCTGATTTGCTACAACTCCACCAAGTCCATCAACCTCCTCACCATATCATTTGGTTCATCTTCCTCTTCCTGAAAGAATTTTGCCACTAGCAAAATGAGCTGAATAGGAAAGATGGCCTTAGTACCATAAACTAACTTGAATGGAGAAGTCCCTATAGATATTTTGTCTGTTACCCTATCAGCCCATAAAGCAAACTTAAGCTTAGAATCCCAGCTTTTCTGATTTGTCTCCAGTAGTTTCCTGACGATCCTGACTAGGCTTTTTTCGGATGACTCATCCAGGCCATTGCCTTGAGGATAATAGGATGTGGAATGCACCAATTGAATGCCCATTGACTTGCACATTTTAACTAATGCCCCAGCCTTGAAATCAGGTGCATTATCAGTTACTAACCTTACTGGGTAGCCAAACCTGCTAAATATATTCTCATATAAGAATCTCATGATGACCTGATGAGTGGCATTCCTGGTGGGTACTGCCTCTATCCATTTGGTAAAGTAGTATGTGGCTACTAGGATCCATTTATGTTGTCCACTGGAAGATGGATTTATTTCACCTATGAAATCCAGACCCCATTGCTAGAAAGGCCCATTCACCACAATAGGCCTAAGGGGCAAGGATTTGAGTTGCTGCTTCCCTATAAATCCTTGGCACTGGTCACGGGCCCTTACAAAAGTACATACATCAGCAAAAAGGACTGGCCAATAGTATCCTGCTCTTAGGATCTTGTGGGCTGTGGTTTTCCAATAATGGTGGCCCCCACATCTGCTGGAATGAAAGTGATGCATGACCTGCTCTGCTTCTTCTTTATCAAGACATCTCAACAAAATTCTAGACTGATCTTTCCAGTACAGCAGTTTGTCAATTATGCAAAACTTAATAGATTTTAACTTAAGAGCTCGTGCTTGATTAGGAGTGAGATCAGGAGGAACTTCTAATTTCTAAAAAAATTGATTAATACCTGAGTACTCACATGAAGATAGGTTTTCAGCTACTGGTGGAATGTCATTCTGATCTTGATCTACTTCTGTTGCTACCACAGTCTGGGATTTTGCTGATTTGACACCGGTGATGTTTATCCCCATTAGTTCACAGATTTCTTTAGCCATGAGTTTGGCCAGACTTAGTCCCTTTACTAGCTTAGTGGGTTTCACCTCTATATCAAACTCAATGAGCTTGGCAATCCACTTAGCTCTCTTCCCATCAATGTCAGGCTGAGTCAAAACATCCTTCACAACAGCTAAAGGGAAATATGCAAGGAATTTTGCATGGAGGATGTAAATTCTGAAAGTCTTCAAAGATTTTATGAGAGCATAAGCATGTTTCTCAATTGGATCATACTTCAGCTCAGCATCTCTCAAGGTTTTGTTGAAGAATGCAATTGGATGATCAAGACTCTCATCATTTTTTTTGTAACAGCACAGCTGCCACTGTGTCATATGACGCAAAAGAGAATATGTAAAAACTCTTGGTATAGTCGGGACTAATTAGGGTTGGGGCCTCCATGATAGTCTTCTTGATGTCTTCGAAAGAGCTTCTTTATTGGTCAGTCCATTTTATTTCTACATCCTTTTTCAGCATGACTGTTATGTGCTTCACCAGCTCGAAGAAATTAGGGATGAACCTCCTGACAAACTTTATCTTACCTAAAAAGGACTGAATGTCCCTTTTTGATCTCGGTATGGACAGCTTCTGGATTGCTTCCACCCTTACCGGATCAATCTTTACACCTTCAGCTAAGACTATGTGACCTAGGAGTTTCCCTTCACTGAGTGCAAACTAGGACTTCTTAGGATTGAGTGATATCCCATACCTTCTGCACTTCAAAAACACCTTCCTCAAATGTTGCAAATGGTCATGATGGCTGTGAGAGTAAACAGTTTAGTCATCCAAGTATATGAGCACAAATTTATCTTTCAACCCTACAAAAGCTAGGTCCATGGCTCTCTGAAAAGTAGCCCCAGCATTCATCAGCCCAAATGGCATTTTAGCATACATGAAAGTGCCCCAGGGGGTGGTAAAGGCAATCTTCTCTTGGTCATCAGGGTGCACAGCAACTTGGTTGTATCCAGAGAAGCCATCCAGGAATGACATGACACTAGCCCCTGAGACTTTCTGCAACAAGTGTTCCATCTTGGGCAATGGATAGTTGTCTTTCTTGGAAAATTTGTTCAGGTTTCTAAAATCCACACACAACCTGATTTCCCCACTCTTCTTTCTTACCACCACTAGGTTTGCAATCCACTTGGAATACCTGACGGGGATTATGATATTTTCTTTGAGGAGCTTATGGATTTCTTTTTCAATTACCAGTAATAGGAGAGGATAGATGGATCTCAGGTTCTACTTAAAATGGATGGTATCCTTCTCCAAAGGAATCATGTGCAGGATGATATTGGTGTCATAGGTTTTCAGTTCACTGTACTCCCAGGCAAAGACATCACCAAACTCTTTTATCAGGCTGCAAAATTTTGACCTCTGATCAGCAATCAACTCAGTGGACATATTTATCAGTTTTGGATGGCTTTGGCTACCTATGTTTTGCTCTTGGACAGCAAGTTCTTGCTCCCTTTTGGTAGGCTTGAAAGGGATGTCATTATGATCAAACAAATCTTCCAGAGGTACTAGACCCCGAGGTATATAGTTGCTGGGTAATTGGACAATTTTCTGATCAGCCACTTTATCTTTCAACTTGAGCTGTTTGGATTCCTCCATGTTTAGGTTTTCCTGATCTATATGTATATCAGAGAATTCATCTACTAGCTGAAGGAATTTACTAAGGTCATCATCATTCTCAAATACCTTCCAAAATTTGATAGTATCTAGCAAGGAAGGTCTGTACTTAACTTGAACATCATAGCTGAGCTTAGGAGGTAAAGGAGGAACAAACAGACTTGCAAAGATAGCCAGGGAATCAGCCAGGTGATTCAAAGCCCTAGGTATATATGACAGTTCAAAAAACATAAAGGAGTCTCTGAGTTTCCATACTTCGTCCCTGTAGGCCTTTAGTCTGACATTTTTTGTCTGAAAAGTGTTGTTGACCTGCTATATAATAAGGTCTGCATCTCCAAAAATCCTCATGCACATGGTCCCCATCTCCTTAGAAGCTTTAACTCCTAGCAGCAAGGCTTCATATTCTTCTATATTGCTAATGGTTTTAAAATGAAGCTTATAAGACAGATGAATGTTTTCCTTAAATGGGGAGATCAATACTACACCTGCACATGCTGAGCTTTGAGTGCTAGGTCCATCAAAGTACATGTTCCAAACTATTGTGATCACTTCTTCGGGCTGCTGACAGGTGGGCTTAGTGAGCTAGACTGACCTTTGTTGAGAATCATATATTTGCAGAATGCATGACCCAAAATCAGTGTCCACTGCATAGATGGGGTGATTCACTGAATTGCTCTCATTGCTTATGATGTAGGCCAGCTGATTTTCCCTGTAAAGCATCTTGGTCTCCCCTCCAAACATTGGGATGGTGGCATATGTAAGATCCATCTTAAGGGTGCCACCTAGCCTTTTGCTCCATGATTGAGACAGCAAGAGACCAAATTTTGGGGGGATATCAACCACTACAATGTCCATCATGATTCTTTTTGAAGGTAGCTGAGTTAGGTTCACAACAAGGTCTTTAATGAGGCCCAAGCACTTGAACTTTTTGGAGTCAAAGGAGAATAAATCATGGTAGGTCTTTGTGATGTTGAGAC
This sequence comes from Pseudotsuga menziesii, assembly GCA_001517045.1. Lineage (NCBI taxonomy): Eukaryota > Viridiplantae > Streptophyta > Pinopsida > Pinales > Pinaceae > Pseudotsuga > Pseudotsuga menziesii. The sequence continues at coordinate 219,445 of LPNX011105950.1, forward strand.
CAAGCCCATCCATCACATCCTTTGGCATTAGGTTATGAGAAGCTCCTGAATCCAGCAAACAATTATGAAGGAATTTATCATGGATATTCAAGGATATATAGAAAGGTGGGCATGAGTCCTTTAGGTCTTCGATCATGGGGCCTAGGGTTACAACAGGTTTGTCATCTTGCAGATTTACAAAGTCAGTATCAATATGAACATTTGGCTGAAGAGCATTCAGAATGGAAGACTTGAATGCATCATTTTTCATTAGCTCAATTAATGGGAAAGGGATCTTCGATTTCTGAATCTCCAATTCAAGGTTGAAAGAATAATGCAGCCTATCAGGAAACCTTACCTCATGTACTGGAGCTCTGAGTTGGACATGGTCAGGGCTTGATGAAGGTGCTGGTTTTTGCATTGGTTTTGGAATGACAGCCATTTTCTTTTGTAAAATAGGACCCTTTTTGGCTGGTGCAGCAGGATGTTTGACAGGTACATCATTCTTTTTAAGAGGAGCAACCAGCCTGAACCTGAAATTGTAACCTCCCTGACCATCAGCCTGATATACATCTCCTTCACTGATTTGCTCATCAACTAGGGATTCCTCATATTCTTCCTGTGTCAGAAAAGAATAGTCTACCTCATCCTCCATGCAGTGGATCTTGTCTTCAGCTTCTCCTTCTTCTTCAATGAATTCTGGCTCTTCTTCTAATACAACATTCTGAAATGGAGCTCTTATTCTCTGATCTTCCCCTTGATTCCTTTCTCTTCTGAGAATCTGGACTGGGGGGTTTCCTCTTCTATAAGGGACAAAATTAAGGTTTCGGGGAGAAAAATCACTTGTCCCTTTGCCCCTCACAGGTTTCTGTCCTTGGTCTTTCATCTTAGACATTTCAGCAGTTAGGTTGTCTAACAGTTTGGTCATTTTGTCAATCTTGTTCTCTGATGAAGAAGCCCCAATAGGGTCTGTTGGCTGCTTCTTCCTGTCTATCTTTCCTTTGACCTTCTGAGATGCCACAATGTTTGATTCTACCTCTAGGGCAGCATCCTGCATGAGTGATAAGGAGGCAGACCTCCTTTCTCTGAGAACTAGGTAGAAATCAGAGTCAAAGGAATTTGCATAAGTTATCCTAGCTAAGGTATCAGTGGGCTTGATTTCAGTGGGGATCATGCTGTACATATTGTTGAACCTCTTGGTGAAGTTAGAGACAGACTCCCCATTTTCTCTTTTCAAGCTGTTGAACTCTATGATATAATAGAGGTGGTCTCTCCTTTCTCCCCAATGTTTTAGAAATATGTCATCTAGGGCTTCAATGCCTGCCACTGACCCATCAGGCAGCTCTTTAAACCACTTCCTATCCTGACCATCTAGGCTTTGCACAAAAACCCTAGTCCATAAATCTTCTTGTTCTATGTTAATCTTCTCAGCACAGCTGTAAAATGCCTCTAGATGTTCTTCAGCTGTGAAATCTCCTTCTCCTATGAACTTAGGCATGTAATTAAGGTAATCTCTAGTGGGCATGGCCTAGAGGGGATTTGGCAAAATTTAGGTGGGCATACCTAGCTACTAGGATCCTTTCCATTTTGGTCAATTGAGGGGCAGACATATTGGAAATGGGTATGGGAAGGCAGTACTGATATAGCTAGTAACTGAGATGGTGGTGGTGGTAAACCTATCCCAGTGGAGTCACCAGGGATTGGATCTTCACAATAAGCAGTGCTTAAATATGCCCAAACCCTAGAATTTTCTAATGTATTTATAAATTCCTGAGAATTAAGTGTTTCAGTAGAAGAAATAATAGCATAAATATGTCTCAAAATACCTGAAGTAGCTTCCTTTGTAGCACTGTCGGTCTGCCTTAGTGAAGCCCTAGCTCTCCTTGGGATCTCTTCTGGATCTTAAACCGGTGTTGTTGGTGGCCCTTGAGGGTTTGCTCTCGTACTTCGTCTTCTTGAAGCCACCTTATTTCAATGGAGTCGCTAGATAGATGATTTACAACTAGAATAATTCCCAAGCTTTGTCTATCATCAAAGCAAGGGTCTATGTCGTCTCCCAGGGAAACTGAGCTTCATTCTTCTCTCCCCGGCAACGGCGCCAATTTGTTATCACTCTAGGAAACTCCTCTAGGTTGCAGCTCGAGGATCCCTGGTAACTTAAGTCTTTTTAGGGTTTTCTAATGTGGATCAAGTCAAGTGACCTATATGACCTCCCACTCTCAAGACATGCATGAAACTCAATCAAGTACAAGGATTTTTAGTTACCATTGTTCAGAGGTTGACAATAAGGTGCAGGGATGGAGAACTCATCAAGCTGGCAGATTTACACACAAAACAAATGCATATAAATGGCTAAATCATGATAAGGACGGTACTTATAATTCAAATTAAATCAACATGCCAATAGGGTGACATCTATCAGTCATTAATTAACTTGAATTTAACCTGAATACACATTCAAGCATAAGCACAGAAAAGACATAAATGGAAGTTGAACAAATGATAACAAAAGAGCTTATATCAAATCATGAGAAAAATGAGAAGCTGACAATGGTATAGGTCTATAAATCCCCGAAGTCGAACATTTTCCATAAAAATAAGTCTTAGGCTTTATAGCCTTTACAAAATATACAGATCGTGAAAACTTGGATCTGTTTTTACAAAAATAAACAAAATAATAGTTTTTTTTGCAAATTAGGTTAAAAAACCCTAATTAACTACTTGTCTAAATAACTGAACAATTAGTTCACTGTATGAACCTTTAGATAATTGAGGTAACTGCTGGAAATCACTGCTACTGGCCCTCTGCTGGTTAAGTCATTGTTTTCCTTTCGACAGCTAGGCGTTGGTGACCCTTTCCACTTGTTATGTCATAGTAAGTCTGAAACAGACCTTTCCTGATGCTTTCTTCTGCGTCTTTCATCTTCAAACTTTGTCCCTGAGCCATCTATATTCACCCAAAACTGATCCTACGAGCCAAAATTCAATTTTAAGCCTATATCTTCTTTCGGTGGTTAAGAGGCCAGACTATCGAAACTGTTAGCTGCCGAAAGTGGCGCTTTCGGTGGCTAATGAACTGCCCCAGCATCCGCCTAAGCCATCGAAAGCCCTGTTTTCCAAAAAATTATTAGGTTTTTCCAAAAATTTCCTTTTAGGTCTGTCTGCTCATCTTTCTTCTTCAGCAGGTTCTGTGCTAGGAGGGTTAACAGCAACCTGGCTAGTTTCTGGAGGCTGAAGGCTAACTGCAGCTTCAGCTGGGGTTTCCAACGTGGGGTGGCTGCTAGGGTTTTCCTTAGCCTCCTTCAACTATAGTCTTTGGAGCCTAATCATCCTGTACAATCTAGTATTGTCCTTTAGGTACCTTGTATTCAGCCTATTTAAGAAAATATATCTTTCTCTCTACTCTAGGTAAGACTTATGTAGCAGCTTGTTCCTGCTGGTCAATGCAGCATTATTTTTCTTTATTTCCCTTTGCAAAATCTATGTCTCATAAATTTGCCTCAGTAATTGATTTATCTTTTGATTTTTGGGCTTGCTGGAGGAAGCCTTCTCTGTCGGTTCCTCTTGCTCCTTTGGTGTGGGGGATGGTAGTTCTTCAGCCACTGGTACAATTTGTAGAGCTAGGTCTACAGCTTCCTCTTGCTCCTCTTCAGAATCTGAGTATCGTAGTTTAAAATATTCTCATTGTGTGCCTCAACCTCTTGGCCCTTCTCACTGAAGTCCAAGTTCATTTTTACCTTCTTGTCCTTGGAAGAGGAGGGAGGTTGTTCTGTTGCTGCTACTGGGGATATAGCCCTCCTCTTTCTTCTCCCACTCCTTGGTGTGCTGGACTTCTTGACAGGAGACTTCACTTTCTCTTATGGTTGTAGACCTGTCTCAAATCCATTCCAAAACAAGAAATAAGGCCATGCCATATTCCTTCTTTTTAGCAACTCTTGGATCAACAGTTGGACAAGGCCATGGTGGGACAGTCTGCCAACAGTCTTGGTTCGCTGGAATTTCACTTGGTGTGCCATCTTTCCCATACTTTTGTGTAAGTAAAAGGGAAAATTTAGTGGGCTTTTACCTGTGAAGTGGTTCATTAACTTGAAATGGTCGATCATGGCTTTGTTATATCTTCTTTCACATGTTAGGTAAACCACAATGGCCTTCAATAGTTGTTTCCACCTCTCTTCCAACCAGGATGATGGCACACCCTTCTTCCACACCATTCCTCTATGCTCAGGCTCTAGGTAAGACCTGAACTCTACATCTTTTGGTATGGTGGTCTTGAACCATTTTTCTCCTGTGCCAGGGAGTTCAGTTACTTCAGTGATTAGGGTTTCATCTATGTAAAATTTCTCCTTGCCTATAACTGCCTTTCAACCTGTTATAACTAGATCTTGTTCTTAGTTTATATGTTCTTTTTGTCCTAATTTTCAACCGTTGGTTTAAAATGGTTTTACATTTTATGTTGATTTTAAGAATTTTCGACAATCAATAATTTTGGTTGGATTTAATGCTTTTAATGGTTGAATTATTTCATTATTTTAGTTTTAAGGTTTGTCTTTTGGGCTTATTATTTAATATGTACATCTTTAAGCTTTCAAAAAACTTATAATAAAAGGTTATTCCAAGTTTTGATTTATAATCTAACTCTCATTTTTTAGTCCTTTGTCAAATATTTTCATGAGGAGAATCCTGTAGCAGCTCTGTTTTTCTTGTTTTTTTCATTATCATTGGGAGCACATTACGAGGAGATGGAAATGAATTCAGGAAAACTAAAAGATTTTTTTGTCCACAATAGACTCATTCACAAAAACCTCTCTCAGTTTACAATATCTATTATCGTTTGAGAGATTCGAATTCATTTTTGTGGCCTATTTTCAGGGTTTGAATTATTTAATAATTTCATATTTTAGTCACAAATTTACAGCACGAATTCTGATCAATTGAAGGGGATTTTTGAAAAACCAATAGAGGTTTTTGTTCACAACATACTCATTTAAAACAACCTCTCTCATTTTTTGCACAGGTGTCCTGGATCAAGAGATATGAAGGCATCTTTGAGACCCAAATTTTCAGAAATTCACCAAATTTCCCCAAATCCGATTTGTTATTTTTGGGTTAATTCTCTTTAAAAATTTTGAGTTATCATGTAACTAATTGATGTAACTGTTAAAAATTTGGACCTAGAAGGTATTTATGGAACTAATTTACTTTTGTAACGATAAAAGAAAGACAAACATACAATTTTGGGGTGGGATTTTTCACTCAAGGAAAGGCTTTTGGAGCTTTGATTTCTCACACTAGCACTTATAACTCTTATGTAAGTGGATGACTATGATTGATTATATATAAACTGATAAGCCCTTTTACCTTTCATGCTTTTTCAATTCTAATCTGGTTGATCGCTCAGTCTACAATTTCATTTCATGTTTAAAGGTTTGTTCATGTAAATGCTTATAGCATGTGGATGAAGTTAGTGTTTCATGTGTAATGTTTATGGTTTATTGGAATGTGTTTGATCCCCGTTTTATCCAACTTGCATGATTCAGTTCTATAGTTGTTGTTGTTTATTTCCTCCTTGATTGATGAAGTTTTCAACCAAAACTAAAAACCAAAACCCTTAAAAACAATTTTATTTTATTTTTATTTGAGATTGTGTTCGCTTGTTCTTCTAGTAGTTTGAGAACAATTTATGACACTAACATCTTTGTGTCATTGCCAGGGACGAAGCTGAAGTATGTCTTCCCTGGGATATCATTATTCATCTGATTTTGAGAGGTGAACAAAGTCAGAAAATATTTTAGACTACAATTTTTCACCGACGACTCCACGATTAAATATTCCACTGCAAGGAGAATTTTGTTGACAGAAAAATGAAGAAGCCAAATGGAAAGACTGCATATCAGCTTGTTACTTTCCTCCATGAGGTTTTGTTCTTATTCATTAGTTCTTTCATGTCTTTTCCATTGCATGTCAAAAGTTTTTTTTTTGGTCTATTCCGATGATCATAAACCTTCAAGTACATATCCCTCTTTGGAAGAAGAAAATCTGAATTCTTCTTGTTTTATTGATGTTGATCCTATTCCGTCATTTGAAATACATGTACAGCATGATATACATATACCCATATCTCTTGAAGCTGATTATTCTGGTCATCTTGTAGAGAATAAAACTAATCTATTACCTTTTACCATCACTGTTGAAACTTGCGAACATCTTGTTGAACCTCATTTTCAACTCACAGATTTTCAGTCTAGACTCAGACAGAAGATGTTTAAACCTCTTAGGCTGCCATCTCTCTTACATCCTTACCCTTCCTACTTTGTTGAATATCTTCCCCATTTTACTGGAAAAGACCATATTACAGTAGAGAATCATTTAGAATCTTTTCATAATTTCATTGATAATTTTGAAATCATGCATGAGGATGTTGTCATGAGGTTATTTTCAAAATCATTTACTGGAGATGTTGGGTTTTGGTTTCGAAATTTAAAAATTCAATTGGATCATGGGAAGAGTTACATGATGTCTTTTTGAAGTATTGGGGTACGAATAAATCTCATGATCAATTTCTTTCCAAATTTTATAGTTTGAAAAGAGAGAATGATGAGAAAATTACTAAATTTAATTGGAGGTTTCAAAGTTTTTATATCAGTATGCCTTCGGAGATCAGACCTTCGGAAAACCTTGCTATGGTATATTATGTTATGGCTCAACATTCAAATCTTGTATTTTTCCTGTTAGAAAGGGAATCATCATCTTTAAGACAATTGTTTGAGGATGCAAAAGGAGTAGAGGAGAACATTCGAGCTTGCAAAATGCTTCAAGATCAGGCTTATGTTAAAGATATACAAGCTTATGAATAGGAAGAACATAGGTATCATTCAGATTAAAGACAGTTTTCTTCATCATTTTCAGATTTTCATATGAACAAGGATATAAATGACGTTTGTGTTGATTCTTCATATCAGTTTGCTGACTTTTTCGATGATAATATACTTTCAGTGGATTATAGTAGAAATTTCTTAGTTCCTGCTATGAGATTATGTTATGAAAAAGAAGTTGCTGCTCTTCAACCTCTTACTATTGATATAAGAAATAAGTTGCCATTCTTGACTTATGGTCACTTTCAGAATTTTATTTGTTCAAGTTTTGATCAAGGGTTTTATTTAAAGTTCGAGAAGCAGTTTGAAAAGCCCTTGGTTTCCATTCTTGATCCAAAGTTTAAAAAGAACAGCAATGGAGAGGAAGAGAATGCTTCACTTTATGATGAATATAATGAAGACATTGAAGTTTTAAATCGGAAATTTCATAATCCCATGGCTTCTTGGATGGAGTTGTATTTTTCAAAGGTTTCTAATGCTCCAGCTTTTGGCATACTTCCTATTTCCAGTCATAAGTATCAGTTGCCTACATACTCTTTATTGCATTTATCACATCTTTTATGGGTTTTCCTAAACAGTAGCATGAATGGAATTATGATTCTCAGTCAAATGGTTTATTGGCTTCACTAGAAGTATGATTATACTTGATTGGGTTGTTTCCTCTGATTAGAAGTAGGAGTAAATAGCAGAATAAGCTCGCTATCATGAGCATGTAGATTCTTTTCAGTATGTTGGTTTGTAGCAGTATTTTGTCATTTCAGAGGTATGTGTTCAGAGTTTGAGAAAGTTGTAGAGATTTGGTAAATGACTCCATCACCCAATGAATAAGGCACAAGGTCTACAGGTTCTTGAAGCCTCACAAGGAGGACTTCATCCCGCAGCAAGAGCCAGATGTTATAACTAGATCTTGTTCTTAGTTTATATGTTCTTTTTGTCCTAATTTTCAACCATTACATTTTATGTTGATTTTAACAATTTTTGACAATCAATAATTTTGGTTGGATTTAATACTTTTAATGGTTGAATTATTTCATTATTTTAGTTTTATGGTTTGTCTTTTGGGCTTATTAATTAATATGTACATCTTTAAGATTTCAAAAAAAATATAATAAAAGTTTATTCCAAGTTTTGATTTATAATCTAACTCTCATTTTTTAGTCCTTTATCAAATATTTTCATGAGGAGATTCCTATAGCAGCTCTGTTTTTCCTGTTTTTGTCATTTTCATTGGGAGAAGATTACGAGGAGATGGAAATGAATTCAGGAAAACAAAAAAGAGGTTTTGTTCAACAACAGTCTCATTCAAAAAAGCCTCTCTTAGTTTTGCAATAGCTATTGTCGTTTGATAGATTCAAATTCATCTTTGTGGCCTATTTTCAGGGTTTGAATTATTTAATAATTTCCTGTTTTAGTCACAAATTTGCAGCATGTATTCCGATCAATTGAAGGGGAATTTTGAAAAAAAAAAATATTTTTTTGTTCATAACATACTAATTTAAAAAAAACCTCTCTCATTTTTTTCACAGGTGTCCTGGATCGAGAGATATGAAGGCATCTTTGAGTCCCAAATTTTCAGAAATTCACCAAATTTCCCCAAATCCGATTTGTTATTTTTGGCTTAATTGTCTTTAAATATTTTGAGTTATCATGTAACTAATTGATGTAACTGTTTCAAATTTAGACCTAGAAGGTAGTTATGGAACTACTTTACTTTTGTAATGATAAAAGGAAGACAAACATACAGTTTTGGGGTGGGATTTTTCACTCAAGGAGAGGCTTTTGGAGCTTTGATTTTTCAAGCTAGCACTTATAACTCTTATATAAGTGGATGACTGTTATTTATTATATATAAACTGATAAGCCCTTTTACCTGTCATGCTTTTTCATTTCTGATCTGGTTGATTTCTTAGTCTACAATTTCATTTCATGTTTAAATGTTTATTCATGTAAATGCTTATAGCATGTGGATGAAGTTAGTGTTTCATCTGTAATGTTTATGGTTTATTGGAATGTGTTTGATCCCCAGTTTATCCAACTTGCACGATTTAGTTCTGTATTAGCTTGTTGTTGTTTATTTCCTCCTTGATTGAGGAATTTTTCAACCAAAACTAAAAACCAAAACCCTTAAACCAATTTTATTTTATTTTTATTTGAGATTGTGTTGGTTTGTTCTTCTAGTAGTCTGAGAACAATTTCTGGCACTAACAGAACCATCAAATGAGAGGGTAAATGCCTCAGCCACCTGCTGATGGAAACCTTGTATCTTCTCACAAAACCTATAGCATTCAACATCTTGGAAGAGTTTACAGACCTCTAGATGTGCTTCCAAATAGCTGATATCTCCCAACTCCTGCCTGAGTGCAGGTCCTCCCTTCTTCATCTTGATGAATGCCTTTCCTGGGTACCTGCAAAATAATTCTAATCTCTGTGTGACAGTGTGTTAGTAGGCTTCTTTCTTAGAGATGGTTTTCTTGGTGGAGAGGAACGCTAAGATAAAAAGTGAAATGTGTTGGAGCTTTTGGCACTGGTTATGAGGGTTTGTGCTATCATGATGGATACTGAGATCATAAGGTGATGGCAGTAGTTGATCTTCTCGATTTCCTTTGCCCAATAATCATTTTACAAATCATCCTGGGTATTCGGTGAGCTTTCTGCTGTTCTTTTGGACAGGTGGAAGAAAACTGAGGGTTTCCAATCCTATTAGTCCTCTATCAGTTCTATAATAGCCTCCTTTACTTATTTCCACACGCGGTTATGCAGGCTCAAGTCATTTCGGTGGTTTATCACGCCCTACACTGATTGTTTATCTTGATGACAGGGTTCGATTTGACTGTTTTCTAACCGTTTCATTATTTTTCCCTTTCGGTGGTTAATAGCCTTCGGAAGTTTCTCTGCTAACCACCGAAAAGATGGCTTTTGGTGGCTAATGAAGTGATATCCCTTTCACGTAAGCCACCGAAATCATCATCCCATCGTTACGGTGAAACCCAGCTTTCATCGAATAGTGGCCTTGCCGAAAAACCCTTTTAACCGCTAAAAACCCGTCCTTTCAGTGGCTAATGAAATGCCCGAGCTTTCTCCTAAGCCATCGAAAGCGCTTTTTCCCCGACGCTTATCTTCCTGCTTTCGATGGTTAAAATCTACTTTGAATTGTTCGATAAGCTGCCAAAAGCATCACCTTTCGATGGATAATGAGTTGTTCCGAGTCTCACCTAAGCCACCGAAAGCACCTTTACCAATGTCGCTTGCTGCCTGCTTTTGGCGGTTAAAATCCTTCTTGGTCTCCTCCCTAAGCTGTCGAAAGCAACACTTTTCAGTGGCTAATGAGTCATTTGAAGTCTCGCCTAAGCCACCGAAAGTGTTTTTGCATTTTACTTGCTCGGGCCTTCTTTTGGCGGTTTACTTTAATCCTGCGTTAAACGGTTAACTGCCAAAAAATAGCCTTTCGGTGGCTAATGAGCTTTTAAAAGCCTCGCCTAAGCCACCGAAAGCTATAACTTCCAAACTTTTCAACCACAACAAAAACAGAGACCTTCAATTTGTTAGTCATCCTCAGATCTTTCATTAAATAAATCAAACTCTTCATACTGTCAAAATAAATTTATTTTGGGAGATAACACATGGATTTTATTACAAGATTTCCAATGACTTGGAGACAACATGATTCCATCATGGTCATGGTAGACAAGTTGACAAAGGAAGCACATTTTATACCGGTTAAGTCTATGCATAAGACTGATGACATTGCAAAAATATTCATGAAGGAGATTTTCAAATTGCATGGATTGCTTAAGGAAATAGTCTCGGACAGAGATGTCAAGTTTACTTCCAATTTCTAGAAGGGTTTGTTTTCAGATTTGGGTAAAAAGTTGAACTTCAGCACTTCCTACCATCCTCATACTGATGGGCAGACAGAGAGACTAAATCAAGTGCTTGAAGACATGCTTCGCATGTATGTGATGGACAAACCAACCAAGTGGGAAGATTATTTACACTTGGTAGAGTTTTCTTATAACAATGGACAACAAGCATCCTTGGAGATTATTCCATATGAAGCTTTGTATGGTAGGAGGTGACGTAGGACATCAGTAACTTGGGATAATCCAGTGAACAGGGTTGTGCTTGGTCCAGAATTGCTTAAGGAGATGGAGCAAGAGGTTGTTAAGATCAGGCAGAATCTAAAAGTAGCCCATGATAGACAGAAAGTCTATGTAGATAATCATAGGGTGAACAAAGAGTTCAGTGTTGGGGATCATGTTTACCTCAGAGTGAGGGCAAAGAAGAGTTCCTTGAAGCTTGGAAGTTGTGCCAAATTGTCACCTAGATATTGTGGGTCGTTTGAAGTGCTCGAAAAAATAGGACCAATTGCATATAGACTTGCATTTCCTGCTAGCACTAGATATCATAATGTTTTTCATGTTTCTTTGCTTAAGAAATATGTACATGATCCTAACCATGCGATAAATTGGGATGTGATTCAGGTGGAACCCGAGGGAGAGTTCCAAATCAAGCAAACATGCATCCTCGACAGGAAGGTCACAATGCTCAGGAACCAAGCCATAAGGCAGGTAAAGGTGCAATGGGAGCACAACGGTCCTGAAGAGGCTACGTGGGAGCTGGAGGATGCCATGTGATTGGCTCATCCATTTTTTTTCAATTCTGCGAAGCACTAAGGGCGGTACCAGTGTAGCATTTTGTTCAATTTTGTCAAGCACTGAGGACAATGTTGTTGAAGGGGGAGGGGAATGTAACACACCGATTTTGACCCTGTTTGCATTAAATGTATATGATGTATATATTGTAATTAATCATGGTGTGGAGCTAAAGGCAAAATCCCCACCATCGATGTCACATACCCCAATTTTGTAAAATAATGTTAATTGTTTTAATTAGATTTCCTAAGACATTATGTTAAATTTAATGCTAAGTAGGAACTGATGGCTCAGCAGAGTCAAAAGATGTGGAATGTAATTCTGAATATTTTATTATTAATAAATAAAAAGTGGAGACAACAACTTGGGAGAGTTGTTAATAAGAGTGTTACTGGTCAAACTGGTGGAAGGAACTAGGCGGAGAGCAAAAGACAAGTGGAAACATCCTCAAACACTTCCTATGTTGCAGGTGGCAACTTCCCTACATTTGGGGTCATGATCCCCCAAGAAAGTGGGATCAGAGCAGGTGGCTCAATAAATGACAACTAACCCAAAAAGACCTAGGCAATATTTTAAAAGTACCCAATGAATAGAGCTGAGGTTGCTCAGATATTTTCCAGGAGAAGAATCATTCAGGAGGAATGCACTTCAAGGAATTCATTGGGGAAAAGGGGAAAACTGTAAGGAAGGTGTTTTGAGAGATAATCTGTAGTAACTTGGTCTGATACAGCTTGCTAGCTGGGAGAATTTACTGATGATTTCAGGATTGGTATCGATTCTGTAGACTGGTATTTGATTATTGCTGCACCTAGTTCCAGCCAGGGAGACCAGAGCAAGCTCGGGGGTCCTGAGGAGTCGTTTTTTGAGCTCTCTCTAGGAGTTGGTAGGGAGGAATGGCCTCCCATTGTTTTTGTCGTCCAAGCTTAAGAACAGGTTCTGCCATCTATTATTCTTTGTTTTAATATCTGTGTATGATTGAATGTTATGTTTGCAGTTTATGATATAAAGACTTAGATGGTTTAGTAAGGAAGTTGTTCTTAGTATGATTAGTAATAAAATCATTTGATGGGAAGATAAAACCCTACCTGTTTTTTTCCTCATCTGAAGTGATTCAGACCATACTCCAGCACAGGTGGTGAAATTATAAATAAAGATAGTATGATGCAGTTATAGAATAAAATGTTAGTTTGTTTAAAAGAATGTTTACTTTTATTTTACTGTCAGAAGCAATAGCATTCTGTACATGAAGTAGAGTTAGGGTTAGATTTAAGTCATGAATATCAGATTATAGAACAAGGAAAGAAGCTATATTTTCTTTTACTAATAGAACTAGGTTCAGATGGATAAACAGGTTTTCTGTACAGCTTTTATTCCAGAAACTTTACTATATTATTTTGAAACCGTGAAAAGAATTTACTAGCTAAAGTAAGTAGTATTAGAATAAATAGAAATGTTTTTTCTTTCTACAGTTATTTCTTCCCAGATTTTAATTATTGAATGAACAGCAACCAATATGTGATTAAAAATAGCTAAACTATGATTTTATTCTACAGAGAAACTAGTTAGTTCCATAAATTACTTACGGCTGTTAATATAACTAAGTCATTCATTTCTTTTATCTAGCTGAACTCGAATAATATTAATAGCTATTAATCTATTTTCCATAAATTTTAGACGAATATTATAATATATTTACAAGATAGGTCATAGATAGTTTATTAATTGTTTTATTTTATATATATATATACTGACATCATAACATAATAAGATAAAATAAATACTAAGAGAACTTTTATAAAGTATTAGCACAGATAGCATAAGAAATAACAGAATACTATCTCTCCATACTTTTACAAAATAAACAGTTACAAATTTTATTATAACAAAGTAAGTTATTATAAAAACAATGCACAGAAAACCCATGAGGTATTAATAAAATATTACTACAGGGTAAAAACTCATTTGCATTGACCAACTTATATGCTCAATTTACAGATCTTAATCAATCAACCAGTATAAAACATAAACAACAATTAATGAAGTGCATTATAAATAAAAGATGTTCTTTTCTTTAACGAAACAATAAATACTTATTATACAATTTCGAGTTAGGGTTAAACCCTAATAGCATTAAAATATACAACAGAATTAACAAACTGAAGAGTCCAAATCAGTATATGTACTCACGACTTTAACAAAATCCACAGAGTGAGGCTTTTACAGCCTTTCCTTTATATATAAACATAGTATTGAAAACAAGTCAAAAATTTACACTCACAGCCGAAGCCGGAGAACCCTGCATTAAGCAAGGGTTTTAACACCCATTAAAAACAGCGAACCAGATAACCAGAATAATCAAAACCCACAAGGGTTATTCAGGCCACGGCGACCAACCCATAATATCCCATAAGGGATTGGACAAGGTAGAACGGCCATGGAAAGTCCAGGGCTTACCATAAACAACAAGTCGCCACAACCTCCCATCAGCTACGCAGAGAGAGAGAGAGAGACAGGTTTATACCTGCGATTCATCACACAATTTGTTGTTATTATCATGTACTGAAATCAATTTAATAAATAATAAACAGCTTTGTAATGAAAATGAAACTGTAAACTGGTGGTACTTACCTCAAAGTTTCACCGAGATATAACCTCCTGCAAGAAGAAGCACTACCACCAGCATGAGTAGGAGGAATCCTTTCATCAGCTACAAGGAAGACGATGTCACTACACAGCATCGACTAATGACAGCAGAGAGTTTTAGTCACCGGCCTGACAAGGTAAAACCCCTAGAGCCGTAATGTTTCTCAACCCTAAACAAAAATTAGTGCACTACAAAAACCTATGTTACAGCACTCTGAAATGAAGGACCACGACTCTCAGTGCCAAGCCAAAGAAGAAGGGGACTATTCACAGTCGAAGGGTTCTGGTTCAAGCTAGCTACAATAGCGAAACCCTGAAGGAAGAACCGCTAGCATATATTCAAACAACAATGCTTTGGTACAGCACTGCTCTACTACGCTATTGGGACGAGCCCACGAAGAAATAAACAAGCAGGAATATTACTAACAGTAAGAGTATGCAACAGTGCAGATGAGAACATCGCAGCAGACCGGCAGGAGGCCGAAGGCAACGGAGCTAATGACAAACTAGGGTTCGATGCAATGCTTTTAACTACTCAACACATGTCCAAAACAATGCCACGTTAGTCAGCAAATAATTTGCAAGCTGTGGGTTCAAGTGTATAGTCCCGGAGAACTTCCTTCCACGAGTATTATAATTCCCACTCATTGATATTCGAAGGATCCATAATATCCCATGTTCCATGTCAACCTTTTACTTACGCTGCATGGGAACATAAGACTTTTGTTAATATAAACATTTTACCTTAACAATAATCAAGGTCGTGGGAAGTGTTACGACCCTTACTTTATAAATCATAGTATATATAAACTCAAGTCAAGTTTAATCTTATGAACATCATGGTGCGGTCTTTTCCATGTCCTCTCTAGGCTATGTAATTATTCTTTTATAAAACAATACAATCTTGATAATAACAAAGTCTTGTAATATTGTTATAAAGGAATTAATAACATATACTCTTAGTAAGAATATTGCTTACAACAAGTATTTGCTCAACCAACATCTATAAGCTTAACACAAAAGTATACCACTTGTTGATCACTTGTTGTTATAAAGGAGGTTTGAAGAATCAAACAATGGCAACTATCCTATTGTTAATGTTAACCTCAATGGCCTTGTTTATATTCTTAAAATAGTAAAGTTGGGTAATAAAATACAAAAGAAAGTAATAACGTTTATTTTGGCGAATGTATTGCTTAAAAATAAATGTTCTTTAACCAATAAATGGTAACATGACAAGGGTCAAGCCACAAATCTCTTTAACAAAAGTTTCACCAACATAAAAGTAGGTCATAAAACTATTATGTTATCCATCCTTTCAATGATTATAGTCCATTAAGGACATGCCCCTTTTATATCTATGAAGAGAATTATATAAAACCTGTTCACGATAAGTTGTCCATCTTTGAGAATAGCTCTAGTTGTGTTATGAAGTATTTGTCATGCAAACCCTTAAGTTGATAGACAAAAGTGTTAAGCATTTTAATAACTATCAGAATTGATAATAAGTAACCTTTTTGAGGACTTAATAACTCTATCATTCTTAAAAATTGTTTGTAAAGAAACATTTAAGGCATTTTTGCACTTGACGATTAGTATAAACATCAAAGATTTTAGTACTCAGTAAGAACTATAAATTATGCCTTCAAGAAGGAAAACAGCTGTCATCAATACTAGTAGAATCAAATCTCTTTCCATAACATCTTAAAAAGAAGAACAGTTTAATGCTTTTACCTCGACAAGATTTGGAAACTAACTAGCATGTATATTCTTTTACTGAATTAAATATTGTGCGACGAACTTATAATTGAATACTTTAGAATTTTGACAAGAAGCACCCAAACCTCTTACCTGTAAATCTATAAGAGAAGGAAAACTTCTGTGTTAGCTCGAAAGCTAAGTAAGCCCAGATTTTCATGGCAGTTCCACCTTGTGGTCGTAAGAAGAAAACAAGTCAGTAAACTGAAAAGGAACTGTCCTATAAAGATAATCATAATCAAATAGATAATTCAGATAATGAAATTAGTAACATATAACTGATTAAACAATTAGTGACTGCATTTATGAAATTTATCTATATTTTAAAAATTTTAAATTTTTCGGAAAATTTGGGGTTTTGACAATCGATTTAGCGTTTTATGTTTTGGCGCTTAAAAACCATTGTCGATGGTGTTTTTTGCTAGTTGGCACATTATAATTTTTTACATCATGTAAATATGCAATTTAATTAAAAACACGCAACCAGCTATATCAATGCAACAGTAATGAGATGGGGGCATGATTTCCTAAGGATAAGGGGGGGGGTGGTATTCAAACCTTTGGGGCCAATGGGGAAAAGCCAAATGTCAAAGGGAGAACCCATCAAACTATCAAATAGCCATTTTTTGTCTTATGCCCAATCATTTAATTTTTCCAGAAATTGGTTGAGTTAGTTATTGCATGGGATGGGCAAGGTATGGCAGTCCAAATTCGAATTTGGGGAAACATCCATTTTTGGGAAAACAAATTTTGACTTATGGGGAAAGTTATTTCTCAAAAATGTTTTCCATTCCTTCATACATCCACGTTTTTGTCTTCCCCATGTTTTTGGAGTTCCTGGGCACTCTCATTCACGTTTTTGCAGTTTCCTGTGTTTTTTCCTGTGCAACCCAAAAAATGTTTTTCCCAGGAAAATGTTTTTGCAGTTTCCTGTGTTTTTTCCTGGGCACTCTCATTCACGTTTTTTGCAGTTTCCTGGGTTGCACAACGAGTGGGAGAAGAGACCCAAAAAAATTTGGGTCTTGTTGAGCTCGTTTTGGCCACATTAGGGCCATAAACGACTCTAGAAATTGAATTGCACAGGATGAGCTGTTTTACTCAATTTCCATTCCCGATTTTGGCCTCTGTGATGTTTTCCTTCAATCCCAGAACTATATTGTTGTGTGGACATCTTTGTTTGGTCTCTGAACCAGTTTTGGAGTGGAAATGGCATCTGAACTAGCTTGATAAACCTAGTGTGAGAAGGAACCTCACAGACAGATCTAGGGGGTTGGTTTTCTTCTTTTCACACCCTAAATAACACTAGAAGGGAAGGAAATATCCTGAGGGACTGTGTAGCAGAGAAGGGGATGCTTCCTTGTGTTGGGTGTGTAGATGTTTTAGAATTCAAGATAGATCTGGTGCAGGTGTCCATAGCTCTAGGGTTGAGCTCACTAGCTTAGCAATCAGCCTTTCCAGCTCCTTTGCAGCCTGATAAACCCAACTGTGTTGGCTTGGTTGAGCTCTTGTTATATCCTTGGCTATGTGTGAGTCTTCTAGTGTTCCCTTATTCCTTTTGGGAATCATGCCCAGCTCGGGGGTGCATTGCTACTGAAATATTGATGACCACACTGGCCTATGGTTGGGTGGAACCTTATAGCGACGTAGCTGGTTGCAGGACAAGCTTCTCCTAAGACAAGTATCTCTTGTCTATTTTATCTCTGCAGTTGTATTTGTTGCTTAATGAAAAATTATGAACATGTTAAAGGCTGTGAATGAATGAATTTTACTTCCACTGTATGTTAGCATTTTATGCATCTATGTTTAAGTTCAATGCATTTTTATATCCATGTTCATGGGGCTTAGTTTTCCCAGATCGATAGCATCATGGTCACGTTCCCTCATTGGTAGACGGGAGGGGACATGACATTGACATTTCAAATTCCTTCTTCATTTCTGAAGCAACTTTACACTCATAATTTGTAGATCACTTCCAAATATGATATCGTCTATGTAGACTACAACAATTATCATAATCTTGTTTTCAAACTTTATGTATAAATTATTGCCAGTGGCGCCTCTTCCATATCCTTTTTTCTTTAATTATTTTTCAAGTCTTGAGAACCATGCTCTTGGAGCTTGTTTAAGGCCATAGAGTGCCTTCTTAAGTTTGCAGACATAATTTCTATTTTATGATAAGAGAAAACTTTCAGGTTGCTTAATATAGACTTCTTCTTCAAATTCTCCATTAAGAAATGCAGATTTTATATCCATTCTGTACACTTTGAATTTTTTGTAGCATGCAAAAGATAAAAACATCCTAATGGCTTCAAGTCTTGCCACATCTGCAAAAATTTCTTCAAAGTCAACACCTTCTACTTAAGCATATCCCTTGCATACTAATATGGCCTTATTTCTTGTCACATGGCCATGCTCATTGAACTTGTTTTTAAAAATCCATTTGGTTCCAATAGCATTCATGCCTTTAGTTCTTGGGACAAGTTCCCAAGTTTGGTTCTTATCTATTTGATCAAGTTCCTCATTCATAGCATTGATCCAATCCTCACTTTTGCAGGCTTCTTTAAATGTTTTGGGTTCAATTATCAAAAGTAGTTTTCCATAACATCTGATTTAGAACAAAATCTTATCAATGAAGTCACAACTACGAATTTGTGTGTTGCAACTCGTGCCTTACATATACTAGGCATCCATAATTAAAATTGGAAAAATGAGGGCTCATTAGAAATATTGTACACAACAATATAGGGTTTATCCATTGTATTTTGTTAAAAGTGAACATTAGAAAATATAATTACTCAAAACATGGAATACATTATATACATCATGCCATATGTCCAAATATGTCACAATAATAAATTTTCATATAATATTGAATCAATGACTTGAACCTCAATTGACATGGATTTTTCCCCAATCTTGACTATGAAGGATGGAATAATACCATGGGGATTTAAAGGAATGGTCAGATTTAAAGGAATGGTCATCACCAAAATGGTTCCATTTGAAAATAAGTGCATCTATTCAAAGGAAGTTAATATCAAAGCCTGAATACAAGGGAAAATGAACATCACGTTAAGGGGACGATTCTTTCTAAGTAATGAATCCAACACTAAGTCATATGGTATAACAGATGTCAACGATGCCTCCATGTCGACAACATCAAGTATTTTCTAAGTAACGACTCCAACACTAAGTGATAACCTCCACCAAGAGTGATAAGCCACAGATCGGTCATTTAGGTTACTTATAAACTAATATCGATTAAGAGTGAGAATCATAGGCATCATTGTCATAGTATTATCTCTCCTAGTTGCTTTAGGGAATTAAACCCACTTCAACAATTTCCAACCTGGTTCACCCCGACTAACTAATTGGTTTTCTCAGAAAATTCAACCTACCAGTGCAATGATAACTAAAATAGATGACATTCATATCAATGATGACCAATAATTGCTTTAGGTTCAAAATAGGATTACCATGCGCCATATCGTTAGATGTAGCAATATTATCAGCTTCACAATAATTAGTTCATTCAAAAGCAATGGATTACAGGGAAATATGATCTCCTTTAATTGGGAATGGGAAATGGACAAAGACTGATCATTCCATAGAGAAAAAAATCCTAGAATTGTGAGTCTCTTAAATTTGGGGAGAATCCTTCTAGAATAGAGAAGAGATCAGTCCTAGGTCAAACTAAAATGTTCTAAAATATTGAGATTATTGCTCACTTTTATGGCATATCCAACAATGGAATCGAAACCCTTCAATGCATCTTCATAAGCATAGAAATTTCTTTGATTATATTCATAAACTCAAATTCAAATTCTCACTCTTGTGAATGATCCTACTTACATTCAAATTCAAAAATTTCAACCTGTTGTCATCTCAACCTTTCATACCCACCGTCCTTTCAACATTTACTGGATTGTTTTCCGGCAAAGTGGCATCATTTTTTCTCGACTTATTTTAAGAATCTAGCAATGAGAATTGGGTAGAGACTAGCGAGATGCACTACAAGCAGAGACCATCATACTAGGAGCACAAATCGTGGAAACCAATGGACATTGCATAGCTTGGATTAAGAGGACACGTGGAGATAAACCATTTGGTGAAGGGACGAGACGACCATGTATAGTGGATTTTAAAACACAAATGGGAAAAAAATTAACCGTTTTCATATATTCACATGACCTTTAAATTTCAGTGTGAGCAGTCCATGATGGAATGGCTTTGTGACCCTTAAATATTTAATTTTTTTGCACTCACTTAATTATTTTGGAAAATTTGGATGGACTCTGAACTAACTCAAGAAACTGAAAAACATACATTAAAATACAAGCATATCATTATATAGAGTAGTCAAATCCCTGAGATCATGTTGGTAGTGTCCATATTGATCCCCATTATGTCTAGTTTTTAATGCAAAGACTTAGTTGGCCGTGCCGAAACAATATTGTTTGGATTTTCACAACATTAATGTTTCCCTAATGTTCCATAGTTATTAAATTTCCTCAAATGTTGTAAAATATTAAGATTATTGTCCACTTTTATGGCATAGCCAATAATGGAATACAAACCCTTCAATGTGTCTTCATAATCATGGAAAATTCTAGTGATTTGAGGTTTTCTATATAGATAGAAGGGCCTATGCTCCATCGTATCAATGACATCATGCAGCCTAACACCCTCGTAATACATGAAGTAGTCCATATTCTTGTTGAAGTAGTGTTGGAACATCCAAGATGACATCCCTTGGAGGAACTGCATAAAAAAAATTCTGATAACCTCCTCCCTATGGGGTGGGATTGAAATGTGGGTAGCAACGAAAGCCTCTGAAGTCCTCAAAGGTTTTGCAGGGGATTTGAAGGGATCTGAGAAAGCTTCTTTTGGATTCCTTACTATAACTATCCTAAAACTTAGGGGTTACCTAAGAGACCTTTCTAGAAATCTTGTCAACATTATACATTTATTTTTCACGTCTCCATTTTTATGTGGCATCTAGACAAGAGAGAGAAACATATCTGATTCTTTATATGCATTAGAGTTTTTTTCTATTGATTTGCTTGATGAGCTTGTTGCTACTTAACGCCTAG
The DNA here is from genome assembly GCA_001517045.1 of Pseudotsuga menziesii. NCBI lineage: Eukaryota > Viridiplantae > Streptophyta > Pinopsida > Pinales > Pinaceae > Pseudotsuga > Pseudotsuga menziesii. The sequence continues at coordinate 240,442 of LPNX011105950.1, forward strand.
GTTTACTGTTACTTTGACATGATGTCTAGGTTTCTTGTTGATCTTGGAATGGGACATGACTCTCTTGCTGATGTTTTTCTACCTGGGTTGATTCTAAGGTTGGTTTTGACTCATGTTTGTAGGTTGCTTATACATGGCTTTGTCTGGGCCTGATAAACTTGATTTGTGGTCATTTTGTGACTGGCCAGTGGCTATGTATGCCCTCATGCCCTCGTCATCCCTCTCGCTAATCCTTTTTTGCCATGTGTGACTATCCTATGTCCACTGGCTTAAAGGGTGTCTGCTTTGGTGTCCACTTTGGTGTCTGTTGATTTTTCAATTGTGTCCATGTCACCAATTTGGTTAATGCATCAGTCAAGAGACAACATAACTCCATTACTATGGTCTCTAGGAGAATAGATTTTGTATGATATCCTAACTAAACTCTATCCTTATATAAAATCTCATACAACTACCTAAGATATCCTTTTCCATTCATCTAAGTCTCTGAATACACATACAAACTGTTCAATAAAATAGTCCTTACTATAATGTTTTCAACACTACATAAATTCCAACAATAGGTTGGAAACAAGACTTCATAGGATCAATACCTTTGGAAAGATCTCCACTCTCATATGAAGAGATGCATAATCAATAGACTAATTTGATGTGTTAAACTACTTGTCCATCCTTTGTTTCCAACACTGGCCAAACTCCAGCCTCAAGTTGTACACCTTCTTTGGAAACTCTATCGATAGTAGCATTAAGCTCTCTGGAGACATGAGAAAACAATATGTAATTAAACTAATTTCATTTTATTTACCTCATGTTTGAGAGAATTAGGGAAATTAAAGGTCAACTTTTAATGAATCCTTATATTCTATCGAGGGATTAACATGACATGTTGATTAAATCCTCTCTGGGATGGTTGTCCCTTTATTTCCATGTTTTGATATGAACCTTTGATTGCTAATGTCAGCTTAAGTTTCTTCGGCCTCCACAACATTGTAGAGTTGAATGATCTAGGGGATACAATCTTAAAGGCACATATATTGTTCTTGGTATATTTTTATTGGAATGTTGTGGGGATAGGAGTAGGTGTGATTTTTCCATTTACTTGATGTGCCCATTAATTGGAATGAAATTGCCCAAATATCTAAGACAATAAAATCTATGCAGATTTATCCCTATAAATATGGAAGTTCTTGATCCCATGTAGTGGGAGAGATTTTATGATATCACATATTGGAAATTATGCATCGTGTTAGAGTACATTCCCAATAAAATGGGATATAATATGTTGGCACCACAATATGCTTTCAATTGTATGTTATTTTGAACACAACACTAATTTCATTAATAATGATCTTTTAACTATCGATAGCATATGATTTTCTTTATGTGCTAGGGCATTAGTACTGTAAATTTCATTGCCTTGAGAAGAAAAAAAATGTTTGTTAGTCAACTAATCAATTTTAAGGGCTAAAACTTCCTTGCTTTCTCATATATGCATTGCTTGTAATTTTTTCTTCTTGTTTCCCTGGCTGGCATCTAAGATCACCTTAGAGGTTGGGAACAACTCATGGAAACTAGATCTTTAGTTCATAGTTTCCAACTCCACATTGTCAATGTTGATTCTGGTTGTCTTCAGGAATTTACATTTTACTCATTTTGCTTCCTAGTATTTGTACTTTTCCTGTTAAGAAGCTAAAAATGTATTAAGAAGAAACAAGCTAGAACAATCACTCATATATTCACTCAATACAACCTTTTTTGAAAATTCATATGATTAGAGAGTGGATGATATTTATTATGTAGTATTTCGATGTCATAGCTGGCTCTTTTGTGTAGATAAAAGATCTGATTGGACAGAGACCTTCTCTTTCACAGCTTACTAGAATCTGTGAGTCACGCACCATTTCCAAACTCCTATAACTCCAATCATATTGTTCATCTCATCCATACATGTCTTAAATAAGCACAAAACATTATCCAAATGGATTATTGTTTCCTCGTCCTCCTTACAAACTATACATCTGCTAGGCCCTTGCTTGTTCATGTTCTGGAGAGATTCCCACATTATGACCTTGTTCATTAGAGAAAGGCACATAAAAATTATTTCTTTACACAAAGGATTGATATTCCATTGTGGCTTACGCTACATTCATTGTCATTAGGCCACCAAATGACAAGCATATTTTTGTAGCATTATATAGGGGTATAAATACCAAGGGATGGACTCTTTCACCAGATCAATTCATCATCTACCTTCTTAATGCATTAATGACTCATTTTCGGTTTTGTTGTATACACATCCCTTAACTCTCCTTCAACACCATCCAAACTTCAGTAATGAAGTTCCATCCCTACTGTAAGGTTATTTTGAGGATATAACGTAACTACATATTTTCTTCTAATTTCCATATATAAATCTACTTGTATACCAATATGTTTATGCCTTACACTATCTGCATTTTTCTGATCAATAAATAATGATTTTAGTTGCAATCCCATCTTTGACTTCATCATAAGTTGTACGGTTCTACAACGTGCATTCTACAACGTACTCCATGAGATTTTGTAACAACAATTACTAACTGCACTTATTCCTCAATACAATCTTATAAACTCAAACAATTTTTGGGAAATTTTATCATTGAAATTCTTAAATTAAGTCGTTACATTCTGATTTATTAATTTATAAAATTCCTTTAATGACCTTAAAACAAAAATAAATTATCTTGGAGATATTTGACAGTGGATTTATTGTTGCTTTGAATTGCTATATGTTTAGTTTCAATTACATAGTTTAATTGTGCAAAGTGTTCATAATTGTTGTTTCCAATAGAGTTTTATCCAGCAGTTAAAACTAAAACAACTCATTAACATGGAAAACATATACACACATCTCTCTACATGGATTCATGTGGAACAATCCTCGATTTTATTTTTCCTTTGTATCAGCAATCGTAATAAATTCTTGGAAAGCAGAGAATTCAGGAACAATTTCTCAAAGCAGAGAATTCAGAAACAACTTTACACTCTAGAAAAGGGAAAGTGTCAGTGCAATTTCGAAGGACAGGGATACAATGTTCATGTACCTAAACTCCCTATCCTGGCCCGATATGTTTGCAACACCATATTTTTTTGATGAATCCTACACAGGATTATTATTGTTAATTTTGTACTTCGATTCGTATCAAATATGTTTTTCTTTTTTATAGTTGTTCATGCATCAGTTATAACAATACATTGGAGTCTTTTCTTGATAAGATTAGTTTCTGCCATACCATGTCAAACTATGATGTGATGTTCGTTGTAAAGCCCATTTGGCATTGCTATCTTTTTTAAAAGCAACAAGACATGTCTAAAATATTCTAGTGATGTTAATTGGAAAGCCCTACTTCCACTATTTTGTAAAAGTGTTAAGTTCATTATACTTGTTATATATTATGATTTGGACTATTCTCTATCTTTTGAGAAATTGCATTGTTCCATTTTGTTGTAGTATTACTTGCAGTGTTCCATTTATCAATATATTGTTGTTTCAATGAAATAGTTATCAAGTTCTTTTTTCGTAATATTTGTATAGAATTCTGATTGTTATAAATTATTTTAAGTCCCATATAAATAATAAAAGACATTACCTACATACTAGGAACACTACATTATTTTAATCATTGTCCCATGCAACACAAAAGTTAAAAGGATCATATCATTTACAAACATTTATATACGCTACTTCAATTTAATCTTTCATTTTATGCCTTCTTTTACCCTTTAACAACCACCTTATGCACTTATTATTGCACTTTCTTGGGGCAATTGCTATATTATTTTTCTTATGAGGCCCATTTTAGACCTCTAATTTTCTCTAATGTGGATTGGATTTTTAGCTTAGAGTATGGTGATAATAACCTTGAGGCTTAATTAATTATTAATTATTATTAAAATTAACGATAATGATGAGATAAGGAAAGAATAATAAATAATAATATCTTAATTATTATTAAAGAATATTATTATATATATATATNGGAGGCGTAGTAGTACAGAAGAACGCGGGGTGGAGGATCGAGCAGGAGGGAGGAGAATGTTGGTAGGGAGAAGCGCAGAGGGACAGTGGACGGTGCACTGGATGAGAAGGGAAAACGTGGCGCGAAGGGTAGAAGGGAAGAGGGGTGTGGAGCAGTGTGGGCGTACTGGAGGAGCATGGAAAGTGGTGTGGGAAAGTAGCTACGCGTGGTTTGAATGAGAGAAAAACACTCAGCGATGTAGGAATGGGAATGGACCGGTGGGAGAGGAGAGAACACAGGTGGGAGAGGATGATATGGAAGGAGAGAGGATGCGCAGAAATGTAAGGTGTGGGGGAAGGTGCAGGAAGTGTAGTTGAAATCGGGATTGGGGTGAAAGACAGAGAGAGCTGGAACCAGGCACTAATACCGATGTAACTACCGAGTCCTGTTCTAATGTTAACAAAATCTGAATTCCATGTTAACAATAAACATATCAATATGAATAAATTAAATTATGAGTGTCATATATAATATAACCCTAATATAACCCTGAAGGCACATTGGAGACTATCCATGTGTCCTTTTAAATTAATTAATTAATAACTATTTATGTGTTTATTAGAATTTAATATTTATATATTTTTATTTATATTACAAAGGGATAAAATCCCTTAAGAGGTGCAAACATTTCCTCTATATCATATGTTAATATAGAGTCAAAATAGTAATTGAATTAGATTAGGGTTTCAATTCTTTAACTATGTTGATTATATCTATTAGGCTAATTGTGGTAACTAAATCAAATTAGGGTTTCAACTATTTAACTATGGTCATTCTATCCACTTGGCTAACTATGGTGACTGAATCAAATTAGGGTGTCCACTACTTAATTGTGGTGATTCTATCTACTCTACTAAGTACATTAATTGAATTAGATTAAGTTTCAACTATTTAACTAAATGATATCATGTACAAATTGTAATCCCACTAAAATGAATGCATCCTAACAATAATACCATTAGAACATATTGCATTTATCAATGCATAGCTTTCAAATTAGATGGATGTTAGTTCATAACACAAATATCCATCTAACCACATAGATCTATAGATCGTAATTAGGGAAAATTTTAGAGACAAAATTTATCCCATGGGTTACTTTTTACCTTTTTTCCAAAAAATTATTCATCAAATTCCATTTTTTTCTAAATTGATTTATCCAAATTCCATGGGATAAAAAATACTCGCCAAAATTGTCTAGAAATGATATAAATCCTTACAAATTTTAATATTTTTAGAAAAATATCACCCAACATGTTATGGTTGGAAATTTAGGAATTAGTAAGACTAGTGAAGGTTTTTACACTTTAAAAAAATATAGATCCTCGAACATTTCCATGAGAATCATAATGTCTCTTGATGTAAGCAATGCAGCTTAACAATACTAAAAACACTTTCCTAAAATAAAAGCAACGCAAGTATGATATCATTAAAAATGTAATATCACTAAAATCAATGCATCTTAACAATACCATATGATCATATTGCATTTCCCAATGCATAGATTTCAAATATAAAAATATTAGATCATAATGTAAATTGTTGGGTCACGGATTTGTGCATAATTCCATCACCTATCAACATATATTTCATCCCTATTCTTCATATTATTATCCATTTATCATTCCATTTTCCATCCATTTGTTGTAACTACCTGTAAAATACCATATTACTTTCATTGATGCTTTAGTGGTTAATCATGATTATTTTATTTTATTTTTAATTAATTGAAGACTATTATGCATAATTTTACTGATGATAGTTTATGGAGTGATTTTTCATATTAACAGCAGCAACACTCGTGGTTCAAGCTTCTAGCTCATGATCAAATGTCCTTAACCAAAAACGCATGCCAGATAAGAACACCTTGATTCGCGTCTCGATTTGTGGGAATATGGAAAAGAATCTCAAAAATTCGGGACATGGGTTTTGTGCGTAACGGCCTCAGTTACTTAACACATGAGAAAAAACGCCAAACAAAGCTACAGTTTAATATATGCATCTGGTTCCTACGGTTTAATATATACAGTTGGTTCTCTAAACGTGTAATTCTCATATTTAATGTTGCGACCGATTTTTCAAATTAGGAAATTTCTTGAAACAGATTAAGTTGGGGTTTCGGTTTCTCATTCTCCTAAGAGAATTTTATGTATAAATATGTAATCAATCTCATGAGAAGGAGGATAGAAGAGCAAGTAATTTTATGTTGTATAATCCGATCCAGATCTATTGTAATAATTCCATTCTGATAATACATGCTGGCAGTTTCTTAATTTTGAAGTTGTATACCTTCATTGTGGAGATCCATATCTGCTCAGTGGAGGAAGGGCCCTCTTCCCTGAGTAGATGTTGGTAGTGTTGATTGTAAGTGTGCTATTGTTTAGATTTGTTTATTATTTAGTTCATGCTTTCATTCATTAGATTTATCATAGTTGTTTTCATGTTAATTAATTTTGATAGATCGTTGGTCAACATAGAACTTCTTTTAGATTCATGCAATTAGATCTTGCCTCATAAAGAGTTGATTTGTTTTAAGTTAGATTTATAGTGTGATTTTATGAATATATTTGGAGTTTGATTTATTTTCAAGGTGTGATCTAGTTTACAAACAGTTTCGATTTTATACCAATAAAATCAACAGTGTCAAGTAGAAATTGTGCTTGCATAGATATTGCAAGATAGATTTGAAATAAAAGACTTTCTTGGGTTGATAATTTATGTTCTGGTAGTTCAGTTGTTTATTTAATTAGAAAATTAATCCAACCAACATTTTGGCGCCATTGTCAGGGAAGTTATCAATGGTGCAAAAGTACATCTGACATCGTTTTGAAGATGCATTGTTAAAGTAGGGCATGTAGGTTGCATGATTACTTTTTAGTTTATTGAATTTGCTTTGAGTGTGTTTTTTTTCTTCTTTCTTTGCATTCAGTTTTATTTCATTTTTCAACTTTTGGAGCATAAATATTATCATTCCCCTTAGTGGTTTTGTAAGCACCACCCATTATACTAACAAGTTGACGGGAACAATCGAAGAAGGAGCCTCACAATATCACATGAAGAACCTAACGAAGATATGGTAGGTAATATAGATGCAGAAGTGGTTACCTTTGAATTCCCTATTAGCGATTCAGGAGGAGTGGCACCAACGAAAAGAATCCCCCCACATGTTCTACCAAATTTTCACGGTTTGAAAAATGAAGACCCTGATGTATTTTTATTTCAATTCAAAGTACTTTGTAGAGGATATGGTTGTTGTGCTAATGATCAAAAATTGAATGTGTTTCCCCTTACTCTAAAAGGAACATCCCTTTGATGGTTCATGAGCCTCAGTGGTAATTGTATACAAACTTGGGAAGACATGAAACATGTATTCTTGAAAAGGTACCAAGATTATTGCAAGGTCAATGAATATATATTCGAAATGACACAAGCGAAAGAAGAGATTTTGGAGGATTACATGGAACGCTTTCAATACAATCTTCAAAGATCCAAAAAAAGAAAACTGGGAAAAGAGACCTTAAAAACACTTCTACTCAAAGGAATCCAAGCTGAATATTCTGAGAAATATTAAATTCTATGGGAACAGGTAATGTATTTCAGTTAGCATATGATGATATTTGTGAGTTATGTAGAAGGTATTCAAGAGGAAACTTCAAGACCGGTAAGAATTCAAAGGAACTTTTATCTCTATTTTTTTAAATCTGTTGCAAAAACAAGAGTTTTACAAGTTGAAATCAGTAATTTATTTCAAAATTCTAATGCTAATATCAATGTTTCACTAAATTCACAATTGGTTGTTTTGCAGGTTAAGGAAAAGCATGAGGAATATGAAGAAACAATTTTCCCTCGGTTCCAAAAGCAACATCTTACAATGGATTGTACTTTGGATAGTCTCACAATTTGTGGCATATGTGGCCTAAAGCATTCCGCGGATTGTTTCTCCTCCTTACCCATGATGAAAGAAGCATATCAAAGAGATATAGGAGGTGCAACAAATTTATTACAAAATCCATGGAAATCGTGACCTACATCTATGTTTAAAAAGTCTATCCCTCCATTTCCTTACTCTCATACTCAATCATTGAATACTCTTCCACCATGGCAGTTGTTGCAACCTCAATTTAAATCTTACCTACCTTATCCACAAGGTTGGAATGGCCTATCTTATGATCACATGGCCACTCTCCCTCATGCTGCAACACAACTTCGTCCTTCAATATCACCCTCACAAACCAATCCTCTACATGAGCCACTTCTATCTTCTCATCAAACTCCTTGGTATCCAACACAATTTCTTGTCCAATCCACCCTCCACCCTAACCATAATAAAGCAATACAGTATGCTTGCAGTGCTGAACTGCAAAATGTTCCTACATTTCCCTCATGTTCTTCCTCACCTACACCACTGCAAAAATACTATGCGTTGTTGCAGCAAATCCATACGAGGTTTGAACATGTTTTAAATCCAAGAGTTGGGAGCAAAATTTCTTATGATCATCAACAAGTTAACAAGATCAACAAATTTGATGAAGAACAGACATTGGAACCAAAAGCATCCTTCACATCATTAGATATGAATCTCTTATGCATTGAGGAAGATCAATTTACTAAGGAGCTTCATGGTGTAACAACCATGAGAAATCAAGGGAACAAAGACTATATTGAAGCTTGCTTTCAATCTGTCATCGGTCTGTAGCATCATTCCATACTTCATCAATTCTTGGCACCATTATTTCAAGGGAAGTTGATCTCTCATATCCTAGCATTCATAAAGTTATATTTTTATGTTGGGAGTATGAGAATACTTGAGTCATTTCTTCGAAATTGGCTCCATTGGAAGTTCTCCTATACTTGAAAAGAATTTGTTATTTTCAAGTAGTGTAGGATATTGTAAATAAATAAAATTGGTAAGATCTCATTCAATTTTTCATTTAGATGCATAGACAGTATCATTTTGTTTTGAAGCTTGGTTTCAATCTGTCATCGGTCTGCAGCATCATTCCATACTTCACCAATTCTTAGCACCATCATTTCAAGGGAAGTTGATCTCTCATATCCTAGCATTCATAAATTTATATTTTTATGTTGGGAGTGTGAGAATATTTGAGTCATTTCTTCGAAAGTGGCTCCATTGGAAGTTTTCCTATACTTGAAAAGAATTTGTTATTTCCAAGTAGTGTAGGATATTGTAAATAAATAAAATTGTTAAGATCCCATTCAATTTTTCACTTAGATGCATATATAGTATCATTTTGTTTTGAATAAGAACTCTTGGACATGTGGTGCAGTAAGAGCCACCCATATTACTAATCTCTCTTTTTCAGGAAGTGGGTAAGAGGAAGGAAGCATTGGTAATGGGAAAATGAGCCAACGATTATGGAACCCTTCAATATTGAAACTTGGGTGATCATCATGGTATGTACTTAGTTTTCATTTAGATATAAAACATCCATAAAAACACACATGTTTTATTTCAACATTATATCATTTTTTAAGAGTTGCAACCGTTGCTGCAACAAACTGCGTAAGTCAATATAGGTACTCAATGCTTGAAATTTTTGGTATGGGTGTGTGTTCTATTTAAATTTACATCACTAAAAACATTCACACCTATTTTGGTCATTTTTGGGAGCCAAATTTTATTTATTGGATTTTTGTGGCATTTTAGCTTGAAATTTTTATTGAAACACAGTCAAGAAAATCCGTTTTTGGAAGACCAAATGGACTTATTTTTAAAACCTATTTACATCCCAAGTATCCCGTTGAATCTAGTTTCCAAACCACTTTTAAGTTTTGATATTGGGCATCAAACAAAAACTTTATGGTCAAAATATTAACGGGGTGTCAAGCAGGCAGCTTAGGAACAGAGCTGGGACATAAACTTTTTTTATACCTTATTGGATAGATATTGAAAACATGTTTCATTAGTATATTCCCCTATGAATATAGTTTACAAATCAATTTTAATTGGTCAAATCCGAAATCATACAAGAATTTTATGACCAAAATACCAACTGTCTATGACAAATCAGCATTTTTTAAAACTCAGTTTCCTAAACTGTTCATTGGATTGTTCAGCTCATGCTTTCTTATTGGATTAAAAACATGTTTTTATTGGATATCCCTACATGAATATACTTTCAAATCCAATTGGAATCACATCAATCCGTTATCAAACGAAAAATATATGCCTAAAACCGTGATTGTTGGTCTAATACGGAATTCGAAAAACACATTGTCATGCAGGCTGTTACTGAGAAAATTGGAGTATCATCACATAGAATTTTTAAACCTGTTTCTAATGAACATATACCTATGAATTAATTTCATTTGGATTTTTAATCACTCAAATAGGACAAGGAACGAAGAAGTTATGATTGGAATACTATTGGTGAGTCTAGATGGCCATTGCTCTCCCGTAGGTATAAAGTGGATTTTGCTTCATTCATTTTTCTTTGGATTTGTTTTATAAGTAATTGCTTGTTGTTTTTTTTCATAAGTGTTGGGTGAATAGAGACCAATCATCTCTCTTCTTCCATCATCTCATGTTTTATTATAGGAAAGTGCTAGGTTTTTGTAGGTCCTTGGAAGAAAAATGTCAACACATGCACCAGTGACTCTTGAAGACTTTTTCTCAATTTGCAAATGGATTGAGAACATAAAAAAAATGGAGAGATTGATGTGCCAACCATATGAAGACCAATGTTCCATAATTCAAGTTCCATTGCTACATGAATTGCTACTGAAGAATCCTACCAAAAGACCTTTCGTCCATCATGATCATTTACCAACACCATGATTTCCCATACATTTCCTTCTTGCCTCCACCATTGCATCACTTCCATGACCTTATGCTCCATTACATCACTCTCATACTATCCACTCCACTCACACCTAAACCATGAATAATGTCTCGCATCTCTCTTACATGATGAGTTACCCCCTATCCTTTTCATTTTACCAATAAAGCCTACTTGTTGGAGAAAAATTTTCATCTCTAGTTCTTCACAATCATTTGTTTTGTACTCATATTGGATGATGTGGAATTGATGAAGGTCCACCTTCCAATGGTCTTGTCCCTTCGACCTTAACACACTATCTGGGAAACAAGGCTTGAGTTATGTATAATACCTTGGAATTTTACATGCATCAATGGTAAATTTCCTCGTTGATGATCAAGGGAATACATCAATGTCTCTTGTTCATGAGATATTGTAGGTGACTCGACCTCAACGCATAAATTCGTACCTGACAGGTTGTACTACAGTACCTTGATAGTTCATTGTCATCAATGGTGAGTTGTCTTGCGTTGGTTAACAATTTTCATTAGTGATTGGTAATCCAACGAAGTTTCTCCATGTTCGAATTCAAGAACATTCATTCACATGGATTAACTTGTACATAAGCACGGATATTGGGTGAAGACTGTATTTTTTTGTTCCAGTAGTTTAGCAGTATTATGTTCATTCAATTGGAAGCATTTTATTTTAGTCAACTTGCACATTTCCTCATTTCAGATCAGATTCATTCTCAAACAAGCTACATCTCTCTCAGCAACAGTTTGGCCTACATCAGCTCCAGTAGACATCAGCCCATCCATGCCAATAAAAGATTCAACTGAGGTAAAACTTGAGGTAAAATAGCATGAGTTTTTTATTTTTTAAAGATTTAGGAAGATGTCATGAAAACCACTATGCATTCTTCATTTCTAATTCCAATTTATATACATTATTCATTACCTATCATAACCATACCATATTTAATCCATTCACTTCCATCATTTCCCACTCAAATCCTAAGACCTCACTTCATTTGAACCAAATAATCATGTTATTCCTCTCCATACATAGCATCCAAAGAATGAGAATATGCCTTGTTGATGTCACACAAGAACCAACAGTAGGTAGAAAAGAGATGTTGCTATCATTCCATTCAACACATGTAGGAGCCCACAAATTACTGGAAAAAAAAAGAGATGGATTCCCACAAGAGCCAGCATGAGAAAATGATCTGTTGCTACCACACAAGAACCAGCAATAGTACTTGATGTTTTTACCATCATGAACAATAAACCAGCCTTTGAGGTAACATGCTTATCTTTTCATAGCAACAAATCAATTTGCATTGAGATTTGAAATTCATGACTGTAGGGTTTCCATCCACATAAGTTGAAGAGAAGAGACTATATCATATGGTATGAGGATTGTCAATTTTTAAAGATCAATCATGTTGCTAATTTCTTATTAATGCATGGTTGTACCACATGTATCCTTATGGTTGAATGCTACTAGAAATCGGAATACGGTCATTTTAGAATATGGAACATCGGCATAACCATTTTTCTTTGCTGGAGAAATCTCTCATACAAAATCCCTCCATGTATGGAAACAAATTCTTGCTACTTATGAGACATGTGTCATTCATTTCAATGGTGCTCTATTTTCTTCATTCCCTCTAAATGCCTTTGTAAATATGGCTCTTGAAATAATTCTCATTTATTACAAATATTAGTTTGGTATCAATTACACATCTGGTTGGAAACATGTAAGTAATCTCTAACAGTCAGGATTGCAGAGTAAATGAGGGATACATGAAAGGAATCATGAGCATGACAGCAGGCTTCTTATTCCCATAAGATATCATGTAGAAACATATTGAAATAAAGATGGAATATCATATACAACATTCTAATACATTTAGACCAGCAATTTGAAGGCATTGTCGGCAGCCCAGGGCATGATTGATTGTGCCATGTTTCATTGATATTTTAAACTGCACAAAGAAGAAGAATACATGGGGAAATGCTTCGTCTTTGTCACATAAAAAACTTGGGATTTGTGAGGAGGCACATAAATGAATTGGTTTCAGCCTTTCATGATAAATTCTATAGCAATGTTTTCAGCTCTGATGTGAAGTTTACTTAAGCAACTTCTGATATTCTTCTTATCTAAAATTCATTTGGGCATACTATAACAGCATTTCAAGCAATCAATGCCTTCTTGTACATTCAAAGCATGAGGACATGATGTGTATTCAGTTTGGGGGAGTGGTTTTTGGCATTCTTTGTAATTCACTACTAACCACTGTCTGCTAATGTGAATGCTTAGATCAATCTTACAAGCATACTTTTTTTACTCATTCACAGCTTGCAAAAATGCATAAATTGAAGTAAGCATATATTCCAAACCATGAACTATATTGTCACGAAACTTGGACAGGGAATGCATAACATCATGAAGAATAACTCTAGTAATTTTCAGCCCAATCCAATGCACGGTTTCGAGAAAATGGCCATCATCACCTACAGTCATTTTTCCTATATCTCGAGATCCGTGCATCACATAAATTTTAGCTTTGGGGAGTAGAATAATTATGGTAAGAGGAACATAATCACCAATTTTTAGGAAAAATTGTTGCACGGTTTTCGAGAAAATGGCCATCATCACATACACCCAATTTGTGTTTTTCTCAAAATCTGTGATGTGGGTATCTCAAATTTTTGGTGTGTAGATGCATTGGACTACTAAAAACCTTCCTACAAAATTTCATCCAAACCCAGTTCATCGTTTGGGAGAAAATGACTTCAAAAATTTTCTGTTGTATTTGTTGCAACTCCGTTAAATTTAGCGCTTTCTTGCTGAAACTCCGCTAAATTTAGCAATTTCTTGCTACAACACTGCTAAATTTTCTGCTAAAATCTCCACTAAATGGCTGCAACTCCACCAAATTTTCTGCTAAATTTTTCGCTAAATCCTCCGCTAAGCAGTTGCGACTCCGTCAATTCTGCCTATTTTTCCTATTCTCGTAGCTGTGACTCCGCCATATTTGCCTTATACACCAGCTACGACTCCGCCAATTTTGTCCATTTTTCCTATCCTCGCAGCTATGACTCTACCAGATTTGTCTTATACATCAACTGCGACTACGCCAAATTCTGCTAAACTTCCCATTTTGCAACTGCAAAACTACTAAACTTTCCATTTCTTCCAACTGCAACTGTGCCAATTTTTTGCTACAACTATGCCAATGGTAAAATGAAAACAACAATGGAATGAGTCTTTCTAGTGTGGATGCTACACAGCTTTTGGGTTGCATGAGGACATGCAACAAGTTCAGTTTGGAGGAGATGTTGGGTCACGGATTTGTCCATATTCAGCACCTGTCAACATATATTTCATCCCTCTTCTCCATATTATTATCCATTTATCATTCCATTTTCCATCCATTTGTTGTAACCGCCCGTAAAATACCATATTACTTCCATTGATGCTTTAGTGGTTAATCACGATTATTTTCCTTTATTTTTTATGAATTGAAGACTATTATGCATAATTTTACTAATGATGGTTTATGGAGTGATTTTTCATATTAACAGCAGTAACACTCATGGTTCAAGCCTCTAGCTCATGATCAAACGGCCTTAACCAAAAACACATGCCAGATAAGAACACCTTGATTCGTGTCTCGATTTGCGGGCAGATGGAAAAGAATCTCAAAAATCCGAGACATGGGTTTAGTGCATAGCGACCTCAATTACCTGAATCGTGAGGAAATATCTAAACAAAGCTATTGTTTAAGATATACAGCTAGTTCCTACGGTTTAAGATATACAAGTGGTTCTCCAAACATGTAATTCCTATATTTACTGTTGCGGCCAGTTTTCCAAATTAGCAAATTTGTTGAAACAGATCAAGTTGTGGATTTGGTTTCTCATTCTCCTGAGAGAATTTTATGTATAAATATGTAATCAATCTCATGAGAAGGAGGAGAGGAGAGAAAGTAATGTTATGCTATATAATTTGATCCAGATATATTGTAATATTTCCATTCTAATAATACATGCTGGCAATTTCTTAATTTTGAAGTTGTAGACCTTCATTGTGAAGATCCAGATCTACTCAGTGGAGGAAGGGCCCTCTTCCCTGAGCATATGTTGGTAGTGTTGATTGTAAGTGTGTTATTGTTTATATTTGTTTAGTATTTAGTTCATACTTTCATTCATTATATTTATTATAGTTGTTTTCATGTTAATTCATTTTGATAGATCATTGGCCAACATAGCACTTCTTTTAGATTCATGCAATTAGCTCTTGCTTCATAAAGAGTTGATTTTGTTTTAAGTTAGATTTATAGTTTGATTTTATGAATAGGTTTGGGGTTTGATTTATTTTCAAGAAGGTGTGATCTAGTTTACAAATAGTTTCGATTTCATACCAGTCATGATCAACAGTGTCAGGTAGAAATTGTGCTTGCATAGATATTGCAAGATAGCTTTGAAATAAAAGACTTCCTCGGGTTAATAATTTTATGTTCTAGAAGTTCAGTTGTTTATTTAATTAGACAATTAATCCAACTAACACAAATATTCATCTAAATACATAGATCAATAGATCACAAATGACCTAGAGTGTAAGCAATGCATATATCTTTCATTTACCTAATTGTGCCTATTAATTTGAAAAATTATTGACTAATATGCAATTATTACAAAACTAATATCAAATTTGTTATTCTATTATTAACTTAATAAGACATAATCTAATATATATTCATAATTGTCTATGCCCATTCATATTTGGAATCGTGTTGTAATTGATAACACATAATCCTATCAATAGGAAAAGTTGCAGACATTAATTAATTATGAAGTAAAATAGTTATTATTGATATGCATGGCACGCACATGCACACACACAAACACCATGTCTTAGTTGATAGTGAGTAATTAAAAAAAATGCATAAATTTGACCAAAACATACCCATTAATATTTTAAACCATGGAATAGGAAAAATTTAAAGATCCGGGAAGAATATTTTATGTTGAGCTTAGCTCATTAAGAGGTAGCCCCCCTCACCCCACCCACCTTCGAAGAGGAAACTTAGGAGGAGCTTATTCATATTTTAAAACAATTGTTTCATATATAATAAAAGTTAAGGTTTTTGAGTAAATTGTAGTAGGGAAAAGAGCGGCCACAAGAGCGAGGCTTACAGGATGGTTTCATGGTACTAAGGGATTGCAGTAGTAGTCCCTTTACGGGTTTTTTCTTTACACCTATGACAGAGACAAAAGTGCATGATTGCAATCTGACAACATGCCATTCGGGCATCCACATGGCCTACCATAATGTGGATGAAGTGGACTATTCATCGAACCCCTTAGAAGGGCAAGCTATTTTCACTACCTTTTATGGGGGTGGCTATCAGTTTTTGAAACTGATTTGGTAGAATTTGTGAACCGGTCTGTTGCCGGCATGACAGTTGGGGAATATATATATTTTATGGAATAAAATGGACACCGATGGAAACCCTAATGAGCTTAGCCACAACACCATGACAGTCACATCATACTCAGCGCTCCCTCTGTCGTTTAGACCTCTCGCCCCGGAGCTAGGGGAAAACCCTTTCTCTTTGTTTTCTCTGCAACCTCCTTTCTTAAGTTATATGTTTCATGTTGACTCAACGATCATTCACTCAGATCTACAAGTGGAGCCTCTTCCTCTTGACTTGACATGGGAAAATCCTCAAATAAATCTCGAACTTGATCTTTTGGAAGCAGGTTGGCTTTTTTCATACTCTCTAGGAATTAGATCTCTGCCTCGGGTTCCAACCGAGGAGAATCTGGTACAAATCCTGGAGGGGTTAATTGATGCTTTTAATTAGACCCTCGAATCAACAGGGAAACCCCATAGACTCAACTTCATATAGGGGTGCTAGAGGGTGAGGCTCTGGAATCAAAAGCAGCCAAGGATCCCCTAGTGGATCTAGTAAGAGAAGACAGTGGAACAAATGTTTAAAAAATTCAAAGGAATCCCTTAATCTTGTCTATGGGGTAAATGTCTCAATAGCACAATCGATGGAAATGGAGGAGAGGGAAGTGGTTGGAAAAGCAAGAAAAAAGTATCACAGTCTCGAAGGACTGGAAGAATGGGTGAAAAAGAATTGGTAGGAGCTAATAAACTATACACCAAAGATAATTGTCTTGGAAAGAGGATGGTTTGTTTTGAAATTCAAAAGAAAACCCGATGTGAGCCGCATGTTCCAGACCCACTCAGATCCTTGGCTCCACCCCTATTCTTTTCAAGAGATGGACTCCCTTGTTTGACGCAAAAAGTGAAAGGATGGATGTAATCCTTATCTATATGCCGAAGATAATGGTCTTGGAAAGAGGATGGTTTTTTTTTTAATTCAAAAGCAAAGTCGTTCCAGACCCACTCAAATCCTCGGCTCCACCCCTATTCTTTTCAAGAGATGGACTCCCTTGTTTGACGCAGAAAGTGAAAGGATGGATGTAATCCTTATCTGGGTCAGATTTCCTGGGCTCCCATGTGAATTTTGGAATTTGGAATCCTTCATGGACTTAGGGAATGCCCTTGGGGATTTTATTGATGCAGATATGTCTTTCTCCTGCACCAAGAGAATGTCAGTGGCTCATACCCTGGTTTCCCTGAATATCAGAACGAAACTTAGACAAGAACTAAACCTAATTTAGGGAAAAAAAAGCACCGTAAGAGACTTGATTATGAAGGTGTGCCCTTTCATTTTCATAGATGCCATGATTATGGACACATTGCAAGGAACTGCAATCAGCAATTCAATGAGAATTCAGAACGACCCAAGAAGTGAATGGTCCTGAGGGGTGGCCCTGGATCGGAAGAAGGAACATTCAAAGTTGGAATGATGGAGGGGGAATACAACTCTAGGAAGCGAGCACACAACCTGTCCAATAGCATCCATGTTGAAATGGAAGAGTCGGTTGGTAAAGAATTAAACCAACATTTGGTTTCAACATTTCTACTAGAATCGTTGGACATGATGAGATAGAATCTGCGTCCTACAGAGACGGAAGCACTACACACTTCAGCTAAGAAGGAGGATTTTACAAATCATGTTTCTCCTCTAGAATTATATTTAAATTATTTATTTTTTGAGAAAAAGGATTCAAAATTAGCTCCCCCCCTTCCCTTTGCCTCCCCTGCTTCTTCCCACCCCATCCCTCTGGAAAAACCTAGATTTTTTTTTGACACACTCCTGCCCAAAACCTAGCACCCTCCCCTCCTATTCTACTTCCTCTTTAGAATTAGATTCCTCTTCCAACCTTGAAAATATTCCCATTCACTTTCACTTGAGATCATGAGATGTCCCTAATTTATATGAAGCCTTGTCACAAGACCAGGGGTTGGGGTAGAACACTCAGATTACTACAAAAGGGAAGGGAAGGGGAAGTCCCTCCCACCTTTCCTCAGCACAGCTATGTGCTTTGAAGTAACTAGAATATGGAAAAGAAAAATACATTATTGGGGTGCTTAGAGCATTGATATACCCAAAGGGGGTTACTCAATGAAAATTCTATCCCTAAACTGTATGGGATTGCCAAGATCCCAGAAAAAAAAATTGCCATAAAGAGGTTGATCATGTTGCATCAGCCAGAATTTTTTTTGTTTCAAGAAACCCTAGGCTCAGAAGAAGTAGACACAAATATACTAAACTCCACCTTCAATCATTTAGAATTCATAGCAAAAGATGCAAGTTGACACTCTAGGGGGCTAGCCATCGGCTAGAACCCAAAGAATGTAAAGATAAAAAATTATTGGGGGTTTGTATCAGTCCTCAGATTGGAGGTCTATCTTGATGATCTAAACAAACATTTTGCAATACTCAATATCTATGGCCCTTATGAGGATCGAATCCCCTTATAGGATGCACTAAGTCAAAAATCCTTTTTCAAGTTAGAAAATATAATTCTTGGAGGTGACTTGAACTTCACTCTAGGAACACTTGAAATCTAGGGCCCCAGACTTAGAGAGCATCCATTCACAAAGTTCTTCAAGCAAAAAATCCATGAAGGTCATCTCATTGATGTAGCTCTCGTAAAACTAAATCCCACTTGGAAAAACAAGCGAATATGAGAGAACGGAATTGCTAAGAGACTTGATCGCTTTTTAATTATTGAAATCCTCATGGAGCAAAACCTTGGAATCATGCAATGGGTGGACTCGGAGGGAATCAGATCACTACCATATTTTCCTTGAATTATTAGGTGATGTTCGAAATCCCATCATCTCATTCAAAATGTGTGCTACTTGGATAAAGGAGGAGGAGGAGGTATAACAAATAATACACTTAAATTGGATCCCTTTTACTCCAGAAGAGGGTGCTCATGCAGCCTTACATTTCTCTGAAAATCTCTCCTCGGTCAAGAAGAAAGTTCAAGAATGGGATACTCTCAAGAAAGAAAGGGATGGGAAGGAAATCAAACAAGTTGAATTAGAAATCCATCGTATTCAGGATACAAAAGTCAGGGGCTTTATCACACAAGAAACCAATGAACAACTTGGTTTATTGGAAACTAGAAGAAGAAAACTATTGAAGGAGCAGGAGGAGGTTTGGCTTCTAAAAAGCAGAGCAATTCAGTTAGAGAGTGGGTGAAAAAATAAAAAGTTCTTCCAAGATTTAAAAAAAGCAAGGAAAATTCAAAACGGCATTTGGGGGCTGAAAAATGAAAATAAAGAAGAAATCGCCTTCTTTGATGGTCTAGCAAACCTGGGTACCTCCCATTTTCAATCACTTTTTAAGGCAGATTACAGGGAAACAATAGCAGAAGTAAAACACCTATCCCAATTCTTTCTGGGGCTCATTACTCCAGAAGACAATCAGGAGCTTATGAAATAAGTTTCGGAAGAGGAGCTCAAAGAAACCTTACACAGCTTCCAAAAAGACAAAATCCCTGGACCAGGTGGATGGACCATCAAATTCTTTCTGGCCCTTTATGATACCATTGGCCCAAATATGTTCCAACTGGTAGAAGAATCAAGGGCTAGAGGTTTCATGCACCCTCCCCTCAATTCAACATTTATAGCACTCATCCCAAAAACAAACCATCCCAGCCTAATGGAAGACTTCAAATCGATGTCACTTTGTAACATCACCTACAAAGTGATAGAAAAGATCATAGCTAGAAGATTAAAAAATGTCGTCAAAAATCATCTCTCATGAACACATTAGAGGAAATTTCAACTCAAAATGGGCCTCCTAAAATGAACTAATAAAATAATAGTTAAAATATTAAAATAATATTTATTAATTTTGGAGGAAGAA
>LPNX011105950.1:260768-445051 GCA_001517045.1 Pseudotsuga menziesii
ACATTTTGAGTTGAAATTTCCTCTAATGATTTGGATTTCTAGAAGGCAAACAGATTCATGAAGCAATTGGAGTCGCCCAGGAGGGTCTTCACACCATAAAAACTAAGAAGCTTAAAGGAGATATTATCAAGATTGACCTCTCAAAATCCTTTGATAGATTTAGTTGGTTGTACCTGAGACTCCTAATGACTCACCATGGCTTTGATTACCCCTTCATCAAATGGGTGATGAGTTGTATCACAACAGCCTCCTTTGTGGTTTTAATTAATGGATCGATTTCCCCCTAATTTGTTGCTAAAAGGGGACTTCGCCAAGGATTCCCACTCTCTCCACTCATCTTCCTGCTAGTAGCATTAGAGGAAATTGCAACTCAAAATGGGCCTTTCAACCCTAATTCAAATTCCATTTCATCATGTGTTAGCCAATGAAATTGCTTTAAATTTGAAATACCGTATAGGTCTTAAACAATTTTTTAATATAAATTTGGGGATAGGTATCATAAAAAACTATTTTTTTTGTTCGTATTTTCAACATATCTCCCTGTGATGTCATCATCACGTTGTTTCAAATATTTCTTGTTTTTGGGGTAGCAAGGTCCGTCAAAAGTATGCAGTGTGAGTACTCGTTGGATTCAGAATTAAATTCTGCATCCAACGAGCTCTCCCAGTCAAAATTTGAGTAAAAACACAGGGCAATATGTCAAAAATACGAACAAAAAATGTAGTTTTTTCTTTTCTTCCTCCAAAATTAATAAATATTATTTTATTATTTTAACTATTATTTTATTATTTTCCTTAGGAGGCCCATTTTGAGTTGAAATTTCCTTTAATGCATAAAGACTCAGCAGGACCATTTTGGATGCAAATAGACGTGGCTCTTTCTCGAGTATAGCCATCTCAAATACTCTCAAGATCTCTCATCTCCTATTTGTTGATGACATTCTCAAGTTTTGTGATGGAACTGTTTGGAATACTGAAAAATTATTTGAAATTCTAGAGGTGTTCGGGAAATCCACAATAATGGTTTTCAATGCCCAAAAATCCACTCTTACCATCATTAATATGGAAGAGGCCGAAGTTCAAAGGTACTCTTTCATTTTTCCTTTTGGCTTAAAATTTATAGATGATGGTCTCAAATACTTAGGTTTCATGCTAAAGCCAAACTATTACAAATTGGAAGACTGGAATTGGCTCTTAGCAAAATTGGAGAAGCAGATAAACATTTAGTGCCATAGGTGGCTTTTCAAAGCTGGTAGACTGGTACTTGTTAAATCAGTGTTGGAAGCCATCCCTGTCTATTAAATGTCATTAGCATGGATACCAAAGGGCATTCTAACAAAGCAAGGAAAATTTGTTTCAAATTCCTGTGGTCCAGAAAAACAACAATTCAGTGACTCCTTGGGTGAACTGGAAAGATTAGCGCAGCCAAAAACGCTAGGAGGATGGGGGCTAAGAAACATACACCTCTTTGCAAATGCTTTAGCGGCAAAATCAAGTTGGAGATTACTCACCAATCAAAACCTATGGAATGAGATTATACACCACAAATACATTGCTCTGGATTCGCTCATGGATTGGATAAGGACCCAACTAGGAGCAAGCAGGGGATCTCTATTATTTGAAAAGTAGTTATGTCCTCTCTTCCCCTCTTTGAGGAGGGACTTGACTAGAAAATTGGAAATGGAACCGTAAAGTTCACCTGGGAACTGATCCTTGGCTAGGATGTCAAAACTGCCATACCCTACCTCAACAACTCATCCAGTTTCTTCATCTACAAGGTATTCATCATCTAGACCAAATTGTGGATCCAGCTTCCTCTTCAATTTGGCAGGGGGGTGGAAGAATGCTACCAACCTTGGCATCCCGTGAGCTCTGGTTAAATCCTGGAAGGGTTTACTAAACACTTTTAGAATCTCTCATGTTCAGAGCATTTATTCTTAGGATGAACTTATATGAATGTCCGCGGCACATGGCTTGTACACGCCGAAACTGGGGTATCAAAAGTTGATTATCGTTGTCCATTTGGGCGAACCAAAATGGTGGTGGAAGAGCATATTGAAGTCCAAATGCCCACACAAATCAAAATTATCATGTGGTGCACCTTGGCTAAAAAGATCCCAATCTGGGAAACAATGAAGAGCAGAAATATCGAAGGGTCAGGTTGGTGTGTTCTATGCAAACAAGACGATGAAACAATTTCATATATGTTTATCGCTTGTCCCTTTGTCGTCCATACTTGGGCTGAACTAAAAAAACAGACTGAATTTTGCAACAATTTGGAATGGAACATCTATGGAGGAGGCCTGGAAAACTTGGGTCTCATCAGTATAAACAACAAAGATCCATGTGCTCCCCCTCCTCATAATCTGGGGCATATGGCTCACAAGAATTAAAGCTATCTTCTAAGAAAAAACATTTGTCCCAGAGCTCACAGCAAATCTTAGCATAGACATCCTCACTTATTTTCCACAACAAAGGGACTCCCCCACTATTAGAAATATCTCTATGGAACTCATAAACAAAAACAACCCATGGACTTTTTTTTTACGGAACCTCCCAAAACCAAGTCTACAAAGGTGGAGCAATTCTTCATCTATCTGAAAAACACATTACTTTCATATTCAAATGGATCTTGGAAGCGAAACTAACAACTTCATCGAACTTTCTGCTTTAAATCTCCTCCTCTGCTTTGCCATTGAGAAGAACTGCAAAAATTCACAAATCTTCGGGGATTCCATGAATGTCATCAATTGGATAAATAAAGTCCAAAAATGTCAAAACATTTATCTGCTTACATTGATTGAGGAAATTATGCGACATCTTGAGGTTTTGTATTCCTTCTCTTGGCGCTGTGTTTACAAGGAAAGGAACGTCAATGCAGATCAGCTTTCCAAGAAAGGGTGGAACATTCCTCACGGACATTGGAAGATCACAGAGCATCAAAATGGGGTGTTCTATGAATTCCATCATCGATCACTCATAGATGGATTGACCCCTCTTAGATAGAAATTTTTGGATCAAAACAATCTTTGCGACAATATTGAAGAAAAGATCCTTTGATAAAACTTTTGCACTTTTGGCTTTCTACAGTACTTCGGCTTGGACATACACTCGGCTATCCAGTTTTTTGGTTTTTTAGTGATCATGGGTCTCAACACACAAAACTATTTGGTGACATTTCTACACACTTCTTGTATATGATACTTTTGGGACCACATATGGGACAATATGTGCAATATCTTGAAAAGGTTTGGAAACATACCTTCTACAGAAAGTAATTTTGTTACTTATAATAAAATTACACTTTTTTCCTTGAAAAAATAAATTAAAGATCCATAATTTTCTTAATTTTTAAAAAAACTTGTGAATCTTACTAATTCTTAAATTTCCAACCATATTGAAAGATATTTTTCTTAAAAGATTCAAATTTATAAGGGTTTTATATAATTTCTAAAAAAAATTCGCAATTTTTAAAGTAAATTTTTTTAATCCCATGGAATTTGAACGAATTAATTTTTAAAAATAATGGAAATTAGCAAACCTTCATTTTGAACTAAAATGTCAAAATTTATCCCATTAGCTAAATTTCACCCCTAAAATTTTCCCTATAGCATAAAGCAATTTTGTTCAAAATTTATATCTATCTTGTACACAAAATGAAGACATGAGTGGCTAATATAATTTAATTGTCTTATATCTATTTATCAAAATAAATTATTTAATATCTAAACTTAAACTATATTATAAGTTCAAATGTCAGTGGTCCCTACTATAGTTGAACATGATTATTACTTCATTAAAATATTTTTTACGATACCACCTCTGTAATCTTTTAAGTAATCAAATATATGGCAATTTAAGAATGTGCATTTTTTTAAGTTTTTCAAAAGCAAAAATAAATAAATCAATCAAAATTGAATTCAATAGTTATTAATAACCAACATAGATCCATCATAAACCCGGATCTATCAAGCACAAGAAGTATCCAATTTTTTCGGGGGTTGTGTTTTTAATGTTTTTTTTTTATTTACATTTTATTTTATGAGTGAATATGGATTTTTTAAATTATTTTTTATTCAGTTTCTTTTTTTTTTAATGAGCCAACATAAAAATAAATAAAAAATTGTGTTTTTTCGTACATAACATGAGTTCATTGTGAGTAAAGTTACACATCTACCCCATACTGGATTGTAAACAGCTATTTTCTATGCAATTATCATCATCAACTTAAATGAAATTCTTCTTATAATTTATATAAGTATTATGATATTATATAAATTTAATTTAAACTTCTATAGATTTTATTATATTATAAAAGCTTAATAGATCTTACACTGGATATAATAAACTTACATTTACTTATTACATGTTAAAATTTAAATGAGTAGAGTTGTATATTTATAAATTTAGTAATAGGTTGAAAAATTATCATATAAATTGGATTTGAATTTGGATAAAAATTACAGTTTTTTTACTTTAAGCTATTTCACCTAAATTTTAAAAAATAACAATAATATATATAATTTAATTTTAAATTTAGTAAATAAAAGACAAGACATTCGATACTCCCAATAAATGAATAAGAATGTATTGTTAATATATAAAGCAATTATTTAACATGACACAATAACAAACTGGATTGTGGAGTCTGAATATTCAAATACTTTGAAATTGCTTTTATATATCCAAATATTTGGAGTTTGAAATTGCTCAAGTTTGAATTTAATGGAATTTGAAATAGAAATTTGATATATATTTATATAAATTGTTTTACAATGTAGTTAATTTAAACTTGGAACACGGAGATAGCGATGCCTTGACGGGGGCGGCTCCAAGAAAGGGGAGCTCTGTGGGGCTTCGGCCTCGAGCTCTCTACAGCCCTGACGTCAATGGCGTGGGGTTTCGCACCCAGATCTTCATCGATGGGCTTTCCATGGCATTTCCAGAGTCGCCCGTCATGATCACCGGTAGCAAATCAATGAGCTTCTTGGTTTGCACAGTCTTTTTTGCGCTGGATGACTATTTGATTTTGTGCCATAGTTGTCCACTGTCCTAGTTTCGTTTCCTGCGGCACTGGATTCATGCCCAAGGCCAACGGCTATCTGCCAATCAATGGCGTCAACCCTACAGCCCTCAATGGCGTGGGGTTTCGCACCCAGATCTTCAACGATGGGCTTTCCATGGCATTTCCAGAGTCGCCCGTCATGATCTCCGGCAGCGGATCAATGAGCTTCTTGGTTTGCACAGTCTTTTTCGCGCTGGATGATGATTTGATTTTGTGATATAGCTGTCCGTTGTCCTGGTTTCGTTTCCTGCGGCACTGGATTCATGCCCAAGGCCAGCGGTTATCTGCCAATCAATGGCGTCAAGAACCCTATTGCTTGGTGCATGGGATTTCTACGCCCTTCTGTGCGAGTGCGGCGAGATCTGATCCCGCATCGATTCTCAAGAAGATCGGCTGTCAGTGGATCAAGATCAAGATCCAGCCGGGGCTCGAGACTCCCCGATTTGCTCTTCAAGATTTTCACAGAGATATTTATCGATGAAGAGCTGTGGTGGTCGCTCTCTGGTTTCACATGGGACGAAACTAGCGCGGAATTGTCGATTTCTTGGCGTCGTTTCTTAAAACCCTTTACACAGGAGATGCGAATGGACCGGCTCGAGGATGGAGGCGGTGTCTGAGATTCGCGGTGGCTCGGTGTCTCGGGTGCTTTGCTTTGTTTGGAGCGATTTCTGGTTAATGGTTGAATCTTGGCGCTTCAGTGGTAGGCTCCAAGAACTGGGTCGAGGGTTTCGGCCTTCGATCTTGATCTATCAAGATTGATTGGCTCCAACATGACAGATCGCGGAATCATGGAGGAGGTAGTGAATCGGTGCTCGCGTGCGGCTGAGAAGGTGTCTTGCCGTCCATTAGCCAAGGTTGGAGACTGTGGGCTCGCTCCAGAGTTGAGAGGCCGTAAGTCATATCCTTCCTTTTGCTGATGAGGACGCAGGTCGTTTTTTGCCGTCGACTGAGAGGCCGTTTCCTTCCTTTTGTTGTGGTTTCTCGCTGCTTTGAGCGGCATGCTGCTGGACGAATGGCTCCTTCATGATCTGTTTGATTTTGCTGTGAAAGATTGCCTGCCTTATATGGCAGTGATGGTGTCTGTTTGATATACTCTTGCGTGGCGACCCGTTTTGCTCCTTCGGGAACTTTGCGGCGGCGACGGCACTTCAGAGGCGGTGGCCTTTGCTTTTGGCAGTATGTCTGATTTCAGATTTTTGTGACCTGTTTTTTTATTTGGGTTGTGATATCCATATTTTGGACAGTTTTGTAATTTTTGGTTGCATTTATATGAGACAGCTAATATGTGACAATGTAGGGATCCTAGTGATCCTCTTACATGTGCAGATATGTAATTTTGTTCTACTTTGAAATAAAATTATGAATTTTTTCCGAGGAAAAAAAAAAAACTTGGAACACACTTGTTTGGTTTTAAATCAAAAAAAAAAAAAATATATATATATATATATATATATATTTTAGGGTGACATGTATCACATCAGCGTTACAGACGTGACACATCTATCTCACTCACTTGGACTGTAGAAATGCTTCTCAACACAATGACATATAACTCATCAACGTCACAGACTTGATGCATCTTACCCACTTGAACTATAAAAAGCACTTTTCAGCGCAATAAATTCTATGAACAGGTAATTAACTTTCTCCAAATTCTTTGTTGTTTAAATCACTGTTCTGAATGGATAAATGGATTCAACACCCATTAAGAAAGTTTAAACACTATATTTTTAGAACTGGATATTTTAGAATTCAATGGAAATTGTTCCATAAAAAGCTGTCGAGAACTGGCAAAATGGTCAAACGTTTAAGCTACAGCTTTCTACTCCTTTAAGGTCAAATAACCATCAACCCCATCAAAATTCCATACGGAATTGTGCCCAAATTATCCTTTCCTATGTAGAGGAGCTGTTATTATTCTCCAGGCTAACCACATCAATGAACGAGTTATTCACTTTTGAATAAAAAATCTACAAGCACACTATTGGGTTGCAATAGATGGTTTATAACTTGGTGTTTGTATTTATATTAAAACTGGTAAATTAGAATGAATTGTTCACTTTAGAATTAAAAACCTGCAAGCACACTATTGGCTTGCAGTAGATGGTCTATAACTTGGTGTTTGTATTTATATCTGAAACTGGTAAACTTAAATATAGATAAAAAGCTGCCCTTTTTATATCGCAAAGAATCCAAAACCTTAAGATCTACATAAATCATGTTTTGCGAAAAAAAAGAATTGGACTAGCAATAAAAAAACAAAATGCATTTGTGAAAGGATTAATTGTGCCATATGTTTTACAATAAACATCAGTCTAGGTCCAAGGCATGCTACTCAAATTAAAGATGTACAACCTATTGAATGCCAATAGGAAGATTACTGTGCATAACTAATTTAAAGAAAGGATAGAGAATTAGAGGTAAACAAAAGATCAGTAAATGAACTAGCCATGTGATTAAACATACGTCCATAATTAGCATTATGCTTGGTAAAGGTTACACAAATGTCATGAACTAAATATCCCTGCCTTGGGTAAGGGCAACCAAGATGAAAGTGATTTTATGTCTTTTCCATGATCATAGGTCATGACTACTAAAATAGCTCTTTATAAAGAAATTACGGCTTAAAAACACTCAGTGAGAGATTTTTTATAAGAACCTTGAATTTAAGAAGCATCGCAAGTGTTCAAAATAAAACATAATAATACCTATGAAAGCATTCTTTAAATGATAGCGTTGATACTATAATGCCCAACAGTTCATCTACTATTATCTGCAGCTATAAAAGAAGAAAATTAAATTGCAAAGAAAAAGGGCTCTTGGCTTAATCCATTTCAGCATTAACATTATCAAACTTAATGTATTGATGTCCAAGAGCTTTAACCCCAGTGGGTTAGCTTAAGTGGTTTGAGTGTTGTGAATTATAACAAAAGGTTGCAGGGTCAAGTCCCTGGGTTGGCTGCCTATGAAATTTGTGGGCAGCGCTCAATGTCCCTGTCGGGTTAGGTTGCCAAAACTACAACCGGACCATTTACCCTAGGTACCATCCTTGAAATGAGGGGAAGTGCCCAGTGGATTTCTTAAGATGTGCATTTCTTCGAAAAAAAAATGTCCAAGAGCTTTAGAATATAAACATTCAGCCAAAAATCCTAAGTCACTGCAAATTTGATTTGAATTGTACAGAAAAGGCTGTCAATTGCCAAAGCCTTGGAGTTATTTCAAACTAGGTTGTCCATAGATACGTTAGTTACTACTGATATAGTATCTGCACGAAATGGATCTCTGAATCTAATCATACATTACACATGAGAAAACGGCATAATCTGAATTAAAAATAAATGATAACATGTTCGGAAGTACAGCTTGTATCTTCAGTCCCACAGCATGTTTGATTACAAGACAGCTTCCACGACAGAATTTTGGAAAAGAGACATAAATTTTGGTGGCTTGCTATTGCTGATAGAAAAACAGAAAAAACTGAAACCTCAGTGACTGGAATCTTCTTCTTCACAGAAACGTTTATACTGCTCTGCATTCATTAAAGTGTCCAACTCTGATGGGTCCTGAATGCGCACTTTTATGATCCACCCGTCATCGTATGGGCTCCCATTAATCTGAGAAAAAGGATAAAACTTTTACCATTTCAATTTTTAGAATAGAGATCTAAAGGAAAATGATCACAGACTGCATTGTGAAAAGGAAGCACAACCATGTTTGCTATCCGATCTTACTCTAGCATAATAGACAAAATTGACACTCTTACTCTTGAACAATAGACGAAGAAAAAAAAGTCATAATGCTATGTTGTGAGCAATCAATGGCCTGGTTGAAGAAACTCGAAAACAACTACTCACTCGGAGAGTCTTCTTGTTATTAATGTTCATAAAATCAGACAATCATATAGTCGTACCACTTATCTTTTCTCTGTGCACGTTCTCAGTTCCTTCCCACCTTTATATTAAATTCTACGTTTGTTTTCCAAATCTTACACCATTATATGCCTGATATGCCTAATTTTATAGAAGCCCGTATGAAAATTTGAATATGACCGTCAAGTTTCATATTAGTAAACGTTTGAGTATAACTGAGACGAACCAGCATGTGACCCTTCCTCTAGTAAGGGATGTAGATATGAAAAATATCCTTTGACAAATGATTAACAGCAGCAGAATCAAATGCTTGGGTGGAAATTCTTTATCACCGCAAAATTGAACAGAAATTCATGAAAATATATAATGTTCAACCAAGTTTCTGAATACAGGGATGCAGGGACGGGAAACGCATCAGGGGAACATGTAGAAGCACCCCCAAATTCTAGGTAACGTCATAGGGGACGTCAGTGTCGCTTATATAAGGACCCCACCCTAAATACTAAAAAAAAATGTAAACTGCAATATAAACAAATTATAATGTAACATGTTAATAATTAATCAATGAATTATTATGCATAACAATGCATCAACAATCAATTATGAATAATACATGTAATGATGTAACATAATGTAATAATCATGATTCACAAATCCCACTATCCAGCACCACCCAGCAAGTGTCCAATGTCCAGTGACGCCCAAAAAGGTCTATTCTGATTATCTCTCCTAGCAGCAAGGTGTGTTCTGAGTACTCACATCCAGCAGAGCCCAACAATGTCTACTCCGAGTATTAAAGTATTTAGAATTCTCTCCCAGCAGCAAGATCAAAACCAGCAATAGGGCTTATAAGACAAGGGATATAGAGTTACAATTGCAGATGGAAATGTGCTTGCATGGCACAAGAATTCTAGCATGAACACAGCAAAAGTGCTAGGTGTAAGGGAGGAAAGCTTGTATCATTTGAGCACTCTACCAGCTCAAGCTTTAGTCCATGATTCCACTAACATCAATGAGCTATGGCATATAAGACTAGCTCATCTAAACTATCAAGCTCTCCCAACATTAAAGAACATGGAGACAGGTCTACCAATGCTTCATGTAGACCATGATGGTGTATGTAGAGGATGTGCACTTGGTAAGAATACCAAGGGTTCCTTTCCGAAAAGTGAAAGCAGATCCAAGGGAATATTGGATCTAGTCCACTCTGACTTGTGCAGACCCATGACGGTTACTTCATTGGGTGGTTACAACTACTATGTAACATTTATTGATGACCACTCACGAAGGACGTGGATATACTTTCTCAAGACCAAGGAATCCGAGAAAGTACTCAGCAAATTCAAGGAATTCAAAGCACAAGTTGAGAATCTGTCAGGAAGAAGAATTAAGATCCTGAGATCAAACAATAGTGGAGAATATACCTCTACAGAATTCAATGATTTCTGCATGGAAGCTAGAATGATAGTTGTGGAGACAGCAAAAGCAATGATACATGACCAGAGTCTACCAATGTTCTTATGTGTAGAAGCATCCAGAACAGTTGTTTATGTACAAAATAGATGCCCTCATAGAATTTTGAAGAACATGACTTCGGAAGAAGCCTTCACATGAGTGAAGCCAGAAGTGGGCCACCTTCATATCTTTGGCTGCCCAGTCTACATCCTTGTGCCCAAGGATAAAAGGACGAAACTAGAAACTTCGAGCAAGAAGGGAACATTTGTGGGATACAGTGAGTCTTCAAAGGCTTACAGAATATACATCCCAGGATAAAGGCAGATCGAAGTCAGTAGGGATGTGACCTTTGAAGAAGAGATGACTATCCGAAAAGAAAGAGGAACTGATATGGAGATCGATGATGATGAAGATGTGAGATCATCTCCCCCTCCACAAGTTAAGAGGGAGTCTGAAGAAAAGAATGAACCGATCGATCCCATTGATCCAGTTGAGCCAGTTGATGCTCCCACAGATATGGCAGTAAGCTGGAAAAGACCTAGATGGGCACAACAGACATTGTAGGATGCAGAGGGGCACGAAGCTCCACATGGAATCCATCGGGAAAGCAAAAGACCTCAAAGGTTCTCGAGTTATGTAGCATTGATGAGTCACATCATTGACTCAGAACCTACCACGTACAAAGAAGCATCCAAACACCAAGTTTGGAAGGATGCCATGACGGAGGATTTCTAGTCCATCATGAAGAATGGTGTATGGGAGGTTGTACCGAGACCTGAGGGGAAGTTAGTAGTGACCTCCAAATGGCTTTTCAAAATTAAACGCAGAGCAGATGGTAGCGTGGAAAAATAAACGGCTAGATTTGTTGCCAAAGGATACTCTCATAAAGAGGTAATTGACTATGGTGAAACATTTGCTCCTGTGGCTCGATATACTTCCATCAGAACCATCATTGTTATTGATTCAGCCATGGGATGGAAGCTACATCAAATGGATGTAAAGACCGCCTTCCTCAATGGTATTATCGAGGAAGAAGTTTACATTGAACAACCAGAAGGGTTTATTGTCCAGGGGAAAGATTCTCACGTATGTAAACTGAGAAAGGCATTATATGGACTTAGGTGCACCTCATGCTTGGTATGGACAAATAAACAGATACCTTGTAAACCTGGGATTCACCAATAGTGATGCAGATCCTAATCTTTACTACAAGATTATGGATGATGAGCCACTGATTTTGGTCATGTGTGTGGACGACTTGTTTCTCACAGGAAATGAGAAACTAATTGGTTGGTGTAAGAAGAAGCTTGCCTCTCAGTTTGAAATGAAGGTCCTCGGATAGATGCACTACTTCTTGGGATTAGAAGTATGGCAGAGGAAAAGGGAAATTTTCCTAAGTCAAAGAAAATACACCATTGATATTTTGAAGAGATTCGGGATGTTGGACTGCAAGTCCATGGCTAGCCCGATGGAAGCAAATTTCAAGAAACTGAAGGAGTCTACTTCAAATTCTGATATGATTGATCCCACCATGTATCGCCAATTAATTGGCTCTCTGATGTATCTGACAAGCACCAGACCGGATATATGTTTGTTGTGAATACTCTCAGGCAATTTATGAGTGATCTGAGGCAAATTCACTGGGTTTCTGCAAAACATATTCTCAGATAATTACGTGGCACTATGGGATGTGGTCTAAGATATGCTTCAAGATGTGATATGATATTGCAAGGATTTTCTGACTGATATTGGGCCGAGTGTGTTGCAAATAGGAAGAGTACCTCTAAGTGTTGCTTCGATTTGGGCTCTGTAGTGATTTCTTGGTGTAGCAGGAAGCAGACCTCAATAGCACTTAGCACCGTAGAGGCTGAGTATATGGCTGCCAATACAGCAGCTTGAGAAGCAGTATGGCTTCAAAAACTCCTTGCTGAATTATTTGGTCAGATTCCAAGACCAACCATGATTCACTATGACAACCAAAGTTGTATACAGATGTCAATGAATCTAGTATTTCACGATAAGACGAAGCATATAGAGAATCGATGTCACTACATTCGTGATATGGTGCAGAAAGGTGCGATCAAGTTATAGTATGTCTTGACAGATGACCAGACTGCAGATATTCTTACCAAGCCTCTTCTCAGGACAAAGTTTGAATACTTTCGCAGAAGACTTAAGAGTAGAAGAAAATGCATCCCTCGTGGAGAGGGAAAGTCAAGACTAATATCTATGATGCTTTCACATTGGTGCGTCTACTTGTTCTAAACCTCAGCTGGGTATGGGAGAAATCCCATTGGCATTGTGAGACAAGCAGGTAGCAAATAGTAGTGTACACTGATAACCACTATATGTTCTGATTCTCAATCTGGTGTTCTTCAGAGAATTCCCACCAACTCTTGAGATGAACTGCTTGTAAATGGTCATGTACATTGGTGGCATCGGCATCTTGAGATGGGTATGGGGACATAGATGGTCGTGTGCACTAATGACCACTATACGTTTTGATTCTCAATCTTGTGCTCTTTGGAGAATTCCCACCAGCTCTTGAGATGAACTGGTAGTAGATGGTCGTGTACACTGGTGACCTCCATTGGTCCTGGTTATTAACCTGGTGTTTTTGGAGAATTCCCACCAACCTTGGTTCTCAACATGGTGTAGGAGAATTCCCACCAACACTTGAGATGAACCGATAGTAAATGGTTGTGTGAAGCATGTCCTAGTTCTCGGGTAGAGACGGACTCATAGCAGATGAGATGTTGATCGTTGTACGCTCCGACAAACTGTGTAGAGTTGCAGAGCTAATAGATCTACCAAAAGACTAAGTGAATCTGATTTTTGATGACACCTCTCAACAGACAGAGACAGTGTTGACAACCTTCAGTATCTACAGAGATAATCAAGACAGAAGAGATGTACAGAAGAGACCCAGATGTTCGTGATGTTGATGATGACCATATCTAAAGAGTACCTTCCTTGTTGAGAGGGAGTGTTGGAATTTGTGCAACTTCAGAAGTTATTCTTATTGTATTTGTATTGTATTTCCTTGTACCTCCTACAGGAGATTATACTGATGTAATTACTCATGTAAACCCTAGAAAGAATCAATGTAAACCCTGGGGAAAGAATACACAAGAAAAAAATAAAAATAAAATTATTTTGTATTTCCCTAAGGTAGGTCGGCCTCAGTCAAACTGTCAAGTCGGCCCAAGTAATTTTTCACTTGGAAAGTCGGTATAAATAAGAGGCACCCCTCATTATTTCATTCACTCATAGCAAGTTGCTCCAGCAGAAAAAGGTGCGCTACTGCAATCAAGGAGAGTGTTTTCTAAAGTTGTATCTTAGAGAGACATTTTCTCTCTTTCTTCTCTCTGTTCTCAGGAGCTATTATCTCTATACGAAGGTTTGCTGGGTTTTAGACGATTGGGTTTCCCAGGATAAATTCTTGTGTTCTTTGATTCTGTGCTTTGTCTTCTTCTAGAGATCCTATTGTTTATTTGCAATTAAGCTATATTGTTAAAATCTTGTAAAAACTAACAATCTCTCCCACCAGCAAGGTCGCAACCAACAATAATGCTTGAGGTATTCTCTCCCAGCAGCAACAACATGTGAACTCTTCTCACAGTGAGCAAGTGAAATAAAAATGCAATGAGATGGCCACTTTTGGGTTTTGGAGAGTAGAAAGTTTTAGGGTTATATTTTACTCATCTTTCCTCAAAATGGAATGTCCAAGGTCAAAAGGCAGCAGCATCCTTGGTCAAAAGGAATGTGAAGTTTGATGAGGATGGATGGCCTTAAAGCTACATGAGCCTCCGACAAAGATTGAGGAAGGAGAAAAGATTCCTGTCCCAAAGTCTGATCTGAAACCAAAGGAAAATTTAGACCAAGATCAGCAAGGTTCCAGTCAAGGAACAAAAGCCTCATTGCCTCAAGTTCTTCCAGGAAACCAATAAATGTAAAGACTGCTTTTCTGTAACGTGTACTTGAAGAAAAGTGTACAAAATTAATTGAGAGTTCTGAGGTGTGTTATCCAACTTTTTGTACCATAAGTTGGGTTACCTGAGGAGCCGCCGGTTGACAGACTTGTTCAAAGTCTGATTCCAGTGTATCAGTCGATCCGTCTGCTTGTCTAGCCAATATTGGCTAGTCACCTTTTTATTTGAATAATTTTGACCATGGCCCCGCGGGGTTTGTAATAAAATGTGCTAGTAGGATATTTTTGAGTGGTTCGGTCTCCTGAGACGTAGAATCTCAAATAGGGTATTCCAAGGAATTTTTTGCCCCTGACAATTATGCTCTGCCTACAGCCGAGTATAATTGACGAGGTTTTCTCCCGCTTCCTCCAAAGCTGGAATGCCCGATGTTGAATTATGGGCCTTGGGGGGTTATTAGAGCCCAACTGAGTGTTATAAGCCTACTAGACATTATTTAGATAGATCATGGTCATGTCCTAAGTCATCTAGACACATAAAAAAATTTCAAAAAAATCTTTTTCGTACAGTGAAAAATTATTTTTTTAATTTTTGATTACTTTTCCTAAGTTTTTTAGGTTAATTTTTCCATAAATTAAATGGAAAAAACCCGTTCGTGATCCGGACTCAGAATTCAGTGATTGAAAGCTCTAACCTTAAGCCAAAAATCATTCTTGATCAGCCAGCTAGTCAGAGCCAACTTTCAGATCAGCAATCGGACACATAATGCCTTTTTACTCAAAAAAGTTAGTTTTAAGTAAAAAAATGATCTTTAGTAAAAAAATGATTATTTTGGAGAAAACTAAAACTTTCCAAATTAATCCAAATTCAGTAAAATAAAAGGCTAAATGACATCTCATGGAACACTTATGATGATTGGAGTTATCATAACTCAGCTTCAGTCATCATTAAGAGAGCAATTAATTTATTATCAATTATCAGACATGTCATCTCCAGCTAAAGATGAGATGGAGAGCTCTCATTGGTCCGGTGATTTGATCGAGGTGAAGACTGAAGCTTACACCATCAGTGGGCTTCCCAAACCTAGCTCAGGCTCCTGCCAGACCTAAAGGATGAGCTTACCTACATCCAGACTCACACGTGTGGCCTCATCCTTGGCTTGTTTTCAGTGCACAGATTTGGAGTGGGGGCGCCTTGCCTGGGTGGAGGCCTCCCCTCACTCCTGGTTCTCCGGTTTAGGTCTGGGCACTTTGTTAGGTGGCTAAGTTGGTTAGGGTTGGTTTTTTGGTTTTAGCACTCTCTCATTTGTTAAATAGAGGCTCTTTCAGCTCTATTATGATGGACTTTTGTAGCAGAGTTACTCTGAGAAATTTGTATCAAGCATTTGCTTTAATTTGTTAATAAAGATCAGACTTTGGAGGTCCATGAGCTCTTGGATGTGGTAGTTTTTTGCAATTGGTTGAGGTGATATTGTCTTTAACCCCTATTTTTTTTAATGCTTATGTGAGATTAAATTGTTTATTTGTTAGCTCAAGAGGGCCATTGTTGGCACAGTAGAACAATCATTTGTAGTTCAACTTGATTGTTCATGCGAAGTAGATTAGTATTTTATGGACATGAGTAATCAATATATACGTAATGTTGATCATGATTCAATTTTCTTAGCATACTAGCATGTATTTTGATCTCACGTTTTGTGTTGAGTTGTAGTGTGTTTTCAGGCTTCACAAGTTGAAGAAGGGTGTGAGCTCAGCTGCTTCTATCCCAGGCTTCAAGCAATCTTTTTAATCTAACACTTTCATTGCAGGACCTACAAAGATCTTCTTCTTCAAAATACAAAAAGAAAGCTAGGAGTCTAGCTCTCTCTCTTGGGTTCCATCCATAATTTCAAATACTTTCTTGGTTACCGAACTTCTCTCTTCTAGTTCTCTCTTTGCTCCTTGATCCCCTTGTTTTTCTTGCTTGCTAGCTTTTTCCTCCTTGCTTGGTTTTGCCCTTTCTTATCTTTTCTTCATCGCTGCCCCGTTTTACTCTTTTTACCACTCATTTTCTTTTTTTTGGACAGCCCTAGTGTGCCCTAGTTTATGCCTTTTTTTGCCTCTTTTTGCCCTAGTTTTTTGCCCTTCTTCCATCTTGTTTTTGGCATTTTCTTCCCCTTTTTGTTTGTTGTTCTGTTTTTTTATTTTTATGACAGCCATCTTCCTTCTTCATCGCTGCCCCGTTTTCATCATTTTTATACTCCTTTGGCCTCATAGTTGGCTGCCCTATTCTTCCATTTTCTTGTCTTTGACCTTCTCTTTGTTTTCCTTCCTTCTTCCTATCCTTTTCTGCTTATTTTCAGCCTTCTTTGCCTCACACTTTTACTCTCATCCTCCCCCATTTGGGGAGGCTTGTGTTGTGTTTACTTGTGTATGCTTAGGTTAGATTTGCTTGTCTTCATCATTATTTGCATCTTATGCTTAGAATATTAATTGTTAATCCATCACTTTTAATTCATTAATTAATTTGATTACTCTTTTAAATTGTTTATCTTTCTAAGTAAATCAACTGCTTAAATCTCTTGAATCACACCATAAGGTGGATCAAGAGTGCTCTCTGTCGGAGAGTTTAATAAGTCATCTTTGTTTTTTATTCACATTGTTTAATCAATTAACTCTTAAGTAAGACTCTTGAACTTGCAAAAACAAAAGTCAAGAGCACTCTCTATCGGAGAACATCCTAGGTTTGCATAATCCCTGCATTAGTCTCATCTAGATTAGCTAAGTCTCTTGAACCACTGTCATAAGGCAGGGTCAAGAGCGCTCTCTGTCGGACAGTCTTAATTAATCAACTTAATAAAACCTTCAACACACACACCCTTTTTTAATTAATTAACTCCCTCCCCTCCTTGCCGGAGTATGCTCTGACCAATCCCAGATCGGAATACCCAGAAACGGCACTGGGTCTTTAAACCCTACAAGAGTAATTTAATAATACTTAAACACCCGTAACCAACGCACCGGCGTTGTAGGGATTCTTCCAAAGTACTTCCTAGTAGAGGCGTCGGAACCTCCCGCTGTCTTAGATTCTCGTCTAGCTGGTCAATCTTGGCGATACCAGCCTGGGATACTGGGCGGGCCCGACATGTCTTCAACGGAGGGAACTTAGAAGAGTCTCCTGGCTTTGACAAACTTTTGTTGACACTCTAACCAAGACCACTATCAAAAACTTTTAAAATCTACCAAGAGCACTTGCAAAACCTAATACTCACTAGCTTGATTCCTAGACTTTATTTCACGCATTTATTTGACTCCATAAGGCACTGGTCCTTTGTTATATTTGATTAATTTTCTATCTTGATCAACTGTCTATGGGCCATTTCAATTGATTATATTTGAATGCTTAAGTTATAAGTTTGGAATCTTTGCCTATCTGTGTGATCTCTTGTTAGCAACGTGGATTGCTTTGACTAATCATCATCCCCCTAATATTAATCATTTTAAATCACAGTAACTCCTAAACAACACCCATCCGCATCCAAAAACATCTAAAAATTAACTTAAAACATTGAGCCATAGAAAACTCTTTGTTAGGGACTATTCCCCTTGGCTTCGTTAGGAGTTAGCCTAAACGGAGGAGCTAGGAGTAGGTGACAGTACCTAGCTCTGTGCTTGCCCCCAAGGTCACGCCTCTCCCACTTTCTCAAGTGAGGAGACAGCTTTCGGAAGATTTCTGCTGCTGGTGTGCAATCGACGGACAACATCTTTTGGCGCCGTTGCCGGGGACAAATCTTTTTGTTCCTGGACGACCTTTGTTTCTTTTAATTTTTTACCTTTTTATCCTTTTTGGTAGATTTTTAGTCCAATCACTCTCTGAAATTAGACTTAAGTCCACCTGGCGACTCCACTGTCAGTTAACACCTCAAGGTATTCTACTAGAAGAAACTTTGTAGGTTTGGTCGATTTCATCCCTAACCCCGAAAAGGTCTTAAAGAGAAGATTAAACAAACTATCTTCTCGCAGGATCCTTGTAGAACTTGGATCTGAGTCTGTTTCAGACATCCATCTTTTATTTTCAGAAAACTTAGAAAATTTGCAAAATAATAACTGTTTCCTTAATCCAATGGGTGAGTTTTTTACTCAACTTAACTTTGCTCAGATAGCAGGTCATCCTCATGATATCCCTGACAAGGCTATCGACAAGCTTACGACATATAATGGCACTGATGCCTCCCTCTCTGTTGAGCAGCATATCAAGAATTTCACCAGACACTGTGGTGCCCATGTCAGGGGTACTAATAGGCATGAAGATGTTTACATGACCTTGTTTGCCTTGTCTTTGGATGGCAAGGCTGGCAACTGGTACGATAATTTGCCGGACAATTCTTTCGCCACCTTAGCAGACTTCAAGACTGCTTTCCTTGGAAAGTTTGGCAGCAAAAAGGAGACTAGACATCTGGTGGCAACCTTGACTAGTATGAAGAAGTCTAATACGAAAACCATGGATGAATTCAACAATAGGTTCACAGAGTTATCAAATTCCATCCCTGCTACTTATGCTCCTCCTGCAACTTCTACTTTGGATTATTACATAGAAGCATTAAGTGGCAAGATCCAGTACCAGATTAGAGACAAGGAGCCAACCACACTGCTTCAAGCTCAGAATTTGGCCATTAAAATTGATAAGAATATGCAGTCATCTGGTGAATCTAACCGCCAGGGTTATTCAAGGTCTTCAACTCCTTTGAAAATTAGTGAACCTAAAGACAAAGATCCTTTAGCAGCTATGAAGGATGCCTACGAAAAACAAATGATTGAAATAAAAAGGGAGATGAAGAAAAATATGGAGGAAGCAGAACAAAGACACTTAGCACAGATTAAAGAGTTTCAGAATCGGGTCATAACTGTTGAAAGAACTCAACCTCCACCACCTCCTAGAACCTTCCCTGCAAAACCAACATGGCAAAGAAAAAATCCCAGCCATGAACAAAGGCCTCCTCATCAGTTAGAGGCTGCTAACATGGTCGAAACTTACACGCCATTTTGTAGGGCATGTGAAGACCTTCATAAAGAATCTTCCTGCTATTATGCATGCTATATTCAGGAGCATGGTTTTCCAGAGGGTTGTGGTCCTAAAGCATCATCAAGCGAGCCTAAGTATATAAACTATGTAGATGACATGCATGATATTTCCGGAGAAAGTTGGAGAGAGGCAAAACAATATTCAAAAGAGCCTGAGTACATTAACACAGTTGGACAGCTCCATCCTGTCACCACAGAAACTCAGGGTCAGGTCGAAGATTATAATCAACAATTGGATAACCTCACTAAAAACTTAATCAACAATTGGATAACCTCACTAAAAACTTTAGCACTAATCCTACTAATGAGCATAATGATGATAGTTTGGAATGTTTACTACCTTGTGACATTTTTTCTGAAGAAGATGACTATGATCATGAGGAGGGATATAGCCAAGGATGTGATACAAATGAGGAAGAATCCCTTACATCTGAGACTGATGATGACTATTGGACTTTTATTGAAAATCCAACCTATGATACCTTTGAAAATATTTTTGAGAATCTCATCTATGATATGTCCAGGCTCCAGCAAAGGGAGTTGTTATTCTAAGACTTATGAAAGTTATAAGGAAGAGCAGTCAGAGTTTTCACATGATCAGTCAGAATTGTATCCAAGTATCTGTAATAAGGACTTGGAGAAGCAGTGCGGTGAAGAGTCGGATGGGATACAACTAGTTGAAGTTTTTTCTCAACCATTGTCTTCATATATAGATGCTCCTTATGTTTTGGAGCAGCTTGGGGCTTATACAACGAGTTATTATTTGATAAGCCTTGATGATCAGCATGATGGAGTAGTCGACCTACCGCATCATCTCGATTTGTATATCAGCATTATCCAGTCATGGGTAGAAGCAGCCTGCACGATCACCTACCAGTTTGGAAAGAAGTTTGACGACATTATTCATGCCTATGATTCCCCATCCAGCCCGCCCATTCTGGATCATCATGCAGGTTTGCATTTTCTGGAAATTGTGTCCTTACTTTGGTTGGTAACCAAAGACAAAGCAAAACCTTTTTACATTAATAAAATGCTTAGGTGGTTACATTGGATTTATGATTACACCTAACCTTTTGTGTATCATGCTTAGAGTAAGAAAATAGGCTCCTTAAAGTGAGCGTTTACTTTAGCATTTTCTTTATGTACTTCGAAATAAATAAATTTTTCAGTGAAGTTTTTTCTTTGAATAAAGCAACTTTTGGATCATTGGCTCTTTTTCATAAAACTTGTGCTACTAAGGTTTTCTTGTCAAGTTGAGAATGTTTTTACAGGATATGGAAACCAAAGATTCTAGGGTTCTCGTATGCTCTCCTTGCATAAGAGACTAGATCGAGCACACGTCCTGCAGTTGGAGCCAGATGTTATCCAACTTTTTGTACCATAAGTTGGGTTACCTGAGGAGCCGCCGGTTGACAGACTTGTTCAAAGTCTGATTCCAGTGTATCAGTCGATCCGTCTGTTTGTCTAGCCAATATTGGCTAGTCACCTTTTTATTTGAATAATTTTGACCATGGCCCCGCGGGGTTTGTAATATAATGTGCTAGTAGGATATTTTTTAGTGGTTCGGTCTTCTGAGACGTAGAATCTCAAATAGGGTATTCCAAGGAGTTTTTTGCCCCTGACAATTATGCTTTGCCTTCAGCCGAGTATAATTGACGAGGTTTTCTCCCGCTTCCTCCAAAGCTGGAATGCCCGATGTTGAATTCTGGGCCTTGGGGGGTTATTAGAGCCCAACTGAGTGTTATAAGCCTACTAGACATTATTTAGATAGATCATGGTCATGTCCTAAGCCATCTTGACACATAAAAAAATTTTGAAAAAATCTTTTTCGAATAGTGAAAAATTATTTTTTTAATTTTTTAATTTTTAATTACTTTTCCTAAGTTTTTTGGGTTAATTTTTCCATAAATTAAATGGAAAAAACCCGTTCGTGATCCAGACTCAGAATTCAGTGATTGAGGCTCTAACCTTAAGCCAAAAATCATTCTTGATCAGCCAGCCAACTTTCAGATTAGCAATCAGACACATAATGCCTTTTTACTCAAAAAAGTCAGTTTTGAATAAAAAAATGATCTTTAGTAAAAAAATGATTTTTATTAAAAAAAATGATTATTTTGGAGAAAACTAAAACTCTCCAAATTAATCCAAATTTAGTAAAATAAAAGGCTAAATGACATCTCATGGAACACTTATGATGATTGGAGTTATCATAACTCAGCTTCAGTCATCATTAAGAGAGCAATTAATTTATTATCAGTTATCAGACATGTCATCTACAACTAAAGATGAGATGGAGAGCTCTCATTGGTCCGGTGATTTGATCGAGGTGAAGACTGAAGCTTACACCATCAGTGGGCTTCCCAAACCTAGCTCAGGCTCCTGCCAGACCTAAAGGATGAGCTTACCTACATCCAGACTCACACGTGTGGCCTCATCCTTGGCTTGTTTTCAGTGCACAGGTTTGGAGTGGGGGCGCCTTGCCTGGGTGGAGGCCTCCCCTCACTCCTGGTTCTCCGGTTTAGGTCTGGGCTCTTTGTTAGGTGGCTAAGCTGGTTAGGGTTGGTTTTTTGGTTTTAGGGTTTTAGCACTCTCTCATTTGTTAAATAGAGGCTCTTTCAGCTCTATTATGATGGACTTTTGTAGCAGAGTTACTCTGAGAAATTTGTATCAAGCATTTGCTTTAATTTGTTAATAAAGATCAGACTTTGGAGGTCCATGAGCTCTTGGATGTGGTAGTTTTTTGCAGTTGGTTGAGGTGATATTGTCTCTAACCCCTATTGTTTTTTAATGCTTATGTGAGATTAAATTGTTTATTTGTTAGCTCAAGAGGGCCATTGTTGGCACAGTAGAACAATCATTTGTAGTTCAACTTGATTGTTTATGCGAAGTAGATTAATATTTTGATGGACATGAGTAATCAGTATATACATAATGTTGATCATGATTCAATTTTCTTAGCATACTAGCATGTATTTTGATCTCACGTTTTGTGTTGAGTTGTAGTGTGTTTTCAGGCTTCACAGGTTGAAGAAGGGTGTGAGCTCAGCTGCTTCTATCCCAGGTTTCAAGCAACCTTTTTAATCTAACACTTTCATTGCAGGACCTACAAAAATCTTCTTCTTCAAAATACAAAAAGAAAGCTGGGAGTCTAGCTCTCTCTCTTGGGTTCCATCCATAATTTCAAATACTTTCTTGGTTACCGAACTTCCCTCTTCTAATTCTCTCTTTGCTCCTTGATCCCCTTGTTTTTTTTGCTTGCTAGCCTTTTCCTCCTTGCTTGGTTTTTCCCTTTCTTATCTTTTCTTCATTGCTGCCCCGTTTTACTCTTTTTACCACTCATTTTCTTCTTTTTGGACAGCCCTAGTGTGCCCTAGTTTATGCCTCTTTTTTGCCTCTTTTTGCCCTAGTTTTTTGCCCTTCTTCCATCTTGTTTTTGGCATTTTCTTCCCCTTTTTGTTTGCTGTCCTGTTATTTGATTTTTATGACAGCCATGTTCCTTCTTCATCGCTGCCCCGTTTTCATCATTTTTTATACTCCTTTGGCCTCATAGTTGGCTGCCCTATTCTTCCCTTTTCTTGTCTTTGACCTTCTCTTTGTTTTCCTTCCTTCTTCCTATCATTTTCTTCTTATTTTCAGCCTTCTTTGCCTTACACTTTTACTCTCATCCTCCCCCATTTGGGGAGGCTTGTGTTGTGTTTACTTGTGTATGCGTAGGTTAGATTTGCTTGTCTTCATCATTATTTGCATCTTATGCTTAGAATATTAATTGTTAATCCATCACTTCTAATTCATTAATTAATTTGATTGCTCTTTTAAATTGTTTATCTTTCTAAGTAAATCGACTGCTTAAATCTCTTGAATCACACAAGGTGGATCAAGAGTGCTCTCTATCGAAGAGTTTAATAAGTCATCTTTGCTTTTTATTCACATTTTTAATCAATTAACTCTTAAGTAAGACTCTTGAACTTGCAAAAACACAAGTCAAGAGCACTCTCTATCGGAGAGCATCCTAGGTTTGCATAATCCCTGC
Source organism: Pseudotsuga menziesii (assembly GCA_001517045.1). Classification (NCBI taxonomy): domain Eukaryota; kingdom Viridiplantae; phylum Streptophyta; class Pinopsida; order Pinales; family Pinaceae; genus Pseudotsuga; species Pseudotsuga menziesii. Next base: position 284,176 of record LPNX011105950.1, read on the forward strand.
ATTAGTCTCATCTAGATTAACTAAGTCTCTTGAACCACTGTCATAAGGCAGGGTCAAGAGCGCTCTCTGTCGGAGAGTCTTAATTAATCAACTTAATAAAACCTTCAACACATACACCTTTTTTTAATTAATTAACTCCCTCCCCTCCTTGCCGGAGTATGCTCTGACCGATCCCAGATCGGAATACCCAGAAACGGCACTAGATCTTTAAACCCTACAAGAGTAATTTAATAATACTTAAACACCCGTAACCAACGCACCGGCGTTGTAGGGATTCTTCCAAAGTGCTTCCTAATAGAGGTGTCGAAACCTCTTGATGTCTTAGATTCTCGGCTAGCTGGTCAATCTTGGAAATACCAGCCTGGGATACTAGGCGGGCCCGACATGTCTTCAACGGAGGGAACTTGGAAGAGTCTCCCGGCTTTGACAAACTTTTGTTGACACTCTAAGCAAAACCACTATCAAAAACTTTTAAAATCTACCAAGAGCACTTGCAAAACCTAATACTCACTAGCTTGATTCCTAGACTTTATTTCACGCATTTATTTGACTCCATAAGGCACTGGTCCTTTGTTATATTTGATTAATTTTCTATCTTGATCAACTGTCTATGGGCCATTTCAATTGATTATATTTGAATGCTTAAGTTATAAGTTTGGAATCTTTGCCTATCTGTGTGATCTCTTGCTAGCAACGTGGATTGCTTTGATTAATCATCATCCCCCTAATATTAATCATTTTAAATCACAGTAACTCCTAAACAACACCCATCCGCATCCAAAAACATCTAAAAATTAACTTAAAACATTGAGCCATAGAAAACTCTTTGTTAGGGACTACCCCCCTTGGCTTCGTTAGGAGTTAACCTAAACGGAGGAGCTAGGAGTAGGTGACAGTACCTAGCTCTGTGCTTGCCCCCAAGGTCACACCTCTCCCACTTTCTCAAGTGAGGAGACAGCTTTCAGAAGATTTCTGCTGCTAGTGTGCAATCGGCGGACAACAAGGTGCACCGTGCATGGGAGAGAGACCCATGTCTATAGGTTGAAGAAGGCCCTTTAAGCGTTTGCACTAGCACCACGAGATTAATACTCAAGGATTGAAGAGTAGCTATTGAATTTGAGCTTCTCCAAGACTTGTGTAGATTCTAATCTTTATTATTTGTATGATAAATCTGATCTACTTATCTTTGTGTTATATGTAGATGATCTGATTCTTACATGAAGTTCGAAGGAGCTCATTGTGTGGTGCAAGAAAAAACTGCCCAGCAAAACTGACATGAAGGATATCAATCTACCTTGGCCAAGGGGAGTATACTTTGGAGATTTTGAAGAGATTTCAAATGCTTGATTATAAACCCATGGCTATGCATATGGTTCCAAATCTGAAGTTAACTTGTATCGGGATTCTAATTGGGTTGATCCTACTTTGTAGGATAGTTTACCGAATCCCTGATGTACCTTATGAATACCAAACTCGACATATGCTATGTTGTTAATACCTTGGGCCAGTTTATGGTTGAACCTTGTCAGGCTCGTTAGAAAGCCAATAAGCATGTGCTCATATACTTGGAAGGGCACAATCCATTATGGCATGTAGTATACAGGAGATGGTGGGTATCGATTTGTTGACTCTGGTTGGGCAGGACATGCAAGCACACAGAAGAGTACTTTCAGCCATTGTTTCAATTTGGGATCAAGTATGATTTCCTAGTTCAGCAAGAAGCAAGCAGCAATTGCACTAAATATGGCAGCTTGTCTGATATTTGTGAGGTCATTTGGCTTCACAAGTCGGTTGCTTCACAAGTCGGTTGCAGAGTTGGTCCATCAAATTTTGGAGCCCACTATTGTTTTCTGTGACAATTAGAGTTGCATCCAACTTTCTGAGAATCCAATTTTTCATGATCCTCCAATCACATTGATACTCGATACCCTTTCTAAGTGACAAAGTACAAAATGAAGTAGTAGTTCTTGACTACACTCCTATAGATTGCAAGTTGTTGATAGACAAAGGCCCTGGCAAAGGGAAAGTTTGAGATGCTAAGGGAGAAGCTTGGTGTGATGGAGAACCTCACAAAGAGGGAATGTTGGTTTACTTGTTGATCAAAGAGTGTTTGACTCTTGTTGTAATGGGAGAGAGTCTAATGAAGGCGAATTGTCTCATAGCCCCTTTTCATCTAATTTTTTGACACCTGGAATTACTTGTACTAGGAGGGTGCACTACTTAGGTTGTTGCAAAAAAATATGTTGTGTTGCATAAAAATATGTGGAGTGGGTGCTTTACATATGTGCACCTGTACTTACCTTGGCACATGTGGAGCATGCTACTTGAGTTAGTTGCTTGGAGAAGCATGCTTTGTACAAGTAGTCATGTAACTACCTACACTTAGCACATGTGAGACACATGAGTTGGTTAGTGTTAAAGTGGACCTTGTCAAGGTAGAGCACTCCACTTGTGGACCCATTCTCTTAGGTGGACCTAATCTAAGGTTTTTACTAATTCCCCTTTGTCTTATCCTATAAAAGAGAGGAAGGGGCACATTATGTCTAGCATGAAAGCTAGAGTGAAGTATAGTGTGAAGTTATCAATGTTCCCCCAAGTTTCCGGGACGCGGGAGCGTGGGAGCGGGGAAACGCATAGTAGGGGCGTGTGGAGACCACCCCCAAATTTTAGGGAAATTCGAGGGGGGGGGGCGAGGGGCGAGGGGGCATCGAGGTCATAAAAATTATAAAATATATATATAAATTATAAAATTATAAATGCTAGATAATAAATATCATAAATCCTAACAATGTAAATTAAAATTTAAAAACTAGCAATTTAATGATAATCTAACAATGTAAATTAATCTAACAAGCATGTTACAAACTTACACAAGTGACAATTCAATGATTCATTGATTATTGATTCATCATGAACATTTTCAAATTGTACAATTTGTCCTTTCAACCTTGATATTCATATTTCAAATTTGATATTTAAATCTCAGCCATTCTAATTGAAAACTTGAATCAATGATATAATATATAGCATGCATTTTAAATACTAAGTTTGAAACAGAAATAGAGACTAAAACAGTGAAACATCAATAGACAATAGTAAATTACTAAACTAAGATTGCTCAAAGAGTCAAAAATTTAAAATAGCCATAGGAAAGAGTCAAAGACTCAGTCATTAGTGATCACTGATCAATATTTAGAGTCAAGTAAAACTAACATAGTAACAAGTAACAATGGACACTAATAACTAAAAGTAGCTGAAAGAAATCATAACAAAACAAGCATCAAGAAGTCAACTCAATTGATTGGTCCTTTGCATCCATCTGTTGCATGAAGGCATCGGGACCATCAATGGGAATGTCATCATCTATATCTGAGTCACTCTCAGGAGTAACCAATGGCACACCAACCAAACCATGTAGTATCTCATTCGCTCCATCCTCCTTGTCTATCTGTGCCTCGTCCTCTGGATCCACATCCCATCGTACAGCAGGTCCCATTCGATACTCTAGTGTCTTCCTGTGTGCAAGACGAAGGGCACTGTGCACTGCAACTAGCTTCTCAGCTCTCCTAGAGGTAAGTCTATTCCTCTTGATAGAGTGAATGAAGCTATAGGTGGACCAATTCCTCTCAGCTGCAAAGGAACTAGCAATCTGAGACAACAAACGAATGGCAAGATGTTTGATCTATGGAGCCTCATCCCCATGCATGTCCCACCAACCAATGGGGTCATCCTGGCCTAAGTCGCTACGGTCTGCCTTAAGTCGCTACGGTCTGCCTTGGCATCAAACTTGTTGAAGGGATCTTTGAGACTTGCAAACTGAATCCACTGTCTCCGAAATGTTTACCCTCCTCTTCACTGTACATCTTTGTAATGGCAATTCGAAAACCCTTCTTGATCTTCGGATCCTGAATGGGAGCAATTCTACCAGATCTAGAAATGTACCATTTTGGGTTTAGTGCATAAGCTGCCATGTGCAAAGGTGTGTTCATTCAATCCCACCTACGCTGCACAATGGGTCGAATTTGGTTCGTGTAGAACTCCAAGGAGGGCTCTTTCTGACGAATAGCTTCCCTTACCTTGCCCAACATGCTGTCAAAAGTCTCATAGATTTCTCCAAGACTAGGAGAATCAGTGTCAGTGTAGCGAATGACCTCAACTATAGGGCGCAAGAATGAGACCAAATAACTGCAATCTACCCACCAATCATTATCTAATATCTGAAGCCTGATCCTCTTCCCCTCCTCTGTCTTGGACTCTGTCCACCTATTCCAATCTATAGCCACAACCATGGCCTGCAATGCTGGCTGTATCTCCAACATCCTCTGTAATAAGAGAAAATAGCCGGCATATCTAGTATCTGTGGGCTTGAGGAATTCCTTCTTCGAGTGAGCCCTATACATGGCTAAGGAGGTGTGGTGGTTGCAGATAAACATCTGCACATCCCTTGCAGCTGATACCAAGGTGGTTACCCAATCAATTTTTCCAATGTCTTTCAGGGCATTGTTGAGAGCATGCACACAACAAGGGGTCCAAAATATATGCCTATATGTGCTCTGAACTAGTAAACCAGCTGATCTGCACACTACTACTGCATCTGTCACAACCTGCACAACATTCTCAGGCCCAACCTCCTCTATAGCATCCCGAAGAAGCTCAAATTGAAAAGCTGCATCTTTGCGCTTTCCAGAACAATCACTAGCTCTAAGAAAGAATGGCCCATCTACGCATGTAACTATGATGTTAATAAGTGGGCGTTTGGTAATGTCTGTCCACCCATCCATAACAATAGAGCAACCTAACCTCACCCATACCTCTTTCATCTGCTCTTTCTGCACAATAATATTGGACACCTGCCTCTCTAAAATCACTGTCCTCACCGTCTGCTCACCTGGGGGCACATATGAGGGTCCTGATGATGCAATAGAACGAACCATCTCCTTATAATAAGGAGAACGAGTAACATGGAGGGGGCCATATTTTAGCACAAAAAGACCTGGTGACAACGACCCAAAGATTTATCCCAACGAAGACCCCAACATTTGGAAAAATCTGTCTCTCTCACTCATTGGCCCATCAGATTATAGGGGTCCTGAGGAACTCTTGGCTCCACTACCACATGTTTTGCTGACAGAATATTTTCCAAGTGGGCACAAGGGAATGCTATGACAAGTCCACATGGCAAAATCTGATTGGTCCTTGTGGCATGGTCTCTAACAATCAAGGTATCGAACTATCAAGGTGTAGGACACTCACAAGAGAGGCTCGATGACATGATATACACTGACCCAATTTAACTCGAGGATGTAGCTAACATTTAGAAAAATATCACATGTTGAGGGGAGCTAAAGAAAAGGGCCTGAGATGGTGCAGTGGTGGTTGACCCAATAGTTTGACCTAGGAAAAACCCATATACACCTAAAGAAAGACATGAACACAATGTGCCACCAAACCAAAGATTGACTCAACACCCAAGTAGATGGCTCAATCGACCAAAACAAACCCAGGAGTCCCATACTTTGAGAAATTTTCATAACTTTGGCCAGATTTTGACACAGTACACCTAAAGAATGTTGCATTTAACTTGATTAGGGGATCCATTCAACAAAACAAAGATTACACTCTATGTGGGCAAAAGACTCCAACAAGTTTCATACAAGGGGCCACCATTAAGACAGTAACTAGATAGCTCTGTTTACCATTGATCATAACATATTTAAATAGATTCCTCTTCCACAACAACAAAGTGTTAAATTTTCAGGACATGGCAAGCAGATCTTCACTCCTAAAACTGAAACCCGAATCTACAAAACTAAAACTGATTAACCAATCAAAACAGTGGATAAAGGATGTTAGATCTACAAACACAAAATCTAAAAAGTACAAACAACAAGCTTGATTTGCTGCACATAACTTCAGCAAATCCATAGAGCTTAGAAATCTGTGCATAGATTGACTGCAATTAGGTTGAGGACACATCAGTTTAGAAGCCTCTAGTGAAGGCACACGAGCTTAAAAGGCATCTAGTGAGTGTAGTGCATGCATGCTATGTTTAGTTAGGTGTTAAGTTTATCTTTAGTGGGTGTTGTTCTAGACTTAGGAAGGAGCTTGCTTTTCTAGTTTGGAAGGGCACTTATCCCTAAGGCGTTATGCATGCAGATTCCTTCCTAAGATTCGCATGCATACTCTAGATTAGATTTAGCTCATGCATGAAGACAAGTTAGAGGCAGGGTCTCTTCTCCTTAACCTGGGTGCTTCTCTAGGGTTGTATTCATTCGCGATAAACCCTAGCCTATTCTTCTTCTATAAGAGATAGGCAAGGTGGCAGGCGCACCACTAGGATGGTGAGATGGATGAAGTTTTGAACCATTGGATTGTAATTTTCTTCTTTCACTTAATAGAGGACAGATGTGATTGAGAGTTGCAGTCCTGTGTTTGTTGTTCTTACTTTCAAACTTATGTGTTTGCAGATCTAGTATTCCTTGATAGGTTGATCAATTTACAGTTTACATTTTGATTTAGGACTGCAGGTCTGCTTACCAGGTGTTGAAAATTTAACATGGTATCAGAGCACATTATCTGAAGTCTTCCACAACCCGTAAATGGAGAGGGTTGCTGCCTGTGAGAAGGTATTGTCAAAAGATTTCAATGGTGTGATGCCCTAGCTTCAGTGATTGGAGTCGATCCGCACTTTAGATAGATGGTTGGACCTGTGAGGAGTTTGTGGATGAGATACCCGTGAGACTCCGATAATCGATGCTTATCCCTGAGAGAGGCAGTCTGCACTTGTGATAGGTTGTTGATTTGTTTATTTCTGGCTGATTTTTTGATGTGTTCAGAAGCTACAGGGATGACTAGTTTCATCTGAGGAAGTGTGACTAGTTAAAGCACACTTCCAACATTACGCCTTGGAAGTGCAAACAACAGTGAACTTTGGTGATTTGTACAAGCAAAATTTACAACTCCTACCAATCCCGCACAGTTGGACAAACACAACAAGAAGGTGGCCAAAGCAAAAAGAATCATTCTTGATTTTGTGAAGGACCATTGGGCCCCTCACATCCCGAGGAAGAAGTCGGCCAAGGATATGTATGATGCCTTGATCAGTATATATCATAGTGAATATTTATTGTAGGATACCCCTAAGGAGTTAGCTACTTGATGAAGATCAAAAAGTTGAGAGATCAACTTGATGATATTAAGATGAGGATTGAGGATGAGGTGTTGGTGTGCATAACACTAAATGGGTTCTCTCCACCTTGGGAACCTTTTGTTCAGGGGGTCTATGCTCATGAGACGTTGCCCAACTTTGAGAATCTTTGGGATTATTTCATACAAAGAGTAGACAAGGAGACAGTTTCAGCAAGAGTGGATGAGTGGAGACAGTTTCAGCAAGAGTAGACAAGGAGACAGTTTCATCAGGAAGCTGAGAAGAGGATATAAGAAAGGAGGACCCGACAAAGGTTAGAGTAGGGAGGAAGATTTAGGCTCTTCAAACTAGGGGAAGAAAGCCTTGAGTCATGTGAAATGGTTCAAGCACCACAAGATGGGTCGCAATGCATCCCAATGTCCTAAGAAGAAGAGGGCCAAGCAACAATAGATGCAATTGTTAGTAGTCTAAATACTTCAGCTGAAGTAGATGGGCTAGCATCAAGATTTGAGACATCTTTCACCATGGTATCTAACTTTCCACTAACATTGTTCCTAGTGTAGGGTGGTATGTGGACAGTGGACCATCTAGACACGACCTTCAACAAGAACGCTTTCTGCAAACTTCAAGAACATGAGGATGGCAAACAGGTGGAGTTGGGCAGTGATGCCACTCTATCCAGTTACTGGAATGTGCTGTCTCCTTCCGCATGCCTTCGAGTGATGCTCTAGAGTTGCATGATGTCTTGTATGTTCCTAGTTTAACGAAGAATCTTCTTTAAGTTTCTTGCATGAAAGATTTGCAGTGTGTCACTAAGCTTGATGATTAGCAAGTCATCATTAGAGACAGCAAACAAAATCATAGTCAAGCTTTGGTCAGAGGAGTTCATGTCGGTGGCCTTTACAATCTAATAGCAAATCCTATGTAGGAATGTAGCATGATGCTTTAGTGCATTACATTGACAACGTATGTGAGTTGTGGCACAAGCAACTTGGTCATCTGCACTATGGAGCACTACCTCTCTTGAAGAACATGGTGCATGAATTATCGGACTTCAAGAATGAGAAGACAGGACTGTGAAAGGCCTATACAGTGTGCACTCGTCAACCATGCCAAGACTGCCTTCACAAGCAGTGAGCAAAGATCCAGAGAGATGATCTGATCCATTCAAATTGTGGACCAATGTCTTCAACTTCTTTAACAGTAGTTTGTATTGTCTCTTTTATTGATGATTCCTCTAGGAAGGACTGGGTTTATTTTATGAAAACCAAATTATGAAGTGCTCAGTAGGTTCACAGAAATCAAAGCCTTGGCTGAAAATCAGACGCGTCGGAAGGTAAAGGTACTAAGGTCTGTCAATGGAGGATAGTACATCTCTATGGAATTTGATGCCTTTTGCAAGGAAGCAGTGATCAAGAGGGAGCTAACAATGCTATGCAACCCACAAGAGGATGGGGTCTAAGAGAGGAAGAACCCAGTCATCGTCGAGACAACCAAATTAAAGATCCATAACATGGATTTGCACGAGTCTTTGGGAAAAGGCATGCAACATAGTTATCTAGATTCTGAACAGATGTTCCCATAGGATATTGAAGGCCAAGACATCAAAAGAAACCTTTACTAGTGAGAAGCCTCAAGTATCACACTTTCATGTATTTTGTTGCCATGCTTGTATTCATGTGCCTGACATGAAGACTAAATTTGAACCCTTGAGCATCAAGGGTATATTTGTTGGTTATAGTGAGCCCTCCAAGGCTTAAGAAATCTATATTCTAGCTTAGCAAAAGACAACTGTAAGTCAAGATGTTAAAATTGACGAGGATGGATGGTCCTCTAAGTCTCAGGATCCTCCCACAAAGGATGAGGAGGGAGAAACATTTGCTGTCCCAGAGGTTGATAAAAAAGAAGAGAAATCAAATTCAGATCAGCAAGGTTCCAATGAAGGAACAAAGGACTCTTTACCATCTTGTTCAACCAGGAAGCCAAGATGGATTACCCAAACTTTGCAGGAGACACAGGACCATGTAGAAGCACCAAAATCTTCTTTCCAGGTGAGACATCCCCCTAAGAAGTCCCTATTTAGGTTGCACTGATGTCTTTTATCATTGGTACAAAGCTTTCTAGCAATGAGGAAGAAACTGAAACTCAGGTATTGAGGGATGCTATGATGGAGGATTATGATGTTCGAGAAACAGTTCCAAACCCCAAAATGGAACCAATGATTGATTCCACGCATGCAATCATTGATAAAGTTTTCCTTAAATAGGGGAAGTACACCTTTAAGATTTTAGAGGATCAAGATGAAATGGGAGTACCATTGTTTGGTGGAGAACACTTTCGTCACAAAGAGGGAGTGTAAGACTTTATTTGTTAAACAGAAACTGTTATCCTTCAGCAACAGTGCATACCTTTAGTAGATTCATACAGCATTGAAATTCGTGCATAGATTGATTGCAATTGGGTTGAGGTCGCATCATTTTAAAAGCCTCTACTAGATGTGCATGAGCTTAAGAGGCGTCTGGTTAGTGTAGTGCATGCATGCTACATTTAGTTAGTGTAGAGGCATCTAGTTAGTGTAGTGCATGCATGTTTCATTGTTATGTTTATCTTTAGTGGGTGTTGTTCTAAACAAAGGAAGGATCTTGCTTTTCCAGATTTGGAAAGGTACTTATCCCTGGGAAGATAAGGCATTGTGCATAGGGAGTATGTTATTTTAGTTATTTTAGGAAGACACATGCATGAGAGAGACTCTCAAGCATGCACACAAATTCCTTCCCCTGGCCTAGGCATACTACTCTAGATTAGATTTAGCTCATGCATGAAGGCAAGTTAGAGGTAGGGTTTCTTCTCCTTAATGTGGGCGCTTCTCTAGGGGTGCATTTATTCATTGTTAACCCTAACCTATTCTTCTTCAATAAAATATAGGCAAAGTGCAATAGTGGGATGATGAGATAGATAAAATTTTGAGCTATTGCATTGTAATTTCTTCTTTCAGATAATAGTAGATATAATCATATATGTTGATTGAGTGTTGCAGTCTTGTGTTTATTGTTCGTCAAACGTATGTGTTTGTAGATCTAGTACTCCTTAATTGTTGTTTTAATAGGTTAATCAATTATCAAATTCCTAGGTTTGGGTTTAGTTTTGTTCGGAGTGCAAATCTACTTCCCATGTCGTGAAAATTTAACATGAAGTACCAGAGGCACTATTTGCAAGGAAAAATGACAATTATTCACTCAAATAACAAACTTTTGCAATTGTTGCAGCAGAGTCATCACTTCAAATGGATGGCTTTCCTACAGCAAATCAATTTGGTAATTAAGTACAAGAAAGTTACACCAAACTACACAATTGATTTTTTGCTCACATCTACCAGGGGTACCAAGAGACAAATCAATACTAGTATGGCCCCCAACTTGAGATTAATGCAAGCTCAGGGGACTACGACCACCTTTCAACGACGCCAGCAACATGGTCGCTCTAGACCTCGCATTAGAAGCCAAGAGAGACCTCCCAGCCTTCAGTGGTGGACATTGTCCAGATAGCAGCATAATGCATAGTCCAATTTATTTTCTAGTTCCTCTTCCAAGAATCCAAACACAGCATATATCCAAAGCTTCCGCCAATCGACATCGGATGTTAGGAGAGCAGTTACTAGTAGAACCTAATTGGCATTTACTCTTTGTATTCCAGATTCTAGGTCCATCTCTCCCAAATCTTCTTTTAGCTTTCATAGTTCTGTTTAGATCTTAGGTTAGGGTAGTACCTCATTTTATTTCTCTTACTTTTTGCTTCTTGCTTTATTTAGGAGCCAATCTTAAGCTCCTGCTTTGTATTGATACCTGTGTACTCAGCACTGAGCAGTCCCATTGACCTACTTTTGTAGTCATCTGTTGGACATTAATTAAATTAGCTTATCTTATCTCAAGACCTCGTTTTTTTAAATTTTTTCTTTGGCAGTTTAAATGAAGTTAAATCCTTTTGTAAATGGAATATAAAGAATTATATGCAAATGATCCAAATTTTGAGCTAATCATAGACGCACCCAGTAGAACCAGCATAAATCAATGTTGAAAAAGTCAGCATCAGCAGAAAGTCAGCAAGGGTCCCGAATACAACTTCTCGGCAACATCAGCCAAAAAATCCGGAAAAATAGGCAAAAGTCGGCAAACATTAAAAAATACAAAATACATTCATTTTTTCAGAATTTTAAACATATAAAGCAACAATAACATCAGATAAACACATTGGAACATAAATATGGAGAAAGCACTGATATATCATATATATCATCATCATGCAGTCATGCCAAATGTAAAATGATACATTAAAGTCGATACTGAATCCTGAAATATCATAGTTGTCCAATCAAGGACTCAAAAGTGGATAACCAATACGAAATGGCATCACATATATAAATGTATCTGAGGAAAACTAGCATCTAGCTATCTAATATCAATGCCCTCTTCCCGAGCTTCGTTTTTACTGATTACTTGTTTCTTGTTTTCATTATATCTTTACCTCACAATTTATTCTATTTTCCATTCATACTTCATATTTTTGCCTACTCCAATGTTTAGGTTTATATAAGGTTTTCATAAATGCTTTTTATTTGTCCCTCCCTCCATCTTATGACTTAAACCTATTTTTTGAAAGGTATATTTTATTGATTTGGTTGTCAGCCATTAAATGTACTTCTTGTTTTGTATTGGTGATAAATCATAGATGTATTTTTCACTCCTCCCAAATTGAATTTCTGACATGAACCTCACATTTAGCCCCAACTCATCTACCACTTGAAACCTTGCTCTCTTTTTCCTACAATGTGCTATGATGATCACTCAAAATATGTTTGCTCAAAAAATTCCCTAATAGACTAATAGTGAAAAAAAGTAATTCAATAACCATTGTGATCTTTGATAAATGGATACATATTATGTATAGCTTATCCTTGCATGGTTTGATCTTCATATACAACAAAGTTTTGAAACATTTATACGGTAGAGGAAAGGTGCTACTATAAAACAAAATGGCGAAATTAGCCATTTTAGCCAAAATGGGGACTTTTTGGAAAAAGTCAGGACTTGCCATTTTAGCCATTTTAGCCAAAATGACGACTTTTTGGAAAAAGTCATGACTTTTTGAAAAATTAAAAAATCGTGATTTTTTCCAGCCGATTTCTCGTCTTAGGGAAAAAATCGCAACTTTTTAAAAAGTCAACGATTTTTTGGAGAGTTTTTCAACACTGATATACATACACCAAATCTTTTAAAGCTTATAATCTTTGATAAGGATTGTTGTTCCAAATGAAGAGTTGAGATCAAAGCTCATGCAAGAAACTCATACCTGCAAGGTCATTGGAGATTTTAACGTAACCCAAACATGGGAAAATTTGAAAAGGTAAACGTATTGGCCACGAATGCAAAGAAACATGGAGAGGTATGAACCTGCCTATTTTGGCAATGTTGGATGTACCTTTTTATTTTTTTTGATGAAAAGCTACAAAATTTATTCTGAGGAATATAAAGAGAGAAAGAGAGGCAAAGTATATTTCATCCGGAGGCTAAAAAACAGCAATTCAACGACTGTATAATTTTCCAGTGATTGCATGACATAGACCAACAGAAAGAGATCTTGAAGCAGTAGGGAGGTTATAGTAATCCCAACAGGTATCAAAATGACATCTTTTTACCCCCAAGCATTCCAACAACCAGAAAATATGGCAGCAACACACTTAGTAAGTAGATTGCAGATACAACAAACACTTTAAATGGATCGAAGACAATGACAAATGGTATAGTAATAAAGAATAACTGCAAAGTTGTGAAGCATACAATGACTGAGTAGTAGCATTTTATTTTTCAGAAAATCCATAAGACCAGTGAAGAGCCCATATGCAGCAGACCCATATGATTTGAAGGGACACAGATCCATCTCGACCAGCAGAGACAGAAAACCAGTCACTGCACATCCCAAAACAGTGAACAGTCATATGCAGACGTGTTCACAGAATTAGAACAGTATTCATGCAGCATTATTATTGCTCATGCTAGAAACAGCAAACCCATGTTGGGTGTTTGACAAGCAGACCTAGAGAACAGTGTGAGGGTGAAAACAAGTTGGAGTTGACCCAAGCCAATCCCAAAATATTTGCAAAGTCAGATTTACAGACATGAAGTTTCCAAAGGGTGTTTCTTGACTCAAGAAGAAGAACAAAGTTTGTGGACTACTAGTTTCCCCACACCAAAGCTAGGGCACATCGATCATTCACAACTGAGCAGAAGATTAATCTTGTCTTCTGTTTTTCTAAACATAATTTTTTTGTGAAATTATTTCAGCAGAGAAACGTAAGTGAGAAATGAGTCATTACTTATAAGAGATCCATCATAAATTCAGAGTATTCTCAACAACTGTCTGAAATTTCACCTAGGGAAATAAATCAAGAGTCATATGAGATGAATAGTAAGAACAGAAGAAAAAATTCTAAAAAGGTATGGTCGAAAGAGTTTCTTTGGAATGACGACAATCTGTAATTGGTCACTTGTGACTTACCCCTCTAGCAGAGCATCATGGAATCTTATCCACTTGCCCAGAATTTATCCAGATTTATCTCGAGAGATCAAAATTTTAACGTTGAGTTAGATTTCATATCTGTAACCAAGATTAGTTGGTCACATAAATATGAAAACCGCTTCTAAAAGTTTGGTTGAGTTCTCACAAAGGCTCAAGAGTATCATTAAGCCCTGACAGGGAACTTGTCCATAAAAGACAGTGAAAAGTTTGCCATAGTAAAACAAAGAAGGAGAAAATATTTGGCAGGCGTGAGGATGAGAATGATGGTAACAAAATTGGCAATGATGGTTTCCTATGAACAGTTGCGTCTCCAATACAGGGGGTTCATAGGAAGGTTTGCTCAGCACAGGTAATTGTGTAGGGGAATTTGGGAATTTTACCTTTATGAGAGTGACAATAAACTGATGGAGCACCAACAAGAGTTCAGATCTGTAGAGAGGAGCACCTAGCAATCAGAATTTCGAAGGTCATAATCATGTTGTGTAAAAAAAGAAATGAATGATCTTGTCAGCAAAATTTTGCTCTTTAGCTTGTGTATCTTGTCAGCAAAATTTTGCTCTTTAGCTTGTGTATTAAGGAGAGTTAAAATAAGAAATAAAAAAGTGGTATTTCCTGTTCATGGGGTGTTAGAGTAGTAACACTCTAAAATGGCGTTCAGAGTCCTATCTTAAATCAAGTATTGTCCGGAGCCCTAATGTTAAAAATGTCATAATTAATGCTAATGACCCACAATAACGCTAGGTTAGTTATAGTAGTTAAACAACTTATTACATGGTGTATAAGAGAAAGCCATGTCAATCTATTTGACGACTCTTTGATAGAATAATATGTTCTCCATATCTTTGTTTCTCTCTCATAATCATGCATCTCTAATCACCAACTGGCAACAAGTGAAGGAACAGCAGACCTCAAAGCTTTCTTCACTAATGTATGGGCACATTTTGGCCTAACTACTTCTATCATCTCTAGTAGATTCTTAAGTAAACTTTTGGACCACACTTTGGATGTTGATGGATACCAGAACAAATACAAGTGCCGCATTTTATCCACAAATAGATGTGCAATCCAAGGTTGAAAACAGAACATTGGTACATTTATGGCAAAACCATAATCATAAGGATCTTGAAGCTTAGGCTGGAATATTCCCAATCCCAAGATAACTAATAGTCAGGTTTCTAGCATTTAGCATTGCAATAGAAAAGCAATTCATGGATATACTGACATGTTTCTATTCTAGAATTGCTTGGGCTTTCTTCCACAAACCCCCTTTGACCTAGTTTCCCAGGCGTTAGAGAGAAACAACCAAAAAAAAGATGAAGATGTAGAAGTTGAGATGTTATAGAGAATATACAACAAATCAATGAGCAGGTAAAAGCATCCTTGCAAGTGTCTCAAGCAAGATACAATGGCATACGTGATAAGCATTGGACAACAATACCTTCCAGGTTGGAGATCAAGTGTGGCTGCACTTGTCTAAAGAAAGATTCAAAGATCCGCAACATTAAACGAAGCCCATTCAATATAGGGCATTCAAGATTTCAGAAAAGATTGGAAAAAGTGCCTTTCTCTTGGACTTGTTACAATATCTGGGCATATATTTTGTTGTCAATGCGGATCAACTAAAGTTGTTCAAGACATCCTTGTTAGATAAGGAGCCTTGGAAGTAAAAACAGAATCCAGCAACAGAAGAATTCTTACCAGACCAGTAGATCATGTTGTAACAAGATCAAGTGTTGCAAAGAAGAACCAAACCACTAAGCAAGGTGAGATAGAATTATATAAAATTGGAAAAAAAGTAGAACACCCCAGGTTTGGTAAATAGTTAAAGGTTGATAGGGAACATCAACCTAAAAGGTGGAAATTCTCATCTGTCATATTTGTAAAGTCTAATTTCACAAGGTTGCAAAGGTCACAGAAGCAAAGTTCATATAGAGGAAAGTCATAGTGCGATTGTGAGATAATGCAATGAATTGGATTGTAGTAAAACTGCAAAAATTGAAATATCTAGTTAAAAATACCAAAGAGAACTACAACCCTCGTACTGCAGGAAGACTACAACATTTGGTTGCAGGTACCTGAGATGACTCCAACCCCAAAATGTGGAATATTGAGAAAACTACAACCCCAAATTGCGGAACATAACAGAAACTGCAGCCCAAAGTTTTGAGAAAGCCATGGCCACAACCCAAGGTTGTGAAGCACAAGCCTAGTTGAAGAGGAACAAAAGACGAGCCATTCACAACAACTTAAAAGGTTGGAAATTCATCACAATGTTTGATCTTCCAATTATAATGGCTACGAAGATATTAATCTAGCAGTGCCAAACCTTGTTCAACATTGTAATTAATAAGGGAGGCCGAGAGGTGTTTTTTTTAATGCATCTTATACATGATTAATGCACATTGAGAGATAACTATAATACCCTTAGTTATGTCACAGCAGAGGGGAAGTAGGTGGGAATTAGCTGAATCTTAGCCCAAAAACCAATGGAAAATTCACGGTAATATGTAATATGATCTTTTAAATGAAAGTATTGTCTAGAAATATTTGTCTAATATTCTAAATATGTACAAAGATTGTTTAGCCCTCTGGATTAGCTCAAGCAGTTTGAACCAACAAGTTACAAGGCAGAGATTGTTGAGAGGTCATGGGATTCAAGTCCTATAGAGACCCTCTGAGTAGAGACGTATGTTGTACTCTAACAGCATTTACCCTAGGTGCCATTCACAAAAAGTGAGAAAGCGTCTAGAGGGTTTCCCCGACAACATTTTCCATGGAAAATAATATACGTTATTTTTTGCAAATATTTTCTAAATCTAATCTAATTATAGATTTGTAGGCTAGAAAACAAGATATCCATGTGCATTAAGAAGCGAATGCCAAAGTACACTACCTTATGTGATAGGCCAAATGCACTTGTAATAGAGAAGTTGCAAATCTAGAAACCACAGGCATACTGATTGCTAGAATATTGGTAAGAGAGTCAAAGAACATACCCCAAAAGACACACTATGATACAAAAACAAATTTGGCACCAATAAATTTCAAATCGTTCTTGGGATATCAAAACCATAATCCAAGGCTACGGGACACTAACATCTCCACACATCGAGCAAATACAGTAACCGCGTTCTCAAATTTCAAATCATTCTTGGAATATCAAAGCCGCAACCCAAGGCTACAAGACACTAACTTCCACACACGTAGAGAAAATACAATAACCAATTAACATACCGAATCATTTTGGTATTGAAGTAACAATTGGACCATTTTGGTATTGGAGCAACAAATAGACCATTGGTATAAATGCACATATGGCGTGATAACTCAATGAGATGGATCATGGTTGTTATAAACTTCTCTACACTAGACAAAAAACTTCAAAAAATAAAAACTAAGGAATATCCAAAATCAAAAAGTATTGAAGGCATGCCTAGGATAAAGAAATACTAAGCAATATCTAAAGAATAAAAGTTGAGCATAGTGCCGAGAGAACCAAGAAATAATCTTTGCATATAAAGTGATCAAGATTAATTGCCTAATCAGAGCATCTAGGATTTTTTGTGCCACCTCCGTATGAGTAGATTGAGTAGCCATTATTACTTGCGCTCCATATTTTGGTATTGGTTCTATGTTTCTTTTCTCAAATGACTTTGATTCAAACCTAGTCAATGGCTTCTTCCTATTCATCCTATGTAGTGTGGATCGCTCTTTTGTCACATGGGCCTATGAACTCTTAGTGGCAATCTCTTTGTGGATTGTAGGTTCTTCCCATAGGCCTTCTCCTAATCACCATCATGGGATCACAGCTTTAGCTTCAACCTAATCGGCATCAAGCCTTTCACAGGTCCAAGGCTCCCTAAATAGAGGTCCTATGAGGATGGCAACTTTGTGAAGGTTGTGGCTTCTTCTATGGGCTTGGAAATCCTTTCATCATCAATCACTCAAGTAGCTAGCAAAATTGTAGTGGCACCTTCCCTAGTTGTTATTGATATTCTTCAAGTTTCATGGGTGGGCATTTCCCTTGAGGGTTTGAAGTTTGAACGTCTCAAATCACTTTCTTTGTCATGACTCATGTGGCTCTTCTATGAAGGATAATTGAGCAACTGTTTTATCCTCTCAAACTTCCCCTATTAAGCAATTGATTGTTTTCCCAATAGCAGATCCCTCCCCCTCTCTTGATATCAAAATCATATCAAGAGTGACTACCAAACTAGGTTGCGAGAGCTCTCAAACTTCCCCTAAATTAGCTATGATGTTATCCTAGATCTAGGGGCTTTACATGTTTCCTACACAGTGGGGGAACCAATGTGGTTGACTATGTCCTTATCAACTAAGAGCTCCTCCCCCGCATCCTTTCCTTCACTATTTATTAGAATTTGAATGCCATTTAGATCTTCAAGCAGATAGTTCTAATAATGTTTGCAGCAAAAGAATGGAGAATGAAGATACAAACTAAACAAAACAAACCACACAAGAATCAGTCAAGTATTGCTCAGGAACTTACAGTATCATTCACAATTAATAATATCCAGTGTTACAATAGTTTACATAGGAAGAATTCGAATGCATGGGGTATGAATTCGAATCTCCCAAGTGGATATGACTGTATCTAACTGAATCTCTAACTCATGGTCCCTCAATCAATATCGGAGTCAAAAATCAACTCCCGGATGTCCAACCAACTCAAACAAACAGTGATAGCTAGTTAACTCAGTGCAACTGAGTGTGGTAGGTGGGCAAAGGTGCCTACTCCACATGCATCCATGCATTATCCATGCAAGACATGCGCTAGCTAACTGTTTGTGAACTAACTGAAAGTAACTGAGGGCTAACTGAGACTAACTAGTACTAACTCCAACTAACTGAAGTAGGTTGGTGCCGGGACTCCCAGTGGCTCCTAAAATGTAGGGATTGGTCTAGGAAGCACCCAAACTAATGCATGCACATGCAGTAAGTGGCAGTTAACCTCTAGCAATGTTCCCCACACTCCAATGACTGGTACATGTGTCCCCATTAGGCCAAGTGGACCCAATTAATTAATTAAGGTTCCTAAGTTAGGCTAATTAATCTAATAGAAAGTATGAACAAGGGAGGATTAATAATCCTAACACCCCCCTTGAATCCTAACTTGGACAACTGTGGGCCCTGGTATCAAGACCATAGGTCACCCAATATACAATCTAAGAGACATAATACAAATGAGGAATGAAAACCTCTTGGGAAAAACCTCCTCAAATAGGAACTAAAAATCAAGCCTTAATGCCCAAAAGAGACCTGAGAAAGGCAAATCTCTTTTCAGTCAAAGACTTGGTAAAAATATTTGCAATCTGATCCTCTGTCGGACAGTAGTGCAGTGTGATGGTTCTGTCATGCACCAATTCCTGAATGTAGTGCCTATGAACCTCTATGTGCTTTGTCCTTTGCTTCTGAACAGGATCACTGGAGATCTTGATTGTACTCTGGTTGTCACAATAAAGATCTACTGTAGGTGAAGTCTGAATCCCAAACTCTGTCAAGATGCCATGCAGCCAAACTGCCTGAATAGTTGCATTCACAGCTCCCCGATACTCTGCTTATGTTGAAGAAAGTGCAAGAGTTGCTTGCTTCTTGCTGGACCAACAAATTGGCCCAGATCCAATCATGAATACAAAACCCGAGGTGGATTTCCTATCATTTCCATCTCCTACCCAGTCTGAGCCTGTAAAGCCTGTGAGATCCAGCTGTGCTTCAGCAGCATAGTGGATCCCATAATCAATAGTACCCTGCACATAGTGAAAGATCCTCTTTACTGCCTTCCAGTGCAGCTCATGTGGCTCCTGCATATATCTGGTAGCAGCACTCACAGCATAGGATATGTCTAGTCTCGAATGAGTGAGATACAGAAGGCTTCCAATGAGCTATCTGTAGAGAGTGTTGTCCACCAAAGGTGTGGAACCACCTTCTTCAAGCCTGATGCCTGATAAAAAAGGGCAGGGAATTGCCTTGCAATCCTCCATGTGGAATCTCTTAAGCATGTCTGATGAATACCTAGACTGTGAGATCATGATTCCCGAAGTCTTTTGACTTACTTCGAGACCAATGAACTGTCTTAACAGTCCTAAGTCAGTCATAGCGAATGCTTTATTAAGAGCAGACTTGACGCTGCTCAATCCAGCAGCATAGTTGCTAGTAATGAGCAAGTCATCCACATACAATACAACTAGAAGCAAGAACCCCTCCTTCTTCATGCAGACATTGCAATCAGATTTGCACCTTTCAAACTTCTGAGAGATGAGGAAGGCATCCATCTTGGAGTACCATGCCCTTGGGGCTTGTTTGAGTCCATACAGTGATTTCCTCATTCTGTAGACTAAGGAAGGATCATCAATAAACCCCTCAAGTTGTTTCATATATATCTCCTCCTCCTCCAAATCACCATGGAGGATGGCACTCTTCACATCCATGTGATGTACTTCCCATTTCTTGGAAGCAGCAATGGCCAATACCAGCCTGATGGAGTCCATTCTAGCTACTGGAGCGAATGTCTCATTGTAGTCCAAGACTTGGACCTGAGAATACCCTTTTACCACCAACCGAGCCTTGTACTTGGTTGTGGTCCCATCAGCAGCTATTTTGGTTTTGTAGATCCATTTGCACTGTACCAGCTTCTTCCTGGAGGTAAGGGGGCAAGTTCCCAGGTCTGGTTGTCATGTAGTGAATCAAACTCCTCATCCATGGCTGCCTGCCATCTAGGATCATGGCAAGCCTCCTTGAAGGATTGAGGATCTGACCCAAGCATCATAAAACACCTCTCAGCAAGAAGAGGCTCTGTGTGAGACAGTGCAACACTCTCCTTCTAATACTGGGACCTCATTCTTCTTTTGTCATATGGATCCCCAGCACCATCTCCAGCTGCTTCTATGAGCTGCTTAGCCCATTTAGGCTGCTGGAATGAGGTAGATGCTGGATCTGGATCTAGATCACTTTGAGGTGTAAGCTCAATGTCTGGATCATGCTGAGATGACTCCTCTTCTGAATCTGAATCTGAAATGTCAGGATTTGAAACTGAAACTGCAATAGGAAGTGAAGGAATGTTTATACCTTCATCAGCTTCGAATGAAAGCTCGGGTGATGCTGGAACTGTGTATGGCATGAAGTGAGAGAAAATATATGCCTTGGAGGCATGATCAACAATTCCTTTCGCTACAAGCTCCCCAATTGAGATTTTTGTGATCTCCACTGAGTTAGGTCCAAACACCACTTGCTTTGGTGAGCTGGTGTGAGTCATCTGGTAAACAAACAACAGATTAGCTGCAAGGTAGGGCACATATAGGACATCTCTGAACACACCATGCTTCGCTCTGATGGTGACTCTTCCTGCTACTAGAATTTGGGAATCATCTCCCATGTGAATAGTGGGCCCTTCGTTTATATTGAAAGAGGAGAAGAGATCCTTAGAGGCCACCATGTGATTGGAGGCTCCAAAATCAATCAAATAGGTTGTAGACTGAGGTAGTCCTGCTTTCAAAGCATGACATCTTTCATGTCCATTATCTGACTTCTTTGCTCTTTGTGGGGAAGCAATGTTATGCTGCTTGAGAAGAGCAGTCATCTCATCAAGTTGCTTCCTCATACAATGTTCTTCAAGATGGTACCCTTTTTCACAGTAGGGACAAAGTTTCTTCTCAAATTTCTTCTTCTTGGAGCCGGAGGCCCCTTCGGAAGCTTGCTGATTTTGTTTAGGTTTCGAATCAGCTGCCTTTGGCTCCTTCTTCTTTGATTTCCCCTTTGCTTGCGCTTTGGAAGAGTCAGAAACTAGAAGAGCTTGATCTTTGGATGTCTTGATGACTCCCATTCTCATCAATTTGTCTTGCTCTTTGATTAAGGACTCGGAAAAAGAATCTAAGGAAGGAACCTTCCAATCATGAAAGCTTTCCCGCTTGGAATGAAATATGGAAACAAATACAAAATACTCAGGCCCTAGTTTGTTGAGTATGGATAGGACATTCTGCTCATCCTTCCACTCTATTCCGCTCTATTCCGCATTGTCTGCACTGAAGTACTAGAGACTTGAATTTAGTAAAGAATTGCTCAAAAGTCTCGAAACTACTGGGATGTAAAGATACCAACTCATTCTCCAGAATGTGTCCCTGAAGCTCATCTTGTTTCTTAAACAAACTATCAAGCTTCTCCCAGGCTTCTCTGGGAGTCCTCAAGCCTTCTAGGTGGAAGACGAGATCTCTGGAAATATGAGTACATAAGTACCTGAATGCTTCATCACAACGATTCAAAAACTTGTTCCGCTCTACCGGCTGATGAGGCTCAGCCTCCCATCCATGTATGATCCTGTGGTAGCCATGCTTGTGCAAGGCCAACTGCATATCAATCCTCCAAACAAGATAATTGGAAGTTGTGAGGATCTGTGGTTCAGGAGTTTGGGAACTCATAATTGCTCCGACTGGAAGTACTGCAAAACTTCACACAAGCTACGTAGCACCTGTCAATTTCACTGCAATAACACACTAAAACATATGAACTGTTAGAATCATGCTTTTCCTCCCAACGTGAACATTTTTTCAGGGTTTGTCACGCCCTCTCCCCTGCTCTGAATAAATCCAGAGCTAGCAAATCATCATAGGGGACTTCTGTGGAAACCCAACTGCTTCCGATGTTCGATGGGGAGAAACAAGCATGAAACCTACTTAAGAAGGCTCTGATACCATATTAGAATTGAAGGCCATTTAAATCTTCAAGCAGATAGTTCTAATAATGTTTGCAGCAAAAGAATGGAGAATGAAGATACAAACTAAACAAAACAAACCACATAGGAATCGGACAAGTATTGCTCAGGAATTTACAGTATCATTCACAATTAATAATATCCAGTGTCACAATAGTTTACATAGGAAGAATTCGAATGCATGGGGTATGAATTCGAATCTCCCAAGTGGATATGACTGTATCTAACTGAATCTCTAACTCATGGTCTCTCAATCAATATCGGAGTCAAAAATCAACTCCCAGATCTCCAACCAACTCAAACAAACAATGACAGCTAGTTAACTCAATGCAACTGAGTGTGGTAGGTGGGCAAAGGCGCCTACTCCACATGTATCCATGCATTATCCATGCAAGACATGCGAGAGCTAACTGTTTGTGAACTAACTGAAAGTAACTGAGGGCTAACTGAGACTAACTAGTACTAACTCCAACTAACTGAAGTAGGTTGGTGCCGGGACTCCCAGTGGCTCCTAAAATGTAGGGATTGGTCTAGGAGGCGCCCAAACTGATGCATGCACATGCAGTAAGTGGCAGTTAACCTCTAGCAGTGTTCCCCACACTCTAGTGGTTGGTACATGTGTCCCCATTAGGCCAAGTGGACCCAATGGTACTAGTGGACCCAATTAATTAATTAAGGTTCCTAAGTTAGGCTAATTAATCTAATAAAAAGTATGAACAAGGGAGGATTAATAATCCTAACACTATTACCCCCCTCCTTGCTAATCGGTTCCCTAATATCCTTCCATATCAGAGTGCCCACTCCCCCCTACCCCTTTGCAAACCACCTTCCTCTTCATTACCAACTTTTCTAATGCATATGCTTCTCACCTTTTCCAATTGCTCCCTCCCATTCCCTAGTTGTTGCCCCTCAAGACTACCTCTACCCAATATGAGCTTCTCTCCACTCCTCTTTGGGAGGCCACTCCGGACTCCTTCCCCCATGCCTCCAAGGTGCCCACTTGCACCCTTCCACCCAACTCTTGCCCCATGAAATGTATGGTATGATGAAGAGTGCAAACTTTACCATTGTTGCCTTCATTTTGATTTCACTCATGACCCCCCCTAGACACACATCCCCTTGCTTAAAAAATCCTTCCACGATCTCCTTCATTGGAAAAAACGAGCTTCATCCCCTTGCTTAAAAAATCCTTCCAAGATCTCCTTCATTGTAAAAAACGAGCTTTCCTTTACAAAAAAATCTAGCAGCCACTATGTCTAAAGTCCTAAGCAACAAGGTGTTAGTTTTGTGCAACTCAGGAAGGATACACATTGTCACCTCAATAGCTCTTACTCTCACTTTTGGCTAGCTCTTCTCCAACACAAGGGGGTGTCCCTAAGTATGATTGCTAAGGCTATGGAGTGAGGGCATATTTGAAGAGTAAGCCTTAATAAAACAAGTGGTAGTAGTAATAGTGAAAAAGGATAAATGAATTAAGAAACATAAGGTGATGGAAACCCAACGACCAAAGATTACCAAATTGTGGGCTAAATGGAGACAAAGAAGCATGAATCTAAGAGGGTGAATGCATGAATATGTATGGCAAAAGAGTGTAGTATTCAAGATGAACCTTATGGATACCATCGTCAAAACCATTGCCCTCTATGGTTTAGATATTTGGGGACCAAGCACCCTTCATGGCTTGTGGGCCAAGATCAAGTGAGTATAGACCCTCCTCCTTACACGCATCATCCAATGAAAACAAATAGTTCAAGTTTCAACAACCCACTATGTACGCAAAGTTCTGATTCTAGCCTTTCCAATTAGAGGACATCTTCATATTGGTCTCCTTTCTCCTCAGGATCCATAACTTTGGGCACTCGGCCTCTGGAAGAGATAGGAACCCTTTTCTAGCTCTTTGCTCTTCCGAGGCTATTGCCTTTGCCACCCCCACAGTATAGGAATGCTATTGGATCTTTGACACATCCTAGCTACTCCAGTCCATTGCCATCTCTCCTGACCAGCTCCTCCCTTTCAATTACTCCCTCAACGCTCTTGGACAACTCCTACCGACTAGGCAAAAGTTGAACAGACTGATTGGAGAGGACATGTATTAGTACATCTAGGTTAGTTGGGTCGGCTCCCCCCAAGATGCCCTCCTATCCTAAGCACTTTCTAGATTCCAGGATGACCTTATCATGCACCCTCAATATGCATGCAGGCATTGGCAGCATGCCCTCCAGATCCCTTTAGAACAGTTTTGTGTTTACTCTCATAGACTCCGGATTGAGACAAATCACCACATCTCGCAGTTGGATAGATTATGCCAGGTTTGTTACCTTCAAGAGCTGGAGACCAAGGAACATTTTATCTTAAGATATCCCCTATACTATGAGATTGTAGGGCAGTTCCATTGCCTTTTTTGACGGTCGGGTGGCTCCCTGGCCACATTCTTCTGGTACACCAATCAACATTGTCTCACCCTCTTCATAAGAGAGGTTGTTGAGCACAAATCCAAAACTCTCCAACTGGATCCTATCAGATAAATCACCTCCTATTTCCAAGTTGTTCAAATGGATCGAGGCAACAAGAGGTGGGGGTCTTGTTGGGGGTTACCCATCAATCCAGAAAGGAACCATCAAGTAAGATGAATCAATCCAAAAAGGAACCATCAATTGCACGAAACCAAAAAGAACGAACAGTACTATCTGTTGAAGACTCCATAAAGATGATAAATAATAATAATGATTTGTAAAACAATCCAAAGCCGGTGGAACGAAGCAAATGAAAAAGGGAAAAGAAGAAAAGAAAAAATAGCAAATTAAATATGTGTTACGACAAGTCATGCAAATAGAAATTAAGCATTTCTTCAAGCAAAAGTACTTTTTCAAACTGTCATGTAAAGACAGCAACCCTATGGCCCAAGGGTATGGTTGGGGTCTTGTAATTTTATGATATTAATAAAAATCCATTCGTTTCTATTACTAGAAAAACTGATTTGCTGTATAATCTATAAGGAACAAATTCACCAGACTAAAGGCAATGCTGAACGAGAATATCAGTAGTTATTAATTTCCTTACCACTAGTTGGCAAGCAACACACACTACCTACCAGCTCAAATATGTTAAAAGCAATGTCAAAACAATAATCTTACTATGGCAGGAGTCTCAGTTAGCTTTAAGTTGGTTTCAACTACTTCTCCAGAAACAGGCGACATAATATCACTGGTTGCTTTTACACTCTCTACCGCACCGAAACTGCTACCTTTCGAAACCGCTGCTCCAACTTCTGGCAAGTCGACAAACACGACATCTCCCAAGTGGTCCTGCAGGTATAATAAAGAAAGGGATCAGTACAATAACCTTAACCAGTTTATCTCAACGCCCCACAAACACTATTGGTCAATAGGCAGGTTGTATATCAAAGATGTAGCCTGGCATTGTAGCTCTTCAAAAGGAAAAGCATCCTAACATTCAAAAATAATCTGCCAATATTGTCCAATCTCTAACACCTATGGCACCAGTGCCATTCCAAAAATGTTTTCCTCGCTCTGTTTTCAGAAATACCTTTGAAACTCAACCAAGTAACCCAAATACCAATACACTCACGATATCCCAACAATAGTGCAACTTTTGCCAACCAAGTAACCCAAATGCCAATACACTCACTATATCCCCAGCAATAGTGCAACTTTTGCTGGCTCGGTGTAAGCATTAACGTTTACACATTGGAAGCACAAAATTCAAAGATCTAAAAATTAAAAAAGAAATGTGAGCATTGAATTTCCTCAAAGAGCACTACTTTGAAGTTAAAAATAAAAGAATTCTGAGACAAAGCCTTACGAACCTGAGCATGGTGGGTTATGCCCACTGTGCCAAGTTGGCCATCAGATTTCACCCACTCGTGGGAATCTGCATACTTCAACCCCTCGATAACTGCAAAAACAGATCTTGTCAAACAGGCCCTTTTTTATATCATATCAACACTCGAATCTCAAGTGGTTTATCCCCATATATCAGATCAGAAGACCAACAAAGGAAACAACAAACCAAATGGTTCCCTAAAAATGCTCATGCTGATAACGCAACATATATTTTTATTTGATTTAACTACAAATCCACATGCAATCATCTGAAAAGAAATCCACCCATTACATCATGTATTTGCATGCAATGAGTCTAACACAAGAACAATGGAGGAGAGAGAGCAGGGATATAATTGACCATCAGAAAATCCTCGAGAAAAAGGAACAGCAGGAAATCCAAGTGAGCGAAGAGGCCTTCTACATCCAATTCCTAGAGATGTTGCAGCCTGAGAAGCCCACAATCTCAACGCCATTGATGGATCCCAAGCTACAAGGGATAAAACTCTAATCCTGTGACTGACCACTCACATTAGCTGTGAACGTGGATGAATGAGTTTATACACATTCAGATTATATCTTCACTTTTCTGACAAGTACCCCCAATATTTCTCCGTCGCTTAAACTAGAGAACGAAATTGTCCACACTCTCCTCATCCACATTCCCACCGAGGATTATTGTAATTTTCTTTTATGATAATTTACACAATTTTAGTAGTCCAAGGTTTAGTTTAATGGATCGAACTATCCATTTAAATGATGTTGGAAACCTCCTTGGAAAAATAATATATGTAACCGAAAAAATGTAAGTAATGAGTTTAAATTTAGTTAAACTGTACCTTTAAAAATTAAAATTAAATACATCATTTTAAACTTTTAAAATTAATGATAGTTTTTATCTTGTTTTATAAGCTTTGATCAAACTTTTTGTCTTGCACCATCCATAATTGTTATAAATTTAAGTGATCGTGACTTACCTTTGGATTTCTTGTCATTGAGGAAGGGTAAGGGAGCCCTAGGTTGGTATTATCGAGGTTGATCATGACTTAAAACTTTGGATCACTTGTCATTGAGTAAAGGGTAAGTGGCATTGATATGATTTTTTATATATATTATTTTAAGGTACCAATTACCACTGAGCAAGAGATCAGCTTCATAAATTGGGTATTTTAATTAATGATTAATTATTAATCATTTTTATTAAGGATTTTAAAGTTAGATGAGGTATGCCTTGAAATAAGATGGTGTCTTTTGAATAGTTCATGTTCTCATTCTTTTGCTACACATGCCTATAAAAGCATATCTAAACAAAAATATCTATAATACTTTTATAAATTTTATTCTTAACCAATAGTATGTATTCTTTTTATGGAACTTTCAAAGTAGCGTTTTTTATTTATAAAGTTGATTCTTAACCAATAATATTAAGTAAAGTCTTTTTTGAGAAAAGAGTTCAATGGTATTCTAGGCAAGTTGTAATTGTAATTTTGGATGTCATATTTTCTCTTTATGTGAGCGCTTTGTAACATATTATGTAGTTATGTTTTTTGTGTTTTTTTATCTATTTTGTTGTAGTAGTAAGTCTTAGTTGTCGATATAGTCTTGTAATCTCTTTTCAATTCTTTATTCTTTATATTTATGGGTTGTTATTAGTATTGACAAGTTCCTTGGCCTGATGGAGAAAGAGGCCTATATTTTATGGATCTAATGTGAACTTAATAGTGTCATGGTGAATTGTCTTGTATCAAGGTTGAATGGTAACACTTTAACCGTTTCACAATAATAAGAAGACGAAGAACAAAACTCACACATATATTAAGTTATTGCTTTACTAGGAGATTCTTAAGATCTATGCTCATGTACCTCTGTCATTCCAAAATATGTGTGATGAGGACTTATCATTACAACTCCAAAAATGGATTTAGCTCATCATTGTGGATGAAAGGGTGGATATAAATTTGTTAGTTGATTTCTATGTTTCCTCTCATTGGTAGTTACATTAACTTAATAAATTCAATCTCATTAAGCTTTATTTAGTGATAAATTGGTATAACAAGGGAAATGTGGATGTTCAAAAGAAGATGAGAAGTTCTTTCTTATTCAAAATTGATTATTTGCCTATTACAAAGAAAACTTGTCTTCGTGCATAACTTGTTGTGCAACTCCAAATTTTTTGAGAAAACACTTACTATGCATTGTGTGCCCTAACAAATGTGCCCAACCTTAATAATATTTCATCTCTAGTACCAATGTATTGTAAGATTACACAACCTTCTTCAATAAAGTAACAATGTACTAGTGAATTTGCTAACTACAACACTACAATATTCATTTTCTAGAAAACATATGTTATATTTGTGCACACTAGTTCGGTGTGAATAGTTCCCAAGAAATGCTACAAATTCGTTAAAGTAACAATGTACTAGTGAATTTGCTAACTACAGCACTGCAATATTCATTTTCTAGAAAACATATGTTATATTTGTGCACACTAGTTCGACGTGAATAGTTCCCAATAAATGCTACAAATTCTTTGTAAGTTACTTTCAATTATAAGTATGTTGACAAATCATTTCAAATGAAATTACAAAATCATGTAGTAAAAAAAGTATTTGTAAACCACATAAATAACTCACCCAATAATATGCATAAAAGCTAACACTTATTAACTAAAATGATATAACATGTACAATAAAGTTGCAACAAAGATAAGATTTTCTCTAAAGCAACATTCTCAATTGCATCAAACCTTTACAACACACTAACTCACACTATAAATCTCGCCACAACATCAAGTTTACTAAACCACTTTACAACCTATGACTCATTCAATATAAGACCCCATTTAATAAGTAGATTTTTCATACATCACAAAGTTAGGTTCAATCCTAGTGGGCTAGCTCTAGTGTTTGAGTGCTTTGAGTTTCATGTAGGAGGTCTTGGGATCTATCCCTTAGGATGGTTTCTTGTGTTGCATGCCTCATTCAATGTATTTGGTTTGTTTGGCGTCATAATCAACGATAGTGGATTTACACTCGGGATTATCCACAAAATGTCAATAGTTCCCAGGGGTCTCCCCACAAGATTTTCCTTGGAAAAAAAATAACAAAATTAGGTTTTAGAAACTTGTCCATCAAACTCAACATATTGAGCATACTCACCAATCTCTACATCGATACATCATACATAACATATATGTAATTGGTTTGTAATCAACAAGTTTGACTCTATCAATAATAAGTATATTAACCCCCAATGAATGACAGGGTTATATATTTGAGGGTGATAAGGCTCATAGGTAGTTATTAAATATCCATTTCGACTTAGACAACAATTTTAAATGTACAAGTCATATTTATGGTGTCAACATAAAAATCCAAGTCAACACTACTTATTAGAATCCCCAAAGATAATGTGGAAATATTCGTATGGTTGTGCACCTCATTCATGCTTGCATGATACAATATACCCATGTCCCAATTCTTCATCAATCCCTATGTTCTTGTGTTTCTATCACACAAAATTTTCATTAATCTTTCTAACACACTCCCTTATTTAAAAGACCACATTTTGATTCCTAGATTACTTTAAACTTCTCATGGGTATCTTTCTTGTAGCACCCCTCCTAATGTTAACAACCCTAAGGAGACAACTACTTGTAAGTTTCTTCCATATCATATGTATGGATATTGTATGTTTGGTCCTCCTTCGATTTAATTCTTATAAGTTACCTTGATTCAAACTAAAATTTCAAGCAATTTGGGAAGCAACCCTCAAATGTAAGATTGTTGGAAGTCCCAAGGAAAAACACATAATGTTATTATCCATAGCCCTTAAAGTTGAATCATAAACAAGACATTCAAGAAAGATAAAAATGCTCCTTTATTTCATATATAAGATACCCTTAAGGTATGGCAACATTGTACAATCAATTACCTTTTATGGAAGGACCAACACACATTCGCTTGCCTCTTCGAGGGGCACCATCCCAATGAGTTAATCTCCAACAAAATATACTTCAATACATGGTCCATAAGAAGGGATTCACCCTTATTTATAATTAGTTAGAAAACCCTAATCACAACCAAATGTTAACTACGTAGTGGGCCTTCTGTAACTAAACCACATTACATTTATTCAATACTAATTACCTCGTGGGCCATTTTTAGTACTAACAAATAGAATGGACTTAGTCCACCTTACATTGAATGGACATAATACCTACATTATCATTATCATTAATAAACCATTCAACTCTCACTTCTTTGCAATTTCACCACATAACATGATAACAAATAAATGGAAAACATATAAAAACAATAAAATATTATTTTTTTAACTTCCATTGTCATCCAACCTTCACCAAGAGTGTAGATCAGGTGGTTGGGAGGAATGTTGTTATCCTCTCCACTCGAGTTCAAATCTCGCTTTGTGACACTTGTTCCATGGTTTACAATTTGAAGTCGATCCACTAGCATCCTCGCCAGTTTTAGCATACTTGGGGATCGAGATAGAGATAGAATCGACTTTGACTATGTAATGATTAACTAAATTATACAATTTTGGTCATATATTGATTGTTAGGAATAACATGTGTTCGACATTTCTCCCCACTAGATGTAACCCTCCAACCAACAATGAACCACCATTAAAAAACAATACTTACTTTCTCATCCAAAATTCGTATCAATTTGAAAAGAAAAAACAATTCTTAACCAATGGGAGAGTTTATTGTTTAACATTATGTGTCACCATATATGAATCCAAACGTGTTTAGATAAAGACAAGTGTAAGCATCACAACCATTGTCTAACGATAAGGCCACATCCAAAAACACATTCTAACAATAGACACTTTACATAAAAAGCACCTTCACCAATAGCAACAAAATATATGCTCGTGAGATTTATAAAATACCTATGTTAAACACATATTTTATCATTTAATGAAAAAACAATGAATTTATCTTACACAAAGTTCACTAAACAACTCGGACTTTTGTTATAGTCCGAGGTTGAAAAATGGTTTTGGTGGTAAATACGATTGGTGGCGAAGATAGCAAATCTCAATGAAGGTAATGTATAATGTGATGAAATGTTAGTTAGTGCGTTAATTTAGATTTTGTTAAAAAAAATATCGTTTAGAATATGTATATTTAATTTTGGATATTAATAATATTTATTTATTATAAAGTAAAATTATAGAATTTATGTTTTTCACTAATATTGTTTGGTTAGTTAGGTGATTCTAAATATGTAGAGGGGTAGGGGTTGGGTTGTTATATTTATTTCATTGATCTTTGTCGCAACATCAATCAATTTTATAAAAACAATGAGGTAAAGGATACATTTTGAATGATGATGTAGAAATGGTAGTCTTTTAGAGAGATGGATAATGATTTTTTTTTAAGGCATATCACTTATCTGTGAGGATTATAATATGGTTGACACCTTTGGTTATAAAGAAGGAATATTGTATGTGATGATGCTTAATGAAGAAAAGGTTGTATATTAGCATAGATTCATCTTAAACTCGGATCTACAAAGTGCTGAGAGGGATCCAATTTTTTGAGGTGTAATTTTTTTTTATCTTAAAATTTTACACGTTCAAAAAAAAATTCACCTCAAAATATTTGATCCCTTTGGTCTTTGGTAAATCGGGTTTAATATGGATTTTTTAATTACTTTTCTTTTTGTTTTAATATTTGGTTTTTATTATTTGATTTGATTATTATTTAATAAATTAGGTCGATATGTTTTTTCTATATTCTTTTTTCTTAGCCGACATGTTGGGGTAGTGTTATGGTACATTTGTGACAACATCTCCCCCTTACTGGGTTGTAGAGCCCTTGCTACTCTCGATGCAATAATGATCTCAAGGCTAGGTTGGTCTCTTATGACCCTGATACATTTAGGAAGAATTATTATGTAAGATTTTGTCTACTTGGCCCACCTTTTGTAAAGGCATAGATATGGTTATGAAGAACTTGGATGGAGTCATGTCAACACAATAGAAAACATAGTATTTTGATCATCTGGGAGGGGGGGTAAGTTAATTAGGGTAATTGAAGAGGCGACCCTGTATAATCATCATTCCATCATCTTTTCTCTTTCATGGTGTTAGGTATATGTAATATATCAATTTTGACCCTTTGGATGTTTTGGATTGAATTGCCAATAAATGGTTATGATGATGCGAGCTAAGTTATATAAGCTTAAATAAAATGACCTTGTGTGTAAATGATGTAAATATTGTTTATGAATTCCTAATGCAGAGCTCAAGGCCAGGGCCTGACTAGTGAATGTAGGCATGTACTTTCAATATACCATGTGGTAAACTTGTCATTGTATTCTCAATATATGTAAATATCAATTCAAAAATTAATATTAATGTGTGAAGTTAGTTATGTAGAGCACGAGAGAGGATATGAGTCCACTAAAGGAGAAGAGGAAAGGGGGTTCAAGTGGAAAGATAAATAATCCCAAGTTGTTTAAGTTTCCTAACTTTGATATTTTTTCTTATTACCATGTGTTTATTGAACCTCAACTACCAATCATTCAATGTAGATGGTGGTTGGTGGAGAAGTCCACCTTCCATAGTTACAAGACCTAGTGTGTAAATGATGTTAATATCATGTATGAATTCTTAGTGTAGAGCTCAAGGACAACCCCTGACTAGTGAATGCAAAGCATGTACTTTTTATAATTATGATTTCTATATACCATGTGGTAGACTTGCAATGGTATTCTCAAAATATGTAAATATTAATTCAAAAATTAATATAAAGTTTTGAGGTTTGAGGTTAGCTACAACATGAATGAGAGAGGCTATGAGTATACTAGAGGAGAAGAGGAAGGGGGATCCAAGGGGAAAGATAAATAATCCCAAGTTGCTTAAGTTTCCTAAATTTTATCCGATTTTCCTTTATACCATGTGCTTATTGAACCTCAACCACCAGTCATTGTATGCAAATGGTGGTTGGTGGGGAAGTCCACTGTCCATAGTTTCAAGATCATCATGGTTGAGTGCCAATATTGTTAGTATATTTAGACACTTGGGAATTAGTTAAGATGAACTTGTCATAATATATCGGTTCGGTAAAGTGTGTTTCTTTAGTATGCATTTGTACATATGTAATCCAATGGCCACGATATGCTCTTGGAATAGAGTGATTTGACGGTTCATCTTCTCCTCGATCTTAACGACCATTGAATTGTGGCTTGGCACCCAATTGGTCCATGATCTATATTTAAAGAACATGGATGGTCATTTGCTAATTGATTGATTATGAGAAGCTCATTTGTAATTTTCTTTCCTTTACATAATAATATTGCCTCAAGTAGCTATTTGGTTCGGGGTTGTGGAGTGTTTCTCTCTTTGAGGGTTTGAACCACATAAAAACATCGGTGTGTTGATTTGTGATTTTTTGTGTGTGAGCAGCTACTCAAGATGTTCAATATTTTTGAAGTATATTGTGTTATTCAAACATGGTATAAGAGCTCTTATGAAGTTCTGCTTCCCTTAGTGATTTAGGTCTTGAACCGATGTTGTCGAGGTCGTGAAAGGATTTCTGAATTTGATAATTTTGTGCATTTATAGACTGTGAGAGGTGTTCCAATGCATCTAGAGCATTATTTCCAGTTAGAAACATGTTTCATTTCACTAAAAAAGGTTTATGTTTGCTCAAGATACAACCATTTTACTAGATCTGGAGGTATATTGTTTACAGTTATTCATTTTTTCCTCATATTCTTTTATATTTTTTATTGTTTTTTTTTCTAATTTGCTACCTTTTCAATATGTATATTATCTTTGTCATGTGTTCTGTGCGAACTCAACAAATCAGAAATATAGTGGAAAGGGTTTTCTTTACTACATATGTTATTTTGATGTGCATTTTGTGCGAACTTGGTAAACCAAAAACAATGAGAAAACTTGCATTTATGGGAAGGTTAACTAAGGACTAACCCCAAATCTAAACATTTTAGGTCCATAATTTTTGTTTTTGTTTTTGGGTGGTTGTTTAAAGTGTCTTGCAGACCAAAAGGCATGTTTTTTTGTGTAGGGACTCTCTCCTAACAACAACAACACTCTTATTTTCCTCCATAATATTACTAAATCTTTTGATTAGCTCACTTGGTTAAAAGTTAATTTAAAAATAAGTGGTCTTGGGTTCAAGTCCTTATTTTTGTTACTTTTTGTAAAAGTTCATGTAACTTAAGTTATAAGCTAACTATATTGTAAAAGTGTTTCCCACTTCTTTTATAAAAGTGGGTCACTTCTTTTGAAATAACTTATTTGTAGAAGTGAGATTATAGGAAAATAAGTGAGATTATAGGAAAAAACAAATTGGGGGGGTTCTTAACTGCTTTTTACTCTCCACCACATGGATCAACCTTTGTCTACCATGTGGCTCCTTGGTCCCTTTTTATGTCATTTTTAAAAAGGGTATAACTTCCTCATCCATAGTCTATTTTCAGTGTCATTCTTTTAAACTGCCTATTTTTTTAAGATCTTTGCATCCAGATCACTAATTTATGTTTTTGAATCTTGAATATTCGAGTATGGTTTCCCCATGTGATATTATGCTTAACAAGTCCAACTATTTCCCATGGAAAACCCGTATGGAGGATGTCCTATGAAATAGGGGACTTTACTGAATTACCTCGGGGAAAGAAAGTGAACCTAATGATGATGATAAGAAAAATAACATGGGCCAATAAATGTGATGAGGTTCATGGATTAATCATAATTTCCATTCCTAATTACTTAGAATTCCACCTTCAAGGAATTGATGATCTAGAAACAACTTGGGAAAAGTTGGAAACTGTGTTTGGTAAACACAATGAAATTTGAGGTCATTGGTTTGAAAATGAGTTGATTACCTTAAGTCAGGGTGATTTCTCTTGCATACAATACTATTTTTCTAAGTACAAGACCCTTAGACTCTTACTTAATGAATGCAGCACAAAAAGGAAATAAGAACAATGTATTTTTTGTATTCTTTCTAAGTTTGAACTTGCTTATTCTGTTTTTGTATCTACCTTTTACTCTGTGAAAGAATCTTTGGGGATTCACTATAAAAATCCCACTTTCGAATATTTTTGTGATTTCTTGATTAGAGAGCAAGATAAGCTCATACATATTGGAATAATTAGCAATGAAAATACATCTAGCAAAGCCTTAGTGGCACAATAGAAAGAGAAGTCCAAACATCCCAATAAACAACATCCTCGCAATAATAAGCAAAACAAGGATCCCAAACCCTCTCAACCAACTCATCCTTCCAAAAATGACAAAGGAACCAAATCAAAGGGTAAGAAGACTTAGTGTAACTGTAACTTTTGTGGGAAAGATAATCATGATGAGTCTAAAATTTTCAAGAACATGGCATCCTTGGAAGCATGAATGAAGAAGCACAACATCCACCTTCTTTTGTCTGCAAGGATCTACATCTCAAGGACATTCACTTTATGCTTCTGGTTTTTCCTTTAATGATTCTTCTTATTCTTCTTCAAATGAGTGGCTCATTGATTCTGGAGCATCTTATCATATGGATAAGGATAAAGTCATATTTTCTAATATGAATGAATGTAAGATCAAACAATTAGTTGTTGGTGATGATAGATCTCTTAATGTTGTAGGATCTGGAACAATTTAGGTAGATGATGGTCAGTTTAACGATGTACTATGTGTTTCAAGAATTTCTAGCAATTTGTTGTCACTTTATCAAGTCACTCATTTTGGTGAAGGTAAGATTGTAACATTTACACCTCACCAAGTTGTAATCAAGGATTTCAAATATCCTAAGCATATCCTTGCCACTGGAATTGTTGATGATATGACCAGGTTATACAAATTTAACAATTTCGAGTCATCACATTTTCCCTTAGTTTTTGTTGCTCGTAGTGATGACTTGAGCAAACTTTGGCATGACCAATTTGGTCACTTAAATTATCCCTAATTGCAACAACTACGTAAAGAAAATATGGTGACAAGTCTTTCAATTCTATATTGTAGGGATGGTGTTTGTTTCAGTTGTGTACTTTGAAAATATCATCATGGCAATTTTGACAAATGTGCCTCTTGGCAAGCCTCGACTCCCTTGTAGCTTGTGCATAATGACTTGCGTGGTCCTCTTCCATCTGCCTCCTTTTATGGTTTCAAGTATTTATTAACATTCATTGATGATTACTCCAAACACACTTGGGTTTATTACCTAAAAATTAAGAGTGAAGTATTTGACATGTTCTTGGCCTACAAGGCCCTTATTGAAAAACAATATGGTCATCAAATTCTTACATTAAGATCTAATAATAGCGGAGAATATGTTAACAACAAGTTCACTACTTTGTGCATTAATCGGGGCATCCGACAACAACACACTGTTCCATATACACCACAACCAAATGGTGTAGATGAGCAAAAGAACCACACCTAAAAAGAAATGGCTAATTGTATGCTCCAAGCTAAGGGACTACGTCTTAAATTTTGGGTTGAAGCCATAAATTGTGCAAATTACATAGTTAATCGCACCCCCACTAAAGCTTTACAAGGTATCACACTAGAAGAAGTATGGAGTAAAATTAAACCAAATGCAAGTCACTTTCGTGTGTTTGGCAGTGAAAAATGGGCTCATATTCCTAATGAAAAACTAAAAGCATTGCAACCTAAAAGTGAAAAGTGCATATTTGTTGGTTATTTTATAGATGTAAAAGGTTATATACTTCTTTACCCTCATTATCATGATATAATTATTAGAATGGATGTTAAATTTAATGAAAATCTCTCGGCCTATGAGCCTAGTTAGACATATGTGCCATCTGTGGCTTGCGAGCTATCTCCAGCACTTGTGCCATCTGTGGCCTGCGAGCTATCTCCAGTGCTTGTGCCATCTTCTACTCCCAACTGCCTTTACAATGTTCCTACTCCATGTTTTGATGATGACAATGAGGAATAAAATCCACCTTCGCTTGCTCATTTTCCTCCATTTTTACTAGTACAACCGCTTCCTAGATGGGCTCATTTAACATGCGAAGGGACTAGTGATATTACCTGTAATCCTAGAGATCAATGCCAAACACGTTCTCAATTCCAGTGAGCCACTTCTCTTTTGGCTCAAGTTTTAGAGAATCATGATCTGGAGACATTTGCAGAAGCTTCAGGGAATCCAGATTGGGATGTAGCTATGGATGAAGAATAAAGTTCCTTAATGGCGAACAATACTTGGGATCTTGTACCTCTTCTGAAAGGAAGAAAACTTGTCAGATATAGTTAGGTCTACAGAACTAAGTATGCATCATATGGAAGTGTTGAAATACTTAAGGAAGGGTTATTTTTCAATTGATTTTTCCAAGTTGAAGGAATTGACTACAATGAAACATTTTCCCTTCTCACCAAAATGAACTCCATTCGCCTTGTTCTTGCCCTTGAATCCTTACATAAATGGGAGGTCCATCAAATGGATTCCAAGTTTTCCTTCTTGCATGGGGATTTGCAAGAAGAAATTTACATGGAACAACCTCCTAGTTGTAAGTTTTAAACATGTGCAGAGAAGCAAAGCATACATATTATTTTAAGCAAAGAATATATTACACCAAAACATTCACACATAATACACATAGATACACATAGATTTACCCTAAAAACCCTTAACTGACAAAACCAACAAAACTTAGAGTCACGCCTCTTACTTTCTCATTATGATTATTTACCATTCAAAATACAATATGTAAGTATTATGCAACATCCAAAACCCTAATCTATTAACCCAGGTTAGAAATCGACCCAAATACCTTAACCATGATTAAATTACATATTTAAAAAAAAAACTAAAAAATAGCCCAAAAAAATTCAAAGTCACTTCATGGAGCAGGGGCGGAAGTCCCCCTTGGGACCCCCCCTGAAGCCAGTGCTACACATAGCGCCCAGTGCATACAACCGAGCAACACCCCCCCCCCCCCCCCCCCAACACACACATGAAAATAATATAACACATACCCAACACTGGCTATGTTAATAATGACTCTAGCCTTTCCTTTTGCCTTAAGAAATTCGTATATGGCCTTATGAAAGTTGCTCAAGCTTGTTATGTCAAAATGGATAACTTTCTTCTTGACATTGGATTTTCTAGATGACATTATAGCCCCAATTTCTATAACAAGAAAGTAGGAATCCATCTCATCATCTTTTCTCTTTATGTTGATGACCTTATTCTTATTGGTAGTGACCATATACTTTTAACCCACGTGTAATCCAATCTTAAGCATAAATTTGAAATGACCAACTTAAGACATTTGCATTATTTTCTTGTCCTCCAAGTCTTGTAAACCAAAGAAGGAATCTTTCTTTCTCAGTCTAAGTATGCTTGTGACCCTCTTCATCACTTTCACATGGAAGATTGTAAACCAACCCCATCTCCCTTCCAGTATAGAGTCAAACTCTATGCCACTTGCACTTCATCCGAAGTAGATTCCACCTTGTATCATCATCTTATTGGAAATATCTTATACTTGACTCATACATGTATTGATCTTTCCTTTGCCGTTGGTCTTGTTTCTTGCTATATGCAAACACCCCATGAAAGCCATTGGAAAGTAGTAAAAAGTATACTTCAATATATTCAGGGTAGTGTTCATCTTGGGATTCATTACAGTTTAGGGGGGACTCCTTTGTTGGTTTGTTTCATTGATTCAAATTGGGTTGACGATCCTGATGATAATAAGTCTATTGTAGGATATGTTTTCAGTCTTGGTTCTGGACCTATAACTTGGGCTTGCAAGAAACAACAAGCCCTTGCTCTTTCTTCAGCAAAAGAAGAGTGTCGAGTTGCAGTTAATGCCGGTTAGGAAGCTTTATGTCTTCGATATATCTTTCTAGAGTTTGGATTCAAGCAATAATATCTGACCAAACTTTGGTGTGATAATCATAGTGCCATTAATCTCACCAAATATCCAATTCAACATCATCGCAACAAACACATAGAGCTACATATGCACTTAATCATAAAGCTCGTTCATAGTCATGTTCGTAAAGTGTTATTTTTCCGTACAGATGATCAAGTTGAAAACATCTTCACAAAGTCTCTTACATAAGCGGAGTTTTCTAAACTTCAATCTATGTTAGGAGTACAAGAATTTGTCATTAATGGGGGACAGGCTATAATTCCTCCTTCCTTATCCTATAGTGTCACTTTTGTAAATCCATCAATCCTATCCCAAGTTGTTCTTAAGGGGGGATGTTAGGATATTTAAACACTTAGGATTTAGTTAAGATCAACTTGTCATAATATATCCATTAGGTAAAGTGTATTTCTTTAGTATGAAATTGTGCACATGTAATTTGACGATCACGATATACTCTTGACATAAAGTGATCCGACGATTCATCTTCTCGTCAATCTTAACGACAACTGATATGAGGCTTAGCACCCGATTGGTCCAATATCTGTATTAATAGAGCATGGAGGGTAATTTTCTAGTTGATTGATTACGAGAAGCTCATTTGTAACATTCTTTATTTTTCATAATAATATTGCCTCATGTATCTATTTGGTTGGGGTTGTGGAGTGTTTCCCTCTTCGAGGGTTTAAACCATGCAAAAACATCTATTTGTTGGTCTATGATATGTTTGTGTGAGCATATGACCAAGGTGTTCGATGTTTTGGAAGTATCGTGTGTTAGTCGAACAGATACGAGTAGTGTAAGAAAACCATCCCCATAGGAATTCGAACCTCATGGAAATTCGAACCATGTCTTTTCCTATGCACTCTTTCTTCATGCAAATTTGAATTTACTCTTTAAATCACTCATTCCATGCATTCTAATGTAACTTGTGACCATTCTCATTTTTTATCTCCATCCATTTGAATCATTCCCCATACCCACACACCTATGAAGTTATAAATCTACTTTCACATGCTAATTAAAACTAGGATTTGAACCTATAAACGATCAAATCGAGTTGAGTAGGAGAATATGATGGACTTGATGGATGTTTGCAAAGAGCATGGAGGTTGGGTTGCATATGAAACCATCCATTTCCTTGTAGATCGTTGTTCATTGAGTACTTAAGAGGAAAGATATAACTGTAATGGTTATTTTTTAAGGTAAATAATAGATTGGACTCTTTATGCAAATATTAAAGAGCATTGGAGGGAAGAATATTCACAATGCACTCTTGAGTAGAGAAGGGAAATATATTACTTGCGTTTTGTGGGATAGTTAGTTGAAGGGAGTGCCACAATTGTGTTGGTTAGTTAGTTACATGGAGAGTCATTTGATTAACAATTTGGTCGAGTCTCGTAGCAATTGGGTTGGGTGAGTGACTTGACAATCCTTAGGAAGT
The DNA here is from genome assembly GCA_001517045.1 of Pseudotsuga menziesii. Classification (NCBI taxonomy): domain Eukaryota; kingdom Viridiplantae; phylum Streptophyta; class Pinopsida; order Pinales; family Pinaceae; genus Pseudotsuga; species Pseudotsuga menziesii. The sequence continues at coordinate 324,806 of LPNX011105950.1, forward strand.
TTCCCTCACCCTGGTGGTATCATGGCTTGTATTGGGGGTGGAATCCATAATTGATTCCTATGGCTAAGTGGAAAATTGCTCATTAACGACTAGTTTGGTGTATTTACATTGATTTGTAAATAGCATTCATATCTATCTCTATTTGGAATGTTTTTTCTTTGTTTGCAATATGATGTGTGGTGCCTCGAATTTAAAGGAAAATGTATGAAATCAAAATATGCATTATTATTTTCTTGTTATATTGTTTGTGCATATGAATTCAAAATGGTGTCGTTGTTAGAATTCAAATGTAGCCTCATTGTGGGGTAAGAGCACCTGGATGACCAAGGAAGACATCTATGTATGTGACAAAGTAATACCAAAGCAAAGTTACAACATTAGGTCAACATGCACATAAAAACTAGTGTGAAATAAGTGGAAGGGAGTGTAAAGGGTCGATTGACCAAAAGGTTGCTTTGAGAGTTATGTGTCAAATAACTTGGCTAAATTGAGGTAAATTGGTGGGGGTGAGTGATATGGGAGTTATTAGCTAGGTTCCTTCACCCTTGTGGCTTCATAACATAGCTTGGGGATGGCATCTGCAATGGATGCTTATGATTGGGTAGAAAATTTCTCACATGTAGCTAGTTTCCTTGGATCATTTTGTTCAAAAAGATAAGTGTTACATCTATGTTATGAATTACAATTAAAATTATGGCATTAACCTTGTATGCTGCTTATGCATGAATTTACAAATGGAATTCATGATTTGTATGATTTTTTCACACATAATTATTGCATTGTTGGTGCACGCTTTTGCAAATTTGAAATTCATTAGAGTTAATTGAGTTTGAGTTATGATATATGTTAATTCAATATGATAAGATAGATAACATTAGTATTCAATTCAATTTCACAACAATAGAATATATAGGATCACTGAAAGAAACACAATCACAAGAGAGACACAGATTTATCCTAGGAAACCCTCTAGGGGAAGAAAACCCAACAAAACTTCCTCAATATAGATGATCAAAAGTACAAAGACAAAACCCCAAACAAGTGCTCCTTCTCCTTGCAGATATCTCTCTCTCCCTCTCCAATGTGAATTACGCAAGTGAGTGTGTGTCCAAATGAGGAGCACATCACTCCTGTTTATACTTTATCTTCCACTTGACTTTTTCACGAACTAGGTCGGCCCCAACAAAATTAACTGGGCTAACTTACCTAGGAAGACTCAAAACAATATAATATTACTTTCTGGAGGGTTCTATCGACCCGACTTACAAGGGAGGTTTTACCTCATGACTCTATGATGACCAAATACAATAATAACATCCCGACGGAAGAATAAAACATCTCTGAATAAATTATAATAATAAAATACAATAGAATATTCCTCAAAGTTACAATATTTCAACACTCCCCCTTAACGAGAAGGGTATTCTACCGACAACAACAACATCAACTGTAGGAGCAAGGAGACAAAGCATCATCAACAACATCAAGATAATACATCTATAAATCATTGGAAGTTTTCTTCAACAACATCAACAACTGGAATAGTTGCTGGAACATCTTCAATATCTTTAGTACTGGAGCATCATCTTCTACAACGCCGAGTCTTCATCTTTGATCTTCATCTTCTGCAGCACTTGATCACTTGATCGTCTACATCAACAATTGATCTTTTGATCAGCAACAACATCATCTGCAACAACTTAACTTATGACACACATGATCCAATTATGGGATGATCGATCCTTCTCACTTTAGGACATAAGTCCAAGGATGATGCAATCCTAACCTCACTTAGACAAAAATATGAGGATCACTTTAGGACTAGTGTCCAGGGATGATACAATCCCGACGACATCACGGAGACAAAAATCTGTGGATCACTTTAGGACTAATGTCCAAGGATGATACAATCCCAACCACATCACGGAGACAAACGATTATGGATCACTTTAGGACTAATTATCATGGATGATACAATCCCAACCACATCACAGAGACAAAAGTCTGTGGATCACTTTAGGACTAACGTCCAGGGATGATACAATCCCATTGCAACATCATCACCATTGCTCCCCCTTTTGAGGAAGGTCCTTTCGAACCATGCCAAGCTTTTCACGTAATTACTCAAACTTCACTCGAGAAAATGGCTTAATCAACACATCAGCAACTTGCTCATTAGTGCTCACATACTGGACCTTTATAACTCCCTTCTGTACCATATCCCATATGTAAAAATATCGGATTTCTATGTGCTTTAACTTGTCATGGAACATTGGGTTCTCTGTCATCTTTATACAACTATGGTTGTCACATAGAATCATTGTGGTATTCAACTCCAGGTCAAGTAGACCTGACATCAATTTTCAAAGCCATATGGCTTCACCACTAATAGAACAAGATTTTATATACTCTGCTTCAACTGTGCTGAGAGAAACACTGGATTGCTTCATGCTAAACCATGAGATCATGGCAGATCCCAGACAATAACATCCACCTACGGTGCTCTTCTTGTCTGAGACACTTCCAGCCCAATCTGCATTTGTATAACCATACAATATGTATTCAATATCTCCAACATAGTATAGACCAAAGTCTATCGTACCTCTCAGGTACCTCATCACATGCTTTACAGCTACCAGTTGAACACGTCTAGGCTCAATTAGATACTGACTCAGGGTGTTCACATCAAAGCATATATTTGTCCTGGTATTAGTAAAATACATCAACGACCCAATAATATGTCTGTACTGAGTCACATCCACTAACTCTGACGATTCACCAGCAAACAACTTCAGGTTGGTATCCATGGGTGTGGCCATGGATTTACATTCCAACATATAAAATATTTTTAGGATTTCCACAACATACGTTCCCTGGTTGAGAAAGATTCCTTATGGGTTCTGCCATACTTCCAGACCTAGAAAATAGTGCATCGATCCAAGGTCTTTCATCTCAAATTATTCAGCGAGCTTCTTCTTGCACTCTACAATCTGTTTCTCATTTCCTCTCAGAATTAAATCATCCACATACAACAATAATATAACAGGTTCATCATCCATAACCTTAAAGTAAAGGTTAGGGTCAGTTTTACTTTTGGTAAATCCCAAGCTAGTAAAAAATATATCTATCCTTCCATACCAAGCTCTAGGATCTTGCTTCAATACATATAAATCCTTATTCAACTTGCATACGTGAGTCCGTCTATATTCAACTTCAAATCCCTGTGGCTATTCTATGTACACTTCTTCCTCAATAACACCATTCAAGAAGGATGTCTTCACATCTATCTGGTGTAAACTCCACTTCATCATGGATGCAAGTTTCATGATGGTTATAATGGAAGTGTACCTTGATACTGGGGAAAATGTCTCTTCATAATCAATTCCCTCTTTATGAGAGAATCCTCTAGTCACACACCTTGCCTTATATTTCTCAATACTTCCATTAGATGCATGCTTTATCTTGTAGATCCACTTGGAAGATACCACACTTTTGCCTTCTGGTTTGGGAACTATATCCCAAAAATCATTCTTCATTATTGATTGATATTCTTTTGTCATTGCTTCTACCCATTCTTTCTTCTGTATATCTTCTTCATAACTAGTAGGTTCTTGATCTACAATATCACACATCAAAGCCACATAACTGGAAAATGGCTTTGGCTTCTTGCTTACTCTTGTGGAGCCTTCTGGAGCTCCATACTTCTCTACTTCTTGTATAATGTCTCTTTCCCAAGCATGCTTTCTCTTTAGTGACATATTCATAGTGGGAGGTTCTTGAGGTTCTAGCATATGGCATGGTCTTCTGGTGTTTCATCTTCGGGGGAGGGTGCAACTTCTACATTTATGGAAGGTACATATTCTTCACATACTTCTTCATGTTGGCACTTTCTGGATCTCTTGAGAGCTGCTTCTTCGTCAAATGTTACATATCTACTAATATCCATCGGATGGAATATTGGTATGTATATTCTGAAGGCTTTGGAGACTTCGCAATATCCAACAAATATCCCTTCTTTTCAAAAGGGTCCAACTTGGTTCTCTTTTCTTTTAGTATGTGAACATATACTGGGCAACCAAATATCTTGAGGTGGCTCACTTCAGGCTTCTTTCCCATGAAAAATTGTTCTAGAGTCTTGAATCCAAGGCCACCATGGGATAATTGTAATGTCCCAATTCGAAAATTCCCAACAAAGGTAGAATTTTGGAAAAATTGTCTTAACTAATCTTGACTCTAGGGGATTCAAATAGAACAACAGAGTCTCGAATTTGGTACGAAATGATGTGGGGAGTCTTAAAAATATTTAATGGACTCTATGATAGTTTTATGATAGTTCATACTCATTTTCAACTCGATTTTTGCATGATGGCAAAAAGGATAAAATTACTAGCAATTTATGATGCAATTCCCCCTAGGGTGTGGGAAGAAATGGCTCTCCAACTCCTATGCAGCCCTCCCAAATTGTCAAACAGAGTATGGAGACTGTAATTAGACTTCATTTGATTTCATTTTGTGTTTTAAGAGTTATTTAACATATTATTAAAGCTTCATATTCGAATGCATAATTTCAGTGATATTTGCTTAAGGGAAATGACATATAAAAGCTCAACTTAGAATCATAAATGGTGCATATAATGGTTCATAACAGAGAAATATGAATATACCATTGAGAAAATTTCAGTAGCTCACTAACATCATATAACATTGATTCAAGTCGCAATACACATCAGATATACAACTCCATTGAAGTGAGAAATCATCACATGGAAACTAGTCACAACAAAGCTTGGAATTATGGACATTTGCATATGTATTTCTTCTGATTTCGACTTACAAAGAACTTGAGGGAAATATTACAGAGCCATTAATCATTCACCCATGATTGGTCATCAACTGAACTCAATGGGGCGTAATCACCATTCACACAAGTGCGCCTTCATAGAAAAACATGGAAATATGGAAGTGAGAATTAAGAGAATGGGAGGAGAGATGGATAACGAAAAGTAGCAGCATCCTATATGCAGAAAAAACACTCCATGAAGCTCCAAATGAGAGTTTTGGGTGGCCTCTCCCATATCCAACTTGGATGAGAATCTCACTCTCTCGAAATTGGCTCACTAGCAGGGTAAGTGTGCACTCACCGTGTAATGGACAAGCTAATGCTCTCCAAAATGCCAAAGGAAAATTCACAAATGATAAAAAATCCATTTCCATTCCTTATGGAATATTTTTATAATCATCCTAAGGTCTTCCAAGGTCGAATTCACTCCCATAGGCTTCCGCCAACTCATCCTTGATGTTTAGTAACCTCCGTGCCACTTGGCCTTCTCCTCAACCCTTCATCTTCCTCCAAATTAGAATGGATGCCACCTAGTCCCAAGTGCACCCTCTTGGAGGATGTTTTTATCCCTGACATGTCATATTTTCATAGGTATACAATCAGGTCTGACTTGTCATAGAATCTTCCATCATTGTTGTCAGAAAACACAGGGAATCTAGCTCCACATGGCACCTAGTTTCTTCCTAGCCTCTTCCTCTTCTATAGGGAGTTTAATCCTACTCACCCATTAGAATCCTTGGGATTGTGATATTCCATTTTAGAAGTATCCACCTTCCAAGAACATTTCATCACTCATAATTTCGAATTTTGGGTTAAGTCATGACATGTGTAAGGAAGAATCTAGCCACCCAAGGCCTCCATGGACCTCCAAATGTCCTTATGAAGCAATGCCACTTTATTTTCTCCATATTTANAAATGATAAGATAAAGTTCTCTTGGGTCCCATAGCTCCCTTATTGAAATATTTAATGCCTCCTCCCTCAACCTAGGGAAACTAGTAGGTGGGTGAAACATTGTCAACCAGTAGACTTATTGGAATGGGGACATGACCGTCCTCCCCACCCAATATTGCCTATCCTCAAGCAATGCCAATTTTGGATGATACAAAATTTTTTCATCTTCCCAAGTGACTTCTTCACTAGGAAAATCCTTCCATTGTACCAAATATTCTTTTATTGTTCTACTTCATAGCCTTCTCTCCCTTGTTCTCAAGATTTTTTTTGGAATGAGAACAAGTTGTCCTTCATCATCGAAAGGTGGTAAAGTATTTGAAACTGAAATATGCTGCCCTATAATCTTCTTTAGACAAGAAACATGAAATACATTGTGAATTTTGCTTCCCATGGGAAGCTCCAACTGATAGGCCACTTCTCCAACTTTTCGAATCACTTTGTAGGGACCATAAAACCTTGGTTTGAGATTTTATGAACCTTTACCCTTTATGGTTGTTTGTTTGTAGGGCTGCAACCTAGAATACACCAAGTCATTCACTTGGAATTGTCTCTCCATTCTATGTTGGTATGCATATTGTTTCTGCTGATTTTGAGCAACCTGCAAGTTATCTCTCAAAACCTTCAAAATTTCTTGACTTTCTTAAATCCAATCCTTAGCATTTGGAGCTCTACTATCACAAAAAATGTGGTCAATAAAAGTGGATGCATCATAACCATAAATTTCTTTAAAAGGAGACATGCCAATGAACATATGGAAAGTAGTATTGTAACAAAACTCACTGAAATGCAACCATTTTATCCATGCTTTTTGTTTCCCACTAACATAGCTCCTCAAGTAGCCTTCCAACCATTGATTCACCCTATCTGTTTGGCCATCAATTTGGGGATTATATATTGTGCTAGGTTTCAAATTTGTCCCCACCATTTTGAAGAGTTCTTGCCAAAATGCACTAAAACATCTGCTATCTCTGTCACTAACAATGCTCTTAGGAAGCCCATGCAATATGAAAACTTCTTTAAAAAATAGTTCAGACACTTGTACAGAAGTGAAAGTGGTAGTAACATCAAATAAATGAGCAAATTTAGCGAGTCTATCAACCATGGCAAATATGCAATCCCTACCAAATACTTTGGGAAAACTAGTGATGAAGTCCATGGAAATGCTCTCCTATTTTGTACTGGAATAGGAAAGGGATGTAAGAGAACAGCTGGATGAGTGTGCTCCATTTTATTTTGCTGACATGTGGGGCATTCATTAACATACTTCAGAACATCAACCTTCAATCCTTTCCATGAGAATATTTCCCTCAACATTCGGTATGTTTTGAAGAAACCAGGGTGACCTGCTAAAGGAGAATCGTGAGCTTTCTTTAAAATTTCATCCTTCAAACTCGAATTAGGGACCAAATAGATTCTATATTTGTAGTAGATGGTTCCTTCCAGCACCTTATACCTATCATTATGGTTAGTCCCATAAAAAATTTCACAAGAAAATTTATCCTTGGATTACTCTACCTCTAATGTGGTTTTCCAATTTTCTGCTACATCCATTAGAGAAATAGAAGGTCTTCTAGATAAGGCATCAACTACCACATTATTTTCCCCCCTTCACATATTCAATATCAAATTCAAATGCTTGAATCTTACTCACTCACTTTTTTTTCCTTTCATTTATATCCTTTTGAGTGAGGAAGTACCTTATGTTGTTATGGTCAGTTTTGACCACAAATTTGTTTCCCACCAAGTATTGCCTAAACTTGATCAAATAATACATGATGGATAACATTTATTTATCATAAATGGAGAAAATATTCTCATGTGGATGTAGGTTCCTACTCTCAAAAGCTATTGGGCGTTGTCCTTGTTTTAGGACCACTCCAATGCCTTCTCCTGATGTGTCACATTCCAAGACAAATGGTTTAGAAAAACCAGGCAAGGCTAGAATATGACAGTTGCTTATTACCTCCTTCATTATTTGGAAATATTTTTCAGCCCCTTCATGCCATTGGAAAACAACTTTCTTTGTTAAATCAGTGAGAGGTGAAGTGAGTTGGGAGAACCCCTTCACAACCTTTCTATAGTAGGTGCAAATTCTAATGAATCCTCTTAATTCAGTGATACTTTTGGGACAAGGCCACTCTAAAATGGCTCTTATTTTTTCCATATCCACCTTCACACCATATTGACCAATGATGTGTCCAAGATACAAGAGCTCTATCAAACCAAACTCACATTTTGACAGCTTAGCAAACAAAGATTAATCATGCAAAATTTTAGTACCTTTTCTATTGGTTGTGAAGCCTAATCTTCCAGATCCAGAGATATTATTTAGTTGTGTTTGTACCCCGGGTGTACAATACACTCATTCCCCTTGCCTTGGGGTTCGGGGGCAGCGCCCCCGAGAAAATTCTTTGGGATGTGTGTTGGCCAACAGTTTTGTGGACCCATGGTATTAGGTTAACTGTAGTATTTTCCCATGGTATATTTCCACTATAAAATAAAGCATTGTAACACGGTTGTGTATTGTATTATTGCATTGTAAACAATCTTTGTGATTGTGTGAGAGAGACTAAGAGAGCGTGAAGAGGAAGTGCAGTGGTTTTGCTGCAGGTTGTATCCCTTCATCTTTCTGAACTGTAATAAAAGGACTGACAATTTCTTTGTGGACGTAGCCCATCGTTTGGGTGAACCAAATTATATCTATGTCTCTCTATAATGTTTTAATGTGTTCTGCATCTTGTTTAATGATTTAATTGTATATGTGTTATTGCTCCGCAGTCCTGTTTTCTAACATCTTCTATATGATGTAAATGTTCCTTCCAAGTTTTACTGTAAATAAGAATGTCATCAAAGAAAACTAGTACAAACTTACGAAGTTGCTTGTGGAAGATATTGGTCATGCATGATTGGAATGTGGCAGGTGCATTTGTCAAGTCAAAGGGCATGGCAACAAACTCAAAGTGACCATAGTGGCATCTAAAAGCAGTCTTTGGTGTGTCTTCTTCTCTCATTCGAATTTGATGATAACCAGATCTAAGGCCAATCTTTGAGAAGAACTTGGCCCCATGGAGATCATCAATCCTTGGGATGGGGTATCTATTATTTATTGTATTCTTATTTAATGCTCTGAAATAAATTCACATTATCAAGGTTCCATCTTTTTTCTTCACCATAACAACTGAAGAATTAAATGGGTTGGAACTAGGCCTTATGAGACCAAACTCCAAGATTTCTTTATTGTCCTCTTCAATCACTTCTCTAATCCATTTGGGGTGTCTATAGGGCTGCATTTTGATAGGTTGTGATCCTATCTCTAACTCAATGATATGCTCCACCCCTCTATCTGGTGGTCTTCCTCAGGGAAGGTCTCCAAAAACCTTCTCATACTTATTCAATAGCTGCTTTATCTCCTTAGGATGCATAGTCATCTTCAATTGAGGTTTAGGAGATGTAATTAAACATTCAACAGCCCATTCTATGTTTCCATACCTCAAGATAGACCTCATGCTGTGAGAGGACACCACTTGATTTAGGTAAGTGTCCCTTCCCCTCAACAAGATGGGTTTCCCTTCCAAATTTTTGAACATTATTTCATGGAATTGGTAGTTCATTGTATTATCCCCTACAGAATACATCCATTGTACTCCCAAAACCCCATTTGTATCAGCCACATCCGCTACATAAAAATTGTCATTGATAGTATGATTTCCTAGAGTAACTTGAAGCTTTGGAACCCATTTAGTGTAGTCCTTAGAATTGTTACCTAGAATGATAACTGTGAAGCCATCAAAAGTTTCAGCTTGTAACTTTCTCCTCTCCACCAAGGCTGAATCTATGAAATTGTGAGTGGCTCCAAACATTTCATAGTTTTTTCTTTTACTTCTAAGCATACTATAGCTAGAGTGTTGTTACAGAAGAATCAGTAGAATGCAGAGCAACCCATTTCATTTTTTAACAAGATATTGAGGGATGCATAACTAAAGTATGATATAATGGAGAAACAATCTTATGCACTCATTAAATCTCTTAAATATTTTAGAGTTTATATTATGCATTCTCATGTCATTGCTTATGTGCCCAACAATGTTGTGAACAATATTCTCACTCAACCCTATCCATAAGGGAAGAGAGCAAAGTGGATTGCAGTCTTGTTGGAATATGATTTGGAGATCAAAACTACCAAATTGGTGAAAGGATAAGGTTTGGCCAAGTTGACGACTGATGCTAATTATGAATCCTTGCAATTGAATTTCCTATCTATTGTTTCAAGTGGGTTGGACTCAAAATTGCAAGTAATCAAAGGCTTCTCTTTGTCTCCTTGGTATAGTGATATTGTATACATTTTGAAAAAATTACATGCACCTCCATGATTGAGAAAAACAAGGGCCAGATCTGTGAAGTTGAAAGCATCCAAATTCTGCATTTTGAACCAATATCTGCATTGGAAGGACCCAAGGGGCACTCTGCTAAATTTCCTACTAGAGAATGAAGCTCAACAAACTATGAAAGATTTTCATCAGGGAGTATGTGGAGGACATAATTCATGGAAGGTAACTACTAATACAATATTGAGAGCATGTTTTTGCTGGCCCACAATGTTTAAATATCTATATAAAAAAGGTTACATCTTGTCATGAATGCCAACTTTTTGATGGTAAAAGAAAATCGATGCTTTTACCTCTCAACCCAATTTCAGTAGAAGCACTATTTCAGCAATGGGGCTTGGATTTTATTTGTGAGATGAATCCAAATTCTTCTGGTCAACATAAGTGGATCCTAACTGCTACAGATTATTTCACTAAATGGATTGAAGTAATACCAACTAGGATAACCACAAATGATATTATCATTAACTTCCCAGAGAATAATATTCTATCTAGATTTGGGTGTCCTAGAAGACTTGTAACTAACAGTGCACAGGATTTCAAAATCAAAGAAATTGATCATTTTCCGTGACAAGTACCACAACAGCCTAAATCATTCTACATCATACTACCCTTAGGGAAGTGGCCTTGTTGAAACATCAAATAAAATTTTGGTGAGAATAATAAAGAAACTACTGGAAGAAAATAAAAGAGCATGTCACACCACATTAAAGTATGATTTATGGGCATACATGATAGCACTAAGAGGGCCATTCGTATGTCACCATTTCATTTGGTATATGGAGTAGAAGTGATCTTTTCAGTATCCCAGGGTTTACCAGTGATGAAGTTGCTACAAGATTAGGATGAAGAACCCAATCATATGCAGAGGAGGATAAATCAGATAATTGAGTTGAATGAGTTGAGAGAGAAAGCTTATGACAAGATACAGGTAAATTAAGAAAAGATGAAGAAGAGAAATTCCAGGTTGATGATTTGGTTTTAAAGTGGGATGAAAGAAAGGAGGACAAACATGGCAAGTTTCATGATCTATGGAAGGGTATACACATCATTGCTGCTTATAGGGGAAACAATTGTTTCATTCTATAAAATCAAGGTGGGGTTGAACTTAAAGGTGGTCCTGTTAATTGAATATTTCTGAAACATTGTTTGTCATAAAGATGAAAGCATTTTGTACACTAGTTGTATATATTTTTGTTGATTGAAGATTGAGTACAGATGACATGTTGAAGGATTTGAAGCCTAAACTGAAGGCCCTAAGATGTTGAGGTTTGTCATTTCTTTAATTTTATGTACATAAAATAAAAGAAAAAGAAAAGAGTTACAATTTGAATTGTTGGAGAAAAATGATTTATACAGAGGATAGTGTTTTGGGCACTAATATACGAGTTCTTTACTACCTCACAGGGAGGATAGCATCCCTAGTTGGAGCTAGTTGTTAGAACTATTTTGGTTTACAGGTGAGAAGAAAAGGATTAAGGCAAAATGAGGAGTTTGTATATTAAAATTTTGGTAATATGATCGAGGGGTGATGAAATGGGCGCTAAAGTAGAGACCATGATTTTTATTTGTCCATAAAACCACAGGTTAACGATTTAAAGTAACTAAGGAATAAGGAAAAAGAGCTTATGCTGTATCATGAAAAATTCAGCAGTTAAGATTAGAGTAGCGTATAGATCGACGATGGAATTTGGATCCGTTGGGAGAACTTGCTTGAAAGATAAAGAAGTTTAAGGTTGGTGAAATCATCGATGGAGAGGAATAACGGTAAGATTTGATCGATGGTGGAGATAAAGGATAAAAAAGATCGATGGTGGATAAGGAATCCTCTGGGAAACTTTGCGCATCAGAAGGAAGGGAAAATGACCAGAAAAAAGTGAAAAGTAAGGGGTTAAAGGGAAGACATAATCTCCAGCTCACACTGAATGGAGGATTAGATCTATGGTGAAGGTAGATTCCACACCCGCAACATGCACGGGAGGAGGATGGAGCCCACCCCAGCAGAATTTTTACCTCTTTCCACGTGGGGAGTGGAAAATCATTCCACTGGGTGAAAGGTGGTAAGCAAAAACCGATCCTTCCAATCCCGAAACCACCAAAGAAGAATATTATAAAGTGAGAAAGGCACGTGTTCATGGTTATTTGTCTTTTGTGCATTGGATAAGAACGTGTCTGTGCATCATGGAAGCTAAGTTGGATGAATACCTCTCCAACCACCATTAGCCAGGTAGTCTATGCATTAACCCACCAATTTGTATTTAAAAATGTAAGGTGGAGGGGAAGTAGAAGCACAGGTCCAGGAATTTGAAAAACTCAATGAGGTATTAGAAGACAAGGAGGGGGAATTATTTGAAACCATATTGTATTTCGGTCCAATTCATGAACTAAAAAATAAGTAACATGCATTTAAATACCAGGGAACTGAACTTCACAGTTTCATCATTTTTGCCCCGACCAAACCCTAAAATTCCTAGACTGTATATCCTGGTGTGCTTCGAATTTTTTTTGTCTGAAAGAGTAATAATGGACTCTACTAGGTCTAGGATACTTTGCCCCATCAATTCCCTTGATATCTGAAATTCCCTTGAAGTTTCACCATCGTTTACCTCGAACCAGAAATTTTTTATTGAAGAAAACCTAATTGGACAGTTCAGAGAGGCCACTGTCGAGGAGAAACAAAAAATTTACTCTTAAAACCTTAAATTCGATGTGTCTATTGCAGATCAATCCTTTTACCTTGTTGTTAGGTTGTTTAATGAAGAATCTTGATTGGTTATTTCCATGTTGAGTCAGTTTTTGGGTCTAGATACATATAGGTTTGTCCCCGAGTTAATGTTGAGTATGTTATTTAAAATGAGTATGAGTCAACCAGAGTCACAATCCAGTCAATTACCATGTCTTAAGTATGATAATTCCTAGTTGAGAATATTCATTCTCAGCTGGTGAATTTCCACACGGTCAGGCGTTTTAGATTCCAATCATACTTGGTTAGGATGTTTTTGTTCTTCAATGAAGAGAACTTGCAATTTCCAGAAATGTTGCTTACAGCAGAAATCAACAATAAAATCTTCAATTACATGAACCTTATAATGGCAGAGATATATAGAGTGATGTTTCAGAGTAAGCTGCCTATAGTTTTGCTAGAAATGGAGGAGATGTTGCAGTTTGCTCATGGCAGAAAGGTGGGAGATTGTTTTTTGTAGAAGGAACACACTATGATTAGAGTTTATGGTTTTGTCCATGAACCATACATTTTACCAGCATTCTTAACACCTAGAATTTTTGCCCTGGAGTTCATCAGGCAAAAACTGACTGTAGAAAATGAACATTTTATAAATTTTAGAAAGGCTTATGAAATTAAATTGCCTCTAAAAGTGGGCCCATTCATCATCAAGAATAAGGCTACACTCCCTATGATTGAATGTCTTCTAGAGGAAATTAATTTTAGGAAGGCTATTCAGGTTAATTATGATCCATACCATATCATAGCTAAATAAAAATAAATCTTTTGAACACCAGGAAATGGAGGGATTAGCTGAAAGGGATAATTGGATGGATTATCAGTCAGAGGTGGAATACACAGAACAATTACAGGTAAATCCATCTGCTATAGTAAAATCAACAACAATGATAATTCCAACCCCAAGTAAAATTGAAATAACATGTAATAGAAGCCATTCATAGGTTATGGATGTTAAAGAAGAAAGCTCAAAGACATCAAAGAGACCAAGGATAAAATTAGAAACATAGTTAGTTGAAGTTGGGAGCAAGAAATTGATGGAAAAAGTCCAAGGACCAACTTTTCAGGTTCAGGAGTACAATTTTGCAAAGATACATGAAGGATCTAGTGACAAATTTAAATCCAGGAGTGACTTGTATGATAAATACAGACAAGAAAATGATACTTATTCAAAATATTCTTTGAAACTCTATTCAAAGGTGAGAAATATTTCAAACAAAGAGTTTTCATTAGTTAATGTAAAAGATCATGAAAAGAACACTTTGAATCTAACAGTAGCTACTAGAAACAAAGTTGCTGAAATGAGGCTGAATTTGAAAGATATCCTAGTACCTGACAAGATTCACCTGCACAAACAAACTGGGGAGGACATTTATACTGATTTAATGAAAGCTACTTTGAAGGTGTCCAAGTTACAGTCAACAATATCTAGGGTAGAGAACCAATTGAGGCAAGAAAAGGTGGAGAACAAGGTGCATAAACAACAAATGAAAAACCTCCAGAGAGATATGTTAGCTATGGATAGTGAGGTAGATAAAGGACAATCAACTCAAAAAATTCTGGTTGAAAAAAGAACACTATCCCATTGTTAAAAAAGAAATTGTAAATTCTAGCAACTCAGTTAATTTAGGCTTTTGAATTAACAGAGTTAGAAAAAGAGAAAGAGTGATTATCTTAGGAGTTAAATGATTGTAAAGCTAAGTTGTTGAAACTTGTTGGAGAACAAAACCAATGAGAAAAGGAAAGGGGTTTCCTTATTGTTAAAATAGATGTTTTGAATGAGAACCAACTGGTTTTGGAGAAGGAAAGAGAAGATAAAAATAAAAAAGGAATCAATACAAACAGAACAACCAAGTACAAAAACAAATATAGAAGCCATTGTTCAGGCTATGTCACAGGTTAGCCTGAGAGACAAGGAGATGATGGGCTTGAAAAATCAAAATTAAAACTGGTTGAAGAAGTTAAAAGGAAAGAAGAGGAGAGGAGACTATTTGAAAATAAGAATAAGGAGTTGTTGGACATGAATGGCAAGTTGGTAAAACAGTTGTCAAGACAACTACCAGTACAGGGTTCCAGGCTTGTATAAGTGTATCAAAATCATAATTCATATGTGTATACTCCGGTTCTTTGATTTCAAGCACCCACAAACTTTTTCCTCTAAAAATAATATTGGATTCATCTTTTGATGCCCATGTTAATGGATTGTTAAGTTTACCTCTTTACCACCAGACAATCAACAAACTGACTATAAAAGAGTAATTATCCTGCCCCTGTGAAGAAATTTTTTGCAAAGCACTGCCATTGATATATAACTTGTGATTTTGAGTCCATGCCCAATGTTAGCTACTGGTTTCAACCATCATAAAAATTAATTTTGTTTCTTTGAGAGAAATATCCCGCCTTTGTGTATATTTATTGAGAGATCCCTCTCTTGTAGGAAAGAAGCCAACTTTCCTCCTAAATATTGGTTTAAAGTTTACCTTGGACTATCCTTCCACAACCACAGGAAAAATCAGAGTGATAACACCTTACTTACCTCAATAAAGGAAAAGAGTTCCCTATGAACACATCAATGGAAGTAAGGTAAGTCAAGCCATCCTCCACCTCACAAGTGTCTTTTTTCTCCAACCATGGGATAATATGCTCCAAAACAAAGGACCACCATAGTTTGATTTTGGCCATTAATCAATCCCCATACCACATGCAATATTGTTTGGGTTCCTTCAAGTTTGGGTAGTGAAGTCTTGTACGACGAATGCATAAGTGAGTAAGAATACATATGTGAAGATACCAAGAAAGTGATAACCTCCGAAGAAGCTAAAGCAATACCCGATTGAAAATGAAGAGAATTATTGATTGTTTTATAAAGACCCTTATGTCTACATCCTAATAAGCCTCATCAACATGTTCTTCCAAAATATCTTCCACAATGTGACCAATTCCAAAGTTGGTTCTATACATATGACCAACAATTGAAAAAATAATGCAATAGTTAACTAATGATGATGACGATATTAGTTATCCATAAACATTGAGTTTATGGATGAAATCCCCTGTGACGAATTAGAATTTAGAATAACATTTTCAACCTCTTGGAGGCTATTGAATAATTGATTACATGATGCATTGTAATCTCATTGTTTGTTTCATTTAGCAAAGTTTAAAAGTTAAAATTATTTTACAAAGAGGTATCCATTCACATAGACACAGTGGAGGGATAAACGAGTGCAACGTGGAGAGCATACTATGTGAGATATTGTCAATAGAGGAGTCGAGTAACATGTTTTGTGCAGAAGAGTTAACCATTGGGAGAGATTGGGAACATAGAAATGTTTGAAAAACATATATTATCCCCATTGCATTTCTCCCTTGCATACATCTATAATGTCTAATTGTTTTTTTCCTTTGTTTTTTAATCATGCTTCTCTACCGTACATGCTAATATTGGATTGTCTTTGCGCTTTTTTTGTTTGTTCCACAAGGTAGTACAAATGAATGAGAGGAGCAATGTATTAGTATGGTTAAGTGGAAGTTTAGCTAAATCATTTTGGCTAAGTGAAAGTTTAGCTAAATCAATTTGGTTAAGTGGTAGTTTAGTCAAAACAATTTGGTTAAGTGGCAATCAACCAACGGTAAACATTTATCTTGGTTTAATAGTGGTCATACAAGGTGAAGGTAGTTTCAATAGAACATTTCTATATTCCTTCATTTTTATGAAGTTCAAGCTCCTTCTAGTTTGAGGGAATTGTTGGAAATAATCAATATTGTTCTTTGGTATATTACATGCTAATGATGGATAATTGCATCCATATAAATTGCACAATAAAAGTAAGGTATCAAAATACTAGAATGATGGTCCATGTTTGAATATTAAATAGATTTCCGATGATAGCTACTATGGTTTGTTAAATTCAATTCAACTACATTTGTTCTAGAAGGAGATGAAAATGTCAGGGATAAGGATATCTCGATTCAAATCAAACAATTAAAGGTGCTTATCCTTTATTTGTTCTTTGAGAGTGTTAACCTTTGTCGTTGCAACCCAAGAACCACCTTGAAAGGCTAATATTTCATGTCCACCTACACCGATGGATCATTGAATCTCATTTTGATTGATCTCTTGGCATCAAACACAACATTGGTCGTATTTATGATGTGTAGATATTGCAATCTTAACAATTGTTTCCTCACTTGACTGTAGTTATTTTAGTGGACTAAAGGGTGAGCATCATAGTACTAATTCCTCTCCTCCTTCCACACATCTCTTATATCTACAACATCACGGGCGAGGAAGAAACTGGAGAAATAACACATAGATGGATAGTTTCAATCAAAACCTATACCACAGGGACCAAAGAAAATAATGACTCTTAGAAATTGTCAATATATTATCGATATACAACATAAAATTCTATGGACGTTCTCCCCTTAAAACAACACTTTTCACATAATGTGTATCATATAGTTCCATTATGTATCCTAATAATGGAACTATATATTCATATTTTTTTAGTGGTATCAGCATCAATCCAAGACAAATGATTCTACAAATTGATGATTTTGGTCCAATAGCACATTTTGATAGAAAAAATAAACCTTAAAAAATCAAAACTATAAACTTCTACATCAAAAACTCATAACCATTGAAATATCCCATTAAAATAGTTTGAATCAATCAATGTGTAACTAATAAAACCTACAACAAGATAATAATTGAAAAATAAACCAATATTAAAAATAGCTTTATAATTAATACAAACCACTTCTAAATAATTTGAAGCCAAAGACAAATTCTACAAAAGCTAGCAACCCATGAAAGAAACTAAAGGAAAAATAAATGAAATACCATGAAATGAGCTTAATTATAAGCATATATATAGGGATGAAGCTTTCCATAAATGTAAGTGATTATATTTTCCAGACATGGAAATACAAAGCTGAAAATAATTATGTTGAATACATGTAACTTCCTTGAAAGTAAGCCTTGTGGGTAGCAAAGGTGGTTTAACTCCTCGTTGCCAAGGGCCCTATGTCACATGGTTGCGGGTTCGACCGACTTTGCCTAAGGTTAGGCCTCATAATCCAGGGCGTCAGGGCGCATTATCTTCCATAATTAAAAAAAATACCTTGAAAGTGTTTTGTTATAGAGTTGTATCTTTCAAACCTTTTGTCGTGTCATAACGTCATCATTCGATTTGTTGATAAACTTTAAACGTAATAGTGTTTGATTGGTTGAGTTTGATCTTTCTAAATATTTTTAAATGCTGGTGCGATTTGTAAGTGAAATTTTAAATGTTGTAATTATGTGTAGATATAGAGTTAAAATAGTGCAAATCATTGATTCATAGTTTTCATTTTGAATATATAATTCTCATTTTGTATTTTGTATATATAAATATTATGTATGTATATTAAAGATGTTGTATATCATTTTTATTGTATTATTTTTTAATTATTAAAGAAAATGTATATTTCTTTGATGTAATGATAAAACTTATTGTGTTAAAGAAAAATATTATATAGTCCATATAGGGGGAAGATGTGTAACTTCTTTTGTGCTTATCTTAGAGATGATATGTGTCTTTAAATTTTTTTTTTTTATAAAAATAACACGTCGACTCAAATTAAATTTAAAACATTTACAATAACGCATATATAAAAGTATACAAATTAAATAAATTAAAATGCTTTCTCAACGTTTACACTCTAAAAGAGTTTGTATCTTGAGAGACTTAATCATAGATCACCTTTTAAGATAGACTTATGCTAGCTTTAATTTTACTTCTCTTTAAACTTGATATAATGATTTTTTTTTCCATAGAAAAAAAATCGCAATTTATTTATATAACATATATCAAAATTACATTCTTCAGATGGACCAATATCAATACTGAATATTGTCCATGTTCAAAAAAGTATCACTAACAGAAATTCCACATGTGAAAATATTACAAAAGATCGTAGTTTTAACAGAGATGATCATAGTATTTACATCACAAAAAATGCATAGCAAACATGCTCTCATAAACAGCCACCAACAATGCAGATCAAACTGCACATCTCATAGGAATAACATGCCCATATAAAAATAGGCCACGATCTCAAAAAACAACAATGATGTCTAACATCTACACACCAAAATATAAGAGTTACTAGAAAAACTCAACAGTCTGTCTACTCCCAAAGAACTAAAAAATCAGAACAATCTCAAAACGTTCAAATGCACGATGCTCAGTAATCTGCCAATACCCAACCAGTACATTAGATCCAGCTTTTTCTAATTCATCAGCAAGGGAGTTTCTTTCACGATAAATATGCTTGAAATCCACGAACTCAAACATATAAAAAAATCTGATAACTTCATGAAGAACCTGGGAAAGTTGAATATTCTGAATTCTAAACTTACCAGTGGCCAAGTTAATAACCAACTGAGAGTCACCAAAAATCTGCATCTTAGAAATATGTTTATCTAAATCCAAAGTGAGTAGTAACTTTAAACCAAGAAGCTCAGCATAGTTGTTAGTACCAAAACCCAAACCTTCTTTAAAGGTAAAAAAAGGATCATCAACAATGTATAACATACCACCATAACATACCACCAGCTCCACAGACTTTAGGTTCACCTGCTACCGAACCATCAAAATCCCTCCAAGGAAAGGTTTTTATCAATAATTTCCTCTACAACAGATCTGGTTTTCACAACAATTTTGTCTTGAGGGTAAGAACTCAGCAAGCCCAAACAAAAAGAGGAAACCTGAGAAGGTAGAAGAATAAAGTCTTCAAAGCAACTATGATTTCTTGCCTTCCATATGAACCATAAAACTATAACAAGTAAAAATATGATGTGCTTCACCTCCTCATTAAGACACCAGGTCTTAAGACGTGATATCACTGAGTCACCAGTCCATAAATTCTTAAGCTGTAACTTTGACTCAAGTTCAAACCAAACACTTACGGAAAAAGGGAAATCCACACCTAAATGAAAGTTAGACTTTGTACCCATATTACACAAGTAACATCTACTAGGTCCTTCCCTTCCCTTTCTACAAAGGGCATCCCAAGTTAAAGCCTTATTAAATAATAAAAACTAGCAATTTTTTTATTTATTTAAGAGGACACTTAAACTTCCATAGCACCTTCCACCACCAGATAATTTCCACCTCATTCCTATCCAAAATCAACTGAAAATATCCATCTTTTGGGGAGTACTTCCCATATTTTGACTGATTCCAGACCAACACATCAACATCATTAGTTAACCTAACATGAGTAGCTTTAAGAACAACCAGATATCCATTCCGGCAAGTAACATCCTGATAATCCACTAATCCAATATTTTCAGCAGTAAGCCAACTCTGCTCTAGCAAAAAAGATACACCGAGGACAACCAATATCTCTAAGAAAATAAATTCCAAAAGAGTGTAATTTATCAATCATTGAGGAGGGTAAAAAATTTCTCCATTTGCATCCAACCCATGGATCCAAACCCAATTGAACATCAAAACCATTCCCAACCTTCCAAACAAGATAATTACCAATAAGATCAAAAGACCATAAAAAAACTTTCCAGCAAATAGATATACATCTTTTCTGTTTAATAGAGACTCTGATCCAGTCCAGTAAGGATAAGGGATGAACATACTATCTGAATGTCTATCTAAACCCAAATACCCAAACCATGAATAAGGTTCCACACACTCTTAGCAACAATAGCTTTAGCAAAGACAACAGGATTTTTCAGCCCCCAACCCCCCAAAAACTTTGGACATGCCAATGCCTTCCAAGAGGTCCAAGGTAATCCATAAGAGTCATTGTTCCTAGACCATAAAAATTTGAAACACAACTTCCTGATCTTTTCAATAATTCCCAACGGAATCCAAAAATGCATCTAGTAGACCGGTATAGCCTCAAGAATAGATTTAACCAAGGTAAGCTTACCTCCCTTAGACAACCATCGAAAGCTCCAAATTTTAATTCTTTTTTTCCACTATAGTTACCAGCCAGTCCCAATCCTTAATAAAGTATCTGGAAGGTTTGATATGAAAACCGAGAACTTCAAACCAATCTCAAGTTTAACAACAGAGAACGAGAAAACATTTTGTAAAGAAATTAACTCAGAATCATCCAAACCAGAGAACAATAAAGAGGATTTATCTTCATTAATATGCATCCTAGATGCCTTACAAAAATACAATATAACCTCATACAAAGTTGATAATGACTGATCAGAGCCATCAGAAACCATGACAATATCATCCACAAAAAGTACATGAGTTAAGGTAATGTCATTACCAAAAGAAATGCCATGAAAATCACCACAATCTTTTGCATCAAGTAAAGCCCTGCCCAAACCTTCAACAACAATAAGAAAAATCAGAGGAGCAAGAGGACAGCCTTGCCTAAGCCCACAACTAGATCTAAAGAAAGAAGACGCCGCACCATTAATCAAAAAGGCAAAAGAAACAGAAGTAAGACTGCTCATAACCCAAGAGATAAAAGGCACAACAAACCCCATTTTAGAGAAAAGGACCTGCAAATAAGTCCAATTAACACGATCATAGGCTTTGGAAAAGTCTATTTTTGAAACCACTGACTTCAAGCCTTTACTATGAATAGTATGCAGACCTTCTTGAATAACCCCCACAACATCATGAATCTGTCTCCCAGGAAAAAAACCAAACTTCTCACCAGATACATATCTACCAAGTACCTTCCTAATACGAATAGAGACAATCTTACCAATGATCTTGTAAATGAAGTTACACAAAGAGATTTGCCTAAAGTCTTCAAATGTTTTAGGGAGATCATACTTAGGAATAAGGGCAATAAAGGTAGAATCAAAAACATCAAGGATTTTGCCACACTTTCGAGAATCATCAACTACCCGTAATAAGTCTAGACCCAATACATAAAAAAGAGCCCTATACACCTCAATAGGTATCCCATTCGGTCCCAGACTATATCATATTTGCTCAGAGAAAGAACAAACTGAATCTCATTCAAAGTAACATGAATCATAAGATATCCATTTTCCTCTTTAGTGATAGATGTAGGAAAATTTTCAGCAACCTTCATGATATCAGGAAGATGCAGATTCTTATCTTCCTGAGACAAAGTCTCAAAATGGTGAACCCCAGCCCCAGCTATAGAGTCAAAACATTCAACTAGATTACCACCATCATTCACAATTTTCCAAATAGAATTTATATTCTTCATGTGATTAGCAAACTTATGAAAGAAATAAGTATTGTCATCCCCACAAGTGAGCCAAATGGCCCTACTTTTCTGTCTAGCCTCATTTTCACGATCTAATAAGATTTTTCTTTTGCAAAACTCCAGATCAACCAGAGAGGACTTATCCTCCATAGAAGAAAAACCAAATCCCATTTTATTAAAGGAAGCTACCAACAAAAGTTCAATATCCACTAAATCATTAAGCTCCTGAGCTTTTTTCTTAACATACCATAAGATAGACACTTCTTTGATGTGCTTAACATTGGCAGCAAAATGCGAAGCAGACGACACCAAAGGGTTATCCACATAAACAACCCATGAAGATTTCAATAAAGAAACAAAATCATCATTCAATAACCAGTGAGCATTAAACTTAAATGGGCTACGAGGTTTAATGTCATTATTCAAAATCTGTAAGAAAAACGGATGATGATCCGAATCCCTACGACATCGAACCCATTTTCGAAAATGAAGCTCTAAATCCAAAAGATCAACAGATACGAGCACACTGTCCAATCTCTTACAGATATTATCAATCCCGACTCTTCTGTTAGACCAAGTAGGAATTAAAACAACCGGAGCAATATCCACAAGACCAAAACCATCCATCTTCATAGAGAAAAAATCAGACAGATTGTCCACTCTAGCCCTATCACCCCAAATCTTTGAAAAACCTAGAGAGAAGTTCAAATCTCCGCCTAAAATCAACTTAGAACACTTAAGGCACTCAACAGCAAAAAGGTTATTCCAAAACCTTTCCCTCTCCACATAGGGACCATACACATTAACAAAATAGAGGGCCTCTTTAAGTTCAATGGAATAAAGAGAAGCACACAAACCAGAATCCACTGCCCACGCACTTAAAAACTGGAAATGACAAGTCCTCCAACCCAAAATAAGACCACCATATTTTCCTTTGGCATCCACAGATACAAAAAACCAACCTTTAAGCAAAGATTCTATCTCATCAACAAAAAAATGCCCATCACCCATACTTTCTTGAAGAAATAAAACATCAATAAGCTGATCTTCAACCAACCTACAAACCGCTAGTTTTTTGGGAAAACTAGCTAATCCCCTACAATTAAGAGTCATCACAATCATAATGAAACCCTAGAGAGGGAAAACACTGCTCTAAGTGCCCCAGATTATTGATCAGCAGAATAGAAATGTTCAACTGCAGAAGGGTGACCACCAGGCCCCTAACAAGATGAAGAAATCCCAGATAGGCACCTAGCACCGTCTTTTATCTGAAAAGTATCCACATAAACTTTGGTCCTAGACCTAAGAAAATAACCAACGCCTTTAGAAAATTTAACTTTGATAGGCGACACAAACCCTAAGCCCCCTAGAAAAGATTTAGACGGGATGAACCAGAAGAAGAAACATCATCATACATAGATCCAAAAAATTCCTTCAAATCCTTGTTCAAGATATTAGGGACCTTCTCAAAATCAGTTAAAGAAGTCAGACAAAGAGGTTTAAGTGATTCCACTGCTAAAACTTGTAATCTAGGATCAACCCCCAAACCATCCGAGATATGAATAGTAGCCTAAGGAGATGAAACCTCCATCAAAATAGCTGAGGATGCATCAGGTTTAACCACAGAATGCACCACATCTTTCTTAACTCTCCAGAATGTATTTTAGTTTGAAACAGAAACATGCTTATAATTTCTGTTAAAAGAAAGACTACACTGGGATATCACATGCCCATAACAATGACATGCATTACAGTGAAAGGGTACCCCTATATAATCCAATGGATGACTAAACACATAATCCCCTCTTTTAATCACTAAATATGATGCTAACCCTTTATGGAGATCAAGAAGTACTAGAACCTTTCCCAGACAACACACACCAGACTCAAGAAAAGATAAATCCGCCTCCAAATAAGTCCCCAGGGTGTTACCAACCAATTTGAAAAAATCCGAGGACCAGAATTCAAATGGTAGGTTTGGTAATTTCACCCATATTGGCAAAGAATCATACCTTTCAATACGCGGGTCGGAAAGAGGCGTCCACCGTTTCAATAACAGACCAGAACAATCCCATCTCCGGGAACCTGCAAGGACAGAGGCCACATTTGATTCAACATGAAATTTAAATGCAAGCCATCCCCGCGGAAGCACAAAAATGTTAGGACATGAAATGACAGAGTGCTTCCAAGTAGCAAAAAACCCACTGCTTAACACCATCTGAGATGAATTTTCAACCCCTGAACCAACCCACCAAAGTAAGGGCATTCATCAAAACAATATCATTCATCGCAACATCCTCGCCAACAACCAACAACGAAGGTTTTTCAATATTGCGAATGATTTGTTTCGGTTGCTTCGAGCACACACCAGAAACAGGAAACACCTCCGCCCGCGGAATCTGGTGACCAAACGAAGAACCCCCAACAGGTATAGACCCAGTCTCCAAACCTAAGTTATTGTCAACCAAGAAAGGCAAAGAAACGTGGTCACCTACCACAGATGAAAATCCACCCAAACTACCAGAAAGAACAATAGGCGCAACAACCCGTGGAATAGATAAAGAAACGAAAGGAACTCCAGAATCACCACCCAAGCGCCCAAGAGATAAAGAAACATCCACCGACTGTCCAACAGATAAAATCCCTCCACTAGAAAGTCCCGATGACTCTAAACCCTTCATAGGACAACACTCCACCGCACAGTCCAAAAAATCCCCTCGAGAAACAACACTACGAGTAAGAGGTAAAGCCACACCATCTCCCAAAACCATAGGTAGCACCATATCTGACTGTTCCAAATCCTCATCATACAAAAACGCCTCACTACAAAATGGCAAAACCAAAACAGAGGAAACACTAGAAGAACACCCACAAGATGGATTAAAAGTCCACTAACATTTAGGAGGAGTACATGCCAGGAGTTTAAAGTCTCGAACATAAATACCTGATGTGGCACAAGAAGGTACAACATAGGTGTAAAAGGTAAACAGTCCCCCAATGCCTATGCACGAAGGAGTACATTTTGTACTAGAACCCTAAATGCGGATATGATACCTAAATGCGTATATGATACCCTGACCAACCAGCATCAAACATTCTTGGTGAGCTGACCAACTAATATAAAAAAAGTTTTGAAGGTTGTCGGGCCATTTTCAAAACTTGATATATATATNCAAACATTCAATCAATTAACACTACAGTCAATGATATATATATCTAATAGAATAACCAGAAAGTAGTATTGACACTATATATATCAACACATTACAACATATGATCCTAGACTTTCAAAGACTATGTAAGATTTATATATCATCTAATTCAGTCTTTATTAGCAAAGAAAACAGATAAGGCTTTATCCTTAAAAACTGTCATTAAGTATTTTTACCAAAAAAACTATCACAAAACTGTCCTTGTCTCCCAGTCACAAACTGTCATAATCACCTTGTAAAAAACTGTCAAATAATTGTCACAAAACAATCACTAGAAACCAAAACTGTCATAAAAAAGTCATAAAACTGTCACAAGTATCACTGTCTCTTAAATTTCCAATAAACTGATCATCATATAAAACTATCAAAAACCTCCAATGTCTCATGATCCCCCCCCCAACCATATAACTAGAAAATCTGAAAAGTCTCATAAGTTTCAGGTCCTCTAAACTCCAGAATTTTCCAATGACCTTCCACCACATTAGCACTTGCATTAGCTAAAGCATCAGCTTTAGAATTCCTTTCACGATAAATATGCTTATAATCAATTTTAACCAGGAAATTAGAAATTATAATCACCTCCTGTAGGACCTGAGTAGATTATAATCACGATAAATATGCTTATAATCAATTTTAACCAGGAAATTAGAAATTATAATCACCTCCTGTAGGACCTGAGTAAAAATCCGCAAAGTTTGAACTCCCTGCTTTAAAGCCAAAGTAATAAGCAACTTTAAGGCTAAAAGCTTAGCAAAGTTGTTGATGCCCATCCCTAGACCAACAAAAAAAGCAAAGGAGTGCTCATCAGATAAATACAATATTCCAGCTGCCCCACATATCTGAGGTACTCCAGCTGTCGAACCATCAAAATACCCCCAAGGTGATGCTTTGTCAATTTGTTCATTGACAACCATTCTTAAATTCAAAGCTCTCTTATCCAAAGGATAAGCACTCAGTAAACCCAAACATAAAGAAGTTACCACATAAGACTTAGGCTAAATATCTTCAAAACAACATTGATTCTGAGCCTTCCATATGAACCAAGAAACAATAATAGGTAAAGATCTATACCTGGCCTCAGCATGCAAAACCCAGTTCTGAACACAGTCTAATACTGATATTCCATTCCAAAAATTATTATATCTTAACTTGTACTCAATTTCTGACCAAACCCTCCTCGTGAATGAACATTCGAAACCAATATGCGAATTAGTTTCAGAGTCCATTTTGCAAAGATAGCACCAGCCCGGTCCTTCTCTACCTTTTCTATACAGTATATCCCATGTAAGTGCTTTCCCTAAAAATAAAAACCAGCGATAGATTTTTGATTTTAGTGGACATTTAAGTTTCCATAACCACTTCCACCACTAGGAACTTTCCATCTCATTCCTGTCACGAATAAGATGAAAATAACCAGTTTTGGGTGTGTACTTACCTATTTTGGATAGACTCCAAATCAACTGATCATCCTTAGTTGAAATTCTAACATGACTGGATGTCAACAAAGCAACATAAGAATTCCAAATAATGATTTCCTGGTCATTAAAACAAAAAAAATCAACATTCAGCTAGCCCTGATTCTGTAGTAATGTTGTACCAGTACAAGCAATATCCTTTAAAACAAAATAACCAACAGAATGAAGTTTATCAATCATGGAGACTGGTAAAACATGCCTCCATTTGCACCCAAGCCAAGGGTCAATTCCTATACGTACCTCAGTTCCAGTCCCTATTCTCCACACAAGTGACTGTCCAATAAGATCAAACGAACAAAGTACCGTTTTCCAACAAATGGATATGCCTTTCTTTTTCTTTACATCAACTCTTATCCAATCTAATAAAGATAAGGGTGAAATGTATTTCTGAATTGCAATCTGCACCCAAAGTCCTGTACCATTAATCAAATTCCACACACTTTTAGCAGCAAGAGATTTAGCAAATAAGGTAGGTATTTTCAAGCCCCAACCTCCTAGATATTTGGGATTGGCCAAAACCTTCCATGAAGACCAAGGTAAACCAGAAGCCTCATTGTTGCGAGACCATAAGAATTTGAAACAAATCTTCCTGATTCTTTCAAGAATTCCCACAGGTATCCAAAAATGCATCCAGTAAACTGGAATGGCCTCAAGTACAGACTTTACCAAAATAAGTTTACCTCCCTTAGATAACCATCTAAAACTCCAGTTCTTAATTCTCTTTTCCACTTTTGTAATGAGCCAATCCCAATATTTCAACAGATATCTGCAAGGTTTTAAATGAAAACCAAGATATTTCATACCATACTCAATTTTATCAACATTAAAAGAAAAAATGTTCTGAATTGAAATCAACTCAAATTCTTCCAATCCAGAATAATAAAAAGATGATTTGTCCTCATTAATAATCATTCTAGAAGCTTTACAAAATACCAACAATACCTCATATAATGTTGATAATGACTATTCAGAACCATCAGATGCCAAGATAATATCATCCACAAACAAAATATGAGATAGAATAATATTGTTACCAAAAGAGATACCCTAAAAAGCCCCACTATTCTGAGTTGTAAGGATATACCTGCTCAAGCCTTCTACCACAATAAGAAAAAGTAACGGTGCCAAAGGGCATCCTTGTTTAAGCCCCCGACCAGATCTAAAAAAAGTGGATGCCAACCCGTTAATAAGTACAACAAATGAAACTGAAGAAATGCTGCTCATCAACCAAGTCATAAAAGGTACTGAAAAACCCATTTTAGACATAATTACTAGTAAATATGTCCAATTTACACAATCATATGCCTTAGATAAATCAATTTTAAGCACCACTGATTTCATACCCTTACAATGGATGGAATGCAGACCTTCCTGAATAATTCCAACAACTTCATGAATCTGTCTGCCAGGCAAAAAACCAAACTATTATTTAGATATAATTCTCCCTAAAATATTTTTAATGCGAGTAGAAATGATTTTACCATTGATCTTATATATAAAATTACATAAAGATATTGGTTGGAAGTCATCAAATGACTTAGAAGAATCAGTCTTGGGAATCAATGCAATAAAAGTAGAATTAAAAACAATAGGAATCTTCCCACTAAGTCTCGAATCTTCAATAACTCTTAACAAATCACTTCCCAAAACATCAAAAAGTGCCCTATATACTTCCACTGGGATCCCATTAGGTCCAGGGCTCTTATCATTTTTACTGACAGACAAAATAGACTAAATTTCCACAAGTGTAACAGGAATCATAAGTTCTAAATTTTCACTTTCAGAAATATCAGAAGGAAAATTATCAGCAATTTCCAGAATTTCAGGCAAATGTAGATTGTCATCTTCTTTAAACAAAGTTTCAAAGTGATGTACACCTGCCCCAACAATAGACTCAAATCCCTCAACAATGTTACCCCTATCATCTGCTATATTCCATATAGAGTTTATATATTTTCTGTGATTAGCAAATTTATGGAAGAAAGGGGTATTATCATCACCACAAAGCAACCAGAGGGCCCTACTCTTTTGTTTGGCTTCATTTTCTCTATCTAACAAAATCTTTCTCCTTCTAGATTCCAACACATACAGAGAAGCCTTATCCTCATCAGTAGAATAACCAAAACCTAATTTGGTGCAAGCAACCTCTAATAAAAACTCGATCTCTACTAAATATTTAGTATCTTGTTCTTTGCTCTTAACATACCAACAAATAGACACATTTTTAATCTTTTTAAGATAAGCATAAAATTGAGAAGCAGGAGACAAATTAGAATTCTTGTCATACACCTTCTAGGTATTTTTCAATAAAATGACCAAATCCTCATGATCCAGCAAATGTGAATTAAACTTGAAAGGAGTATGTAATTTCTTATCATGACCCAAAATCTATTAAAAAACAGGATGATGATTTGAGTCCTCCCCACACCCCACCCATTGACAAAAGCAGAGCTCAAATTCCAAAAGATCAACAGAAATCATCAATCTATCAAGGCGTTTACAAATATTCTCACTTCCAACTCTCCTATTGGTCTAGGTGGGTAGAATCACATTTGGCACTATATGCACAAGACCATGATCATCCAATTTTTTTGCAAAAAAATTAGACAGACAATCACTTCTGGCCCTATCTCCCCAAATCTCAAATAATCCCATGGAGAAATTCAGATCCCCACCAAAGATAATCTTAGTACAGTTAGCACTCATAAAATCCAAGAGATTGTTCCAGAACCCTTCCCTCTCAACATAAGGTCCATAGATATTAATAAAACAAATATCCATTTGAAGTTCAGTAGAATAGAGAGCAACACATAATCCCGAATCCTTTTCCCAGGAATTCAAGAAAAGTAAAAAACGATTTCTCCAACCCACAAGCAATCCCCCCGATTTTCCTTTAGCATCCATAGAACAAAAGGTCCATCCAGGTATTAATAATTCCATATTAACAGCAAACATAACCCCATCACCCATAGTTTCTTGTAAAAACAGAACATTAACAGACTGATCAGACACCAGCCTGCAGATAGCTAGTTTTTTAGGTTTACTAGCTAAACCCCTACAATTAAGAGTCATCACTATCATAAATAAACCCTACAACGGGCATCCACTTCTCTAAGTGCCCTAATAACATCAGAATGATCAATACCCTTCACAGACTCAACAAATTTGGTAGGAGTCAATAATCTCCTAAAACCAACAGATGAGACCGAATCCATCAAAACCTTAGAACTAGATCTGAGGAAGTAACCAGAACCAGTTCCTTTAAAAACCTTAATAGGGGAAATAAACCCTAATTCCTTAAGGCTGGAATCTCCCAAAATAAAATTATCCATATGTTCCATTCCTACCTCCATATATTTACTAAGTTGTGCCCTCCTCAAAATCTACCAATGAAGCCAGACTCAAAGGTTTAAGTGTTGAATCACAGATCACCTCGGCATTAGGTTCAAAAGTTTCAACACAGTTATCAGAAATCAAAGGCGAAATACAGTTTTCAACACAGTTAACAGATTTCAAAGGTGAAATACCCTCTCGTTTAACATGGGATTAGGCAAGTTCAACAAGAACTTCAGATTTCTTGATTTGCCAAACAAATTTGGACTGGGGAACAATGGATAACTGTTTTTTCAAAAATGGTAAATGACAATGGGCTAACAGATGTCCATAACGGTGACAATGATTGCACCGAAAGGGAAACCCTACATAATCTAAAGGCTGGGTAAATACTGTCTCTCCTTTCTGAATGACAATGTCTTCAGCAAGACCGTTACGCATATCTAAAAGGACCAACACTTTCCCCAGACAACAAATACCCGTCTCTAAAAAAGACAAATCAGCCTCAAGAAAAGTCCCAAGTGCATTACCAATCATCTTAAAAAAATCCACAGACCAGAACTCGAATGGAAAATTGGGCAATTTTACCCATATGGGTATAGAGTCATACCTCTCAATACGAGGGTCAAATAAAGGCGTCCAACGCTTCAGAAAGAGTCCCGCATTCTCCCATTTCCAGACACCTTTTAGTATGATGTCCACATCTGCTAAATTCTGAAACTTGAATGCCAACCATCCCCTGGGGAGTATAAAAAATTTTGGACAGAGGCTAACCACATGCAGCCAAGAATCAGATACCCAGCTATGTAAACCTTCAGCACTGATCTTTCTCCCTCCAAACCAACTGACGAGTGTGAGAGCATTGGTAAGAACGATCTCATTCAAAGGAACATCCTCACCCACCAGTAGAAGCAAGGGTTTATCCATTTTACGCACACATTTACTGATTTTCTTACCAGTACCCTCCTTCAAAATAGTGTGCTGATGCGACACATCCCTGGTTTCATCCCCATAAAATTTAGAAGCCCCGCAATCAACTAAAACATCAGATACCTCATCATTCAAAAATTTATCTGTCGAAGGGGGTTTTCGTAAGACAGAAGGGTTCAAAGACACTTCAACAGCAGAAGTATCCAGCACAGATACATCCACCTGACCCATTAATGGAGAAGCAATAGGTGAGAGACCAAAATTCATGGCATTAACAGATGATTCTCTCCCAACCCCCATAAAAAATCTCCCATCAATTGCCTCATCCAGTTGAATACCCGAATCCATCACATTCTCAACAGAAAACCCATTAAAAGAAAAATATGAAAGCTTCTTCATAGCAGATGACCTCTCCAACACCAGTGGCTACGAATTCAAACAAACCTTAGAAACCCTCTTAGGGATCATCCTCGAGGAGTTAAAAACCCAATTATTCTGAGGAGAGTGCGCTAAAGCTTTAACCTCCCGCAGAGACAAAAAATCAACCCTTACGCCCAAGTAACCTCAGGATGGAAACGTATGCCAAAAACAACAAATCCACATAATTCAGACAATAACCAGCCCAACACCAAACCTATTGTGATGCAAACTACGCCCAAGAATTGTATGAAGATCGTTCTCCACCCAATAGCCCAAGTAAAACTAGGAAGGAACCGTCAAGAGTTAGAAACATCCACCAAATGAAACAACAAAACCACACAGATCAGACAATAATGCAGCCTAACACCAGCACCGAGGAAATGAAAATCAATCTCCAAAAAAGATCAAAACCAGTTCCAAGATCCGCCAATCTGCGTGTCAAACTCTGAAATCCCCCAAGTATAACCCGTACCTCCAAGAAATCACCATCGGGATCACATTGCTACAAGAAATCGCCGACTAAGGATCGGGAGAGGGTTTTTTCTAGTTGTGATATAAACAACGCCCAAGTAGATCATTCTCCACTCTATCGCCCAAGTAAAACCAGGAAGGAAACAACAAGAGTTACGTCTGCCAAAATGATACAGCAAGAAATACACAGTTCAGACAATAATGCACCCTAACATCAGCACCGAGGAAAAGAATGAAAACCAATCTCCAAAAAAGATCAAAACCAGTTCCAAGATCCGCCAATCTGCGTGTCAAACTCTGAAATCCCCCAAGTGTAAACCCGTACCTATCAAGAAATCAAATCACAAAAGTCAAAATAAATGCATTCCGACACCATGCCAAATGTCCAACAATCATCGCCAAAGTGTCTCTAGGTGTACATTCTGTATTTACTCCATTAAAGTCGTAGCTGTCCTCCAAGAAATCGCCATCCACCTTCAAAGCAGGTAGAGCTAATTTACCTGCTCTACCAAGAAATCACCATCCTCCAAGAAATCGCTGTCCTCCGAGAAATCGCCATCCACCTTGATACCATAATGATCTGTATATGTTAGAGTGATGAGTTATACCACTTCAAATAAATGTGAAAAATTCCTTTTGACCCTATTAAAATTCTATGTTAACTTTTAACATAATATTGTAAAATTTAAAGGTAAAAACACAGATGCATGTGTGAGAAAGAGAAATCGATCAATTTTAACTTTCTGCTCACTTAATTAAAGTACAATTCTTATTTATCAAACGTTGATTCAAAATCTTGCACTTAATAGTGATAAGTATAAAATGTTAGAAGTGAAAAAGGCACATTACTTTGTATTATTGTTAATAGTTATCTATATATCATATAACATTAAACAAAGAAAGAACATAACTTTGTATTATTGTTAATAATTATCTATGTATCATATAACATTAAACAAAGAAAGAACATAATAGAGTATATAGTAATTTTGAAAAAGAAAATAAATTATAAGATGAAGCCATTACATATTTATATCCAATTTCACATTTTTTTATTATAAAAATATAAAGTTTTTATTTTATTGTTTTTTTAAATTTTTTTTTTCTCTCTCATTTTATTAAGCATGCAATATATATTATTTAGCAATTACATTAGACTATTTTATTCACAACAAATTAGAACCTTCTTAGAGAGTTGACTATGTAGGAAGTCGATACATTTCATAAAAGAGTTGTGGTTTGTTAGGCAGTAAACCCAACACCCAATGCCTAGCTCTCTTTCAAACAATGAATACACCAACTACACTCCAAACTCCAATTCTTACTCCATCCTCCAATGCTATCAATGACATATTTTCATCTACATTACTTAGCCATCCTGCTTCAACATTATTATTATTAGAACTGTTGTCACCTTCTTTCATTGGCCTTTCCTTTTCATTGCATGGATGCATAGGCCACCCATATAAGCACTTGTTTTGTTGAAATGAAGTTGCACTGAAAGTGGAAAATTGTGTTCATATTAGGATTGGCCCACAAAAGTTAATAGAAGAAACATCAAGAACAACCAAGCCATTTAGTTTAGAGATCTCTTTTGGAATCGGTCCACTTAAATTATTATTTGCCAAGTCCAATTGCTCCAAAATAGATATGTTACCAAGAGATGAAGGTATCAACCCTTCCAATTGGTTCCTAGATAAATTCAGCAATCGTAAGCTCCTCAAAGTTCCTATGCTTGCAAAGTTATCCCATTAGATGATTATCAGACAAATCAATTATTGTGTTTGTAGGAAACACGTATGATAGATTATAATCACTTCCTTTCAAGTCAATAGTGATTTCCAAATATAATGAATCCTCTTGTGAAGATACATTTACAAATCCTTGGAGTTGTTCAAGATGTAATGACATTCTTCCAATAAATTTATTGTTGGATAAATCCAACACATGTAACTTGGTGAAATTTGTTACCCATTGAGGGATATCACCATAAAGATTATCGTAACCAAAGCTTAAAACATTCAAGTTATGTAAAGATGGCAAGTGGCAAGGAAGTTCCCCCGTCAACCCATTACTCCTTAAATCCAATAGCTCATTATGAATACAATTAGCTAAAGACATGGGAAAAGGTCCATAGAAGTTATTACTATTCAATGAGTAGATAAAACTATTATAGAAGTACAATTGCCAATATCCTCATGAAATGTTCCCTCTCAGTTGTTCTGTGATAACTCTAAATCTTCAAAGGAAACTAAACTAGTAATATTATTAGGTATAATGCCAAAAACACTATTATTATATATGTAAACATTCACTGAAGAATATTTAGCTGACCTATACTATGTGGGATATATCTAATTAAATTATTGTTTGATAAAACAAGAACTTCAAGGTTGACCAATTTAGTAATTGATTCAGGGATTCTACCTGTAAGGTTGTTAGTGTTTAGGATCAAATACGCTAGCTTAATACAATTGGAGAGTGTTGTAGGGATGTGACCACTCAATGAATTGTTAGAAAAGTAAAGAAAATATAGATTTTTCATCAAACCCATATTTGAAGGGAGTGGACCAGTAGTTTTGTTTCCCTCATCTGTTAACCCTTGAAGTGATGTGCAATTGCTTAGAGAAGTTGGAATACTACACTTAGACTATTGTTGTCCAAGGTGAATTCTTCCAACTTGACCAGATGACCAAATTCTGTTGGGATCAGACCACTCAATTTGTTGCCATAAATATTTAAACCTAGGAGCGAAATGTTGTTACCTAGAGAAGTTGGAATACTTCCACTAAGACTATTGCTAGAAAAAAAGAGATATTCCAACTTGACCAGATGACCAAATTTTCTGTTGGTATAGTCCCAATCAAGTTGTTCCATGAAATATGTATCAATTAAAGTTGTGTACAATTACTTAATGCATTTGGAATGGAACTATGGAGTGTTAGGTTTTTATCAATTTGACAATACGATCTTAGGATCTTATCTGAGAGAATAACATGCACATCAATCAATCACAAGAGACAATAGACACAAAGATTTATCCTCAGGGAAACCATAAAGGAAAAACCCTGCAACTTCCTCAGAGATAGAATGAGCACCAATGGCAACAGTAAAACCCAAAGACAGAAAGATGATCTCCAACAGCTGTTCTCTCTCTCACTTGAGCGAGCTTCTTCTCTCTCACCTATGCACTATAGTTGGGTGAGTGTGTGTCTGAAATAGAGATTCTCACTCTCTATTTATATGCTTTCGTTCACTTAATATTTGACTCAATTATGTAGGCTTGAGTAACCATAACTAGGGTACTAATGACCCGACTTACGACGCAGGAGACTTCCTCATGACTTTTAGTAATTCTCCTGATAGGAACATCGGGGTGCAAGGAAATAAAAGTGATTCTCCCGATAGGAGCATCAGGGACCAATGAAATACAATATATACAAGTGAATACATTCTGAAGTTACAAATACATCAACACTCCCTCTTAACTAGGAAGGTATTCTCTTGACATAATTCATCAGCACATGTCTTCTTCTCTGGATCATCATTGGATCATCATCAAAGCTGGATTATTACTGGATCATCATCAAAGCTGGATCATCACTGGATCATCATCAAAGCTGGATCATCATCAACGCTGGATCATCACTGGAGCATCATCATCACTGCTTCTGCTATCTCTCAATCCTTCTTGTCACAGGAAGTTATATAGAGCCATCCCTTTTTCATGTTGGTTGTAGGCCTAGCCTCCAGGTAGGTCTTCATATTTTTCAGAACTTATATCTGAACCAGTCAGAAAGGCCCGCCCAACACTTACATCTAACCATGGGAGGAACACATCCACCACCATGTCAGAAAGGCACGTCCAACACTCACATCTGACCATAGGAGGCCAAGCCTGCCACCATGTCAGAAAGGCCCAGCACTCACATTTGACCATGGGAGGCCCAGCCTGCCACCATGTAAGAAAGGATTATCCTCCACTTATATCTAACCATGGGAGGCCCAGTGTGCCACCATGTCAGAAAGGCCCAACACTCACATCCGACCATGGGAGGCCCAGCCTGCCACCATGTCGGAAAGGCTCAACACTCACATCCGACCATGGGAGTCCCAGCCTGCCACCATGTCGGAAAGGATCAACACTTATATCTGAACCAATTAGAAAGTCTCTGCACTTACATCTGACCATGGGAGGCCCATCCTTCCACCATGTCAGAATGGATCTATACTTACATCTGACCATGGGAGGCCCAGCCTACCACCATGTCAGAATGGCTTTGCACTTAGATCTGACCATGGGAGGTGCAACCTACCACCATGTCAGAATGGATATGCACTTACATCTGACCATGGGAGGCCCAACCTACTACCATGTCAGAATGGCTCACAGGCTCATCACTTCCCTTGGAAGGAACCTCGATTTGGCGAAAACCAAGCTTCTCCCTGGAGTACTCAAACTTCACTCTGACCATTTCTAGCATAGAATCAAATCAGGGCTGATTACGTCCAAGGATAACCTGTGAGCTTCACCAGGACCGATTACATCCAAGGACAACCTCCAGGACCGATTACATCTGAGTAACCTACGAGCTTCGCCAGGATTTTATGCTCGGATAAACTGTCTAACTAGCTATGCTAGAACTCCCTCTTTCGAGAGATTTCGATCTGGATCACATACTGGAGCTTCACTACTCCTCTCTGCATCATACAAAAAATGCAAGTGGCAACATATTTTACTTGGCTGTACTCAGTGCCATACATGACTCCTTCCTTATAAACCAAGAGATCACACCTGATCTCATACTGAAGCAACACCCTGAAGTGCTCTTCCTATCAATGGCACTACCTTCCAATCCAAATCCACATAACCCTCCAGGTTAATCTTCTGACTCGCTTCATACTTGAGCCCATAGTCAACTGTACCCTTCAAGTACCTCAGAATATGCTTTGCAGAAATCAGGTGAGCATGTCTAGGATCCGTCAGGAACTGGCTCAATGTGTTCACAGCAAAGCAAATATATGGTCTCGTATTCGTTAGGTACATCAAGGAACAAATCATCTAATGATACATCGTGGCATCAATCGACTCTGATGAAACAACACTCAATAGCTTCAAGTTCAATGCCATAGGTGTGGCCATGGCCTTACAGTCCATCATCCCAAACCTCTTCAGGATATCCACTGCATACTTCCCTTGTCCCAGGGATATTCCATCCACATTCTGCCAGAACTCCATGCCTAGAAAGTAGTGCATCATATCCAAGTCTTTCATCACGAACTCGGTAGCAAGTCTCCTTGTTGCAACTTTAATGAGTTCCTATTTTCTTTTAGGAACAAGTCATTGACATATAACAGGAGCATCACTGGTATTTTACCTTCAACCTTGAAGTATAGGTTGGAATTTTCTTTACTCTTAGTAAAGTCTAGAGTCATCAGTAATCTGTCCATCTTGTCGTACCATGTCGAACCTCATGATCTTTTGCAGTCACTCCCTCTGAAGCGGAGCATCATTCTCCCTCTTCCTTTCGTACTCTATGCATTGAAACATTTTGTACTGGAGTGACAAGTAGCTTCCTCTGCTACTAATATTCTATGTATCCATCTAGGGTCACTGGATACCAACATCCTCTATCTTGAACCTTTTCAAAATTTCTTCTGGCACCCATCTGTGAGCTTGTCATCCTCTATAGGCTTTCATCTTCAACCTTGTAGCAAAGGTTAAGATCTTCATCACTCTAGGTGATCTTCAAGCTCCTCTTGTATGTGTTATCCCAAGGGTGTCTTTTGAGCTCGTACATGGCCTTCTTTAATTTGCACACATGAGTCTGCCTGTCATGTGTCTTAACTTCTAGTGGCTGTAATTGTCTCTTCGTAGTCTATGCCTTCTTTTCATGAGAAGCCTCATGCTACGAATCTTTCCTTGTATCCCACGATGTTTCCATCTACTGCATGCTGGATCATGTAGATCCATATGGAAGATACTACGGACTTCCCTTCAGGTCTCGATACCACATCCTAGACATCATTCTTCTTGAACTCGTACTCTCCTTCCATTTATTCTTGGCTTCTTCTTCATAGCTGGAAGGTTCTGCATCAATGATATCGCTCAATAGTGTCACCTAACTGCATTCATCATATTATTATTCATTCTTGGATTATTTCTTGGACTATCATCACTTGTTCTTCAGAACAAGTCTCGTCCTTCTTTTCTTGTTTGTACGTGATTTTTCCTATAAGTCAAATGCATTAGTTGTATGGTTAGAAACATTTCATAAGGCATATTCATAATGGAAAATTCTTATGCATAAGGATATGATCATGCAACTATTTTATCCAATACAACATTCATCCATATCTCATGGAAACTTTCTAGATGCCTTCCATCTCTACCATGACATCATTGAGATTGTGCACTAATCCAATATGTCAGTAAAGAGGTTTCATTCTAGATAAGTAACAATGGAGATTTGTATAGCACCATGAGCTACTTACCCATCACATGCATATTAGTAGTATACTGTCATTAATGCAAACATTCTATCATGCATAACACATCAACTGAATATAAACAAATGCATAACAAAACAATATCATGAAATGACAATTGAATACTTATCTTTATTTGTTTCCTGGGTAGACTCCTTCTCGAGCCTTTAGCTTCATCATCTTCTTCATTCATAACAACATCATTTCTTATCCAAATGCTAATATGGATAAGAGGTTCTTCAAGACTTGAGTCCTTCGTATTCCTCATCGCTTGAGGGATCTTCTTTGAATCGTAAGTGCTTGATCTTCAGTTGCTCCTATATTCTCTTTCTCTTATTATGATCCGAGCTTCATCTTGTTTGCGCTCTTCGTAGAGTCTGCTGAAGGTAATCACTTCCTTTTGGCACACATTCCTTGAATGAATGAATCCCATGAACCTGGGAGGTCATTCGAAAGACCCTTGTAAAGTATGATTGTATGGTCTTTTCATTCTGGATCTTTACATTCTTCAACTGGTTTCTCAAAGTCATCTTCTGATTTATGTTCTTCCCTTCAAATAGCTTGGTCAAGGAATCAAAAATCTCTTTAGGTGTCTTTACGGAAGACACTTGTGGTATAAGGTGATCCTTGATTGAATTAGCAATGATCTTCTTGGCCTTGACCAAGTTCTTCTTGTGTAAGGCTTTAGCCTCATCTCCCTTTAGAACTATAACCTCTCCACTTATGTAGGTGTCCAATTCATTTTCTTCAAGAACCAGTGAGATCTTATACTTACATGCTTGGAATTTGTCATCTTCACCAAGCTTGTCATCAAACTAGTGTGATAGGTAATTTTGAAATGAGAACCTCAAATGTAAATAGAAAAAGATTAGATCTTACCGATTTGAGGTGTCCGTCTTGGTTCCGGAGCTGGCTGATTTAGGGTTTGTCAGAGAAACCCTAATTTTTAAAACTTGAAATATTTTAGATTTGATTGGATAGAAATATGGACCTATTCAAGATGAGCTATCCAATGTACTCCTTTTCTGAAAACAGTGGAGGGAAGCTCCCGGAACAGGAAGCCCTAGTTTTTAAATTTCTTCTATAGAAATTCCTGATACTGTTTATGCAGTATCTCTGAAATGAATCATCCTCTATGTTTGAAATTTTGTACTGCAGTAGCCTTGTCTATCCTCTTTCGAAAACCATAAGTTTTATCAGAATTGGTTTCACCAATGGGGACTTATGACAGTTTTCCCACGGTGACTTAATTTAGGATTGTTCAGCATAACGAACTTGTACGGACTGCCACGTGTCAATGTTTCACCTTCGGGGTCTGAAATTTTTACCATAGAAATTAAAATTTGTACCCTATCTAGAAATGTTTTTAAAATTTCATTTGGAACTTTTTAGCCCAAGATATAGCAATTCTCCCTAGGTTTCCTATTTAGGGATCGATCCTGGAAGAGGATGGAACCCTGATTTGGAGGAATCATATCTCCCAGAATATAGCGAAGCTGAGGCTACAATTTTTACACAGGGTACATCAGTATTTTATCTTCGTCCTTTGAAAATTTTGGCACTTGGTACTTCTTCAATCCCGAGATATAGGTAATGTACCAAAACTACCAGTTTTAGTATTTTAGGGTTTTTAAGTTCGGGGGTCAAATTAGGGTTTGACTTTCCCGGATTTTTACCCAACCAAAAATCTCGACCTTGGTCTCTAAATTTTGATTTTGAGGAGGAGACAAATCCTATTGTAGGCTCACTCACTGTAAAAACCCTAATTTCCTGCAGAAAACATTGAAAATGCCCGGAATCAAATTCTGCTTCAACAAAAACTTACGCCCTTCAATGGAGAGTTAGCCTAGCCTCCTTTTGCAGATGCATTGTGGAGAGAGACCCAAAAATTAAGAAGCCCTATATTCTGCAGCTACACAGTGTCTGCTTCTCAGGTTATCTCTGATACCATGTTAGATTTTTATCAATTTGATAATATGATCTTAGGATATTATGTGAGAGAATTAGATGCACAACAATCAATCTCAAGAGACAATGGACACAAAGATTTATCCTCCGGGAAACCATAAAGGAAAAACCCCGCAACTTACTCAGAGATAGAATGAGCACCAATGGCAGCAGTAAAACCCAAAGATAGAAAGATGATCTCCAACAACTGTTCTCTCTCTCACTTGAGCGAGCTTCTTCTCTCTCACCTATGTGCTATAGCTGGGTGAGTGGGTGTCTAAAATAGAGAGGCTCACTCTCTATTTATATTCTTTTGTTCACTTAATATTTGACTCAGTTATGTAGGATTGATTAATCCTAACTGAGTTATGTAGGCTCGAGTAACCACAAATAGGGTAGTAATGACCTGACTTACAACAGAGGAGACTTCCTCATGACTTTTAGTAATTCTCCCGATAGGAACATCGAGGTGCAAGGAAATACAAGTGATTCCCCTGATAGGAGCATCGAGGACTGATGAAATACAATATATACAAGTGAATACATTCCGAAGTTACAAATACATCAACATGGATCCTATTACCACTTACTGCAAACATTCCTAACACTTTCAACTGACCAAACTTAGGTGGAATTGTTCCAGTGAAAACATTGCTTGAAAGGTTTAAAGTACAGAAAAAATTGAGGTTGCCAATACATGGGGAAAGGGTACTTTGCAATGCAAATCCATAAAGTATAATGACACTCACTCTTTTAGTGTTTGGTATGCACGAAATACCATTCCATCGGCACAAGTTCTCTCATTCGACCAATACTAAGGATCCTAGTTAGGGTCATCTAGTCAAACCATAAAAATAGATTGTAACACTAAACTATCACATAAATTGCATTGTAACACACTTGGAGAGTCCTTCCAAAAGGAATATCCATGGTTGAAATAGCCTTTGTAAAAACAACATGCATGAATTCCTCATATTGATCCAGTAGATATGGAGCTTGCAACAACAAAGGAAGTTTACTGTCTAGGTGACTGAGGAATTTTTGAACAACCAGATTATGTCACAACTAGTGGAGAACTCATAATTTTGGTTCCCCAAGGTCATTCTCTCCTTTCTCCATTTACAAAACCCTGGCCATTAACACTACAACTACTAACACTACCATTTTCGCTTGCATTTACAGTGTTGGTGATGGCCAAAGGAATGCAGATATCAACTGGATCAAATTCCTCAAGGAGAGATGTGCATAGAATCCACTCATATTTACAACTTGTACAATGAAAACCACGTCTCTCCTATTATCGATCACTTCAAGAATATGCCTTTGATGTTGGCAAGATCGATTCCCACTAACTCTCACAAGGCTAAGAATATGCCTTTACCTTCAAGTGAGATTTGAGAGAGTTAAGTAGTTAATCGAGATTAGTCAACCAAGATTGACGATGACAAAGAATCTTCGTGAAACTAGGACTTTTGGAGATCGACATCCATTCCAAAAATGTGGAATAACATCTATTATAACACCTATATACGTAATAATAAACTAGCATAGATCCATCTTAAACTCGAATTTATCAAGCACCGAGAGAGATCCAATTTCTTGAGTTGTATTTTTTTTAAACTTACATTCATGAAATTCAATCCATCTTTGGTTTGATATATTGGGTTTTAAGTTTTTTATTTTATTTTATTTTTTAGGCATTACTTTTCATAATTCTTTTATTTTATGAACCTACATCTATTTTGTATTTTATGATCTGATATATATATATATATAAGGTAATGTTACGTTACATTACAACATCTCCCCCATACTGGACTGTAGCACACCTCGCTCCTCTAGGTGCAACAATTGTATATTTGTTGGCTAAAAAAATATTTCACTAACAAAAAGTAATATACCTTATAATAACACAAAAAATTAAATAAACAAATGTAAATTCATGTTAAACCTCAATTTATCAAGTACCATTTATTATTTAATATGAAAGAATTTATACATTGAATGGAATTAAATTATAAAAAAAAAGTACATCTCAATAAATTTGATCCTTATGCTTGATAGATCCAGGTTTAAAATGGATCTATGATAATTCTAACTCAAGTGGAATAAGATGATTGTGTTTGTTGATGCAATCACCAAATTGTTATTATTTATTAATGACATTGTACTCATAATACCAAACCTTGATATTTTGAGCCATGTTTGTGATACTTAAACCTTTCAATAAATTTAATAAAAAAAGAGTATTTGTAAGAGATATGAAACACTCAATATATTTGAAAGTTACTATTTGCCATGCAATTTCCAAAATTCTAAAGGAAAATTATGTAGTTTGAATATACT
Source organism: Pseudotsuga menziesii (assembly GCA_001517045.1). Taxonomy (NCBI): domain Eukaryota; kingdom Viridiplantae; phylum Streptophyta; class Pinopsida; order Pinales; family Pinaceae; genus Pseudotsuga; species Pseudotsuga menziesii. Next base: position 367,563 of record LPNX011105950.1, read on the forward strand.
TTAGTCTCACTAACAATTTTATATGAATGTGATGTTTAGAGTCTTGAACTTCAAGACGCAATTTAAATCCAAATTGACAAAGCTATGGCTTTCATACTATCCAAAACCATATATTCCAACCTAACAATACCACAAACAACTATTTCTTAATACTATGTTCTTATCTAACTTTGTGTACCCAATACAAAGAGGAATCTAAATTTTCTCTTTCCCTAACTGGTCCAACATTTTAGGTCAAGACCACTCCTTCCTAAAAACAAAAAAGAGTATTTGTGAGAGATATGAAACACCCAATATATTTGAAAGTTATTGCTTTCCATGCAATATCCAATATTCTAAGGGAAAAGTATGTAGTTTGAATATACTTTAGTCTCACTAACAATTTTATATGAATGTAATGTTTAGAATCTTGAACTTCAAGATACAATTTAAATTCAAATTGACAAAGTTATGACTTTCATACTATCCAAAACTATATATGACAATCTAACAATGCCCATCCTATCCAAAACTATATATGTCAATCTAACAATTCCACAAACAACTATTTCTCAATACCATCTTCTTATCTAACTTTGTGTACGCAATACAAGGAAGAATCTAAACTTTCTCTTTCCCTAACCGGTCCAACATTTAAGGTCAATACCACTCTTTCCAAAATCAATGTTTGGGTAGGTGGAATTTATTCATATGTAGTGTATTTTGTTAAACAAGAACATATATTTAAGTATTTAAATTTTAAGATTTAAGAATTTAAAAAAATTATAATTATAAACCACATTAATATATAGATATTATCCCCCACGATGGGTGTCCCTCTCTAGTGAGGCACTCCTCCTAATGCCCGTATGAGAGAACAACCATAGGTCTACATGTCAATCCCTTAATGATGGCACATTACCCTATATAGTGTGGCACATTACTCCCTATATTATGGTGTGTTACATATTATTTATGTCGGCTTGGGTATATTAGTGGGTCTATTAGTTTTTACTGTGCATCTTTGTCTCCTATATATAGGGAGGAGATATTCTCACTTTAGTCATCATAGTATCTTATCTTGTCTTGTGTACTCATTACATTGTGTAAGGAGGTTCCCCCCTCGAAGAGGATTGATATTTATCTTTGTTATTCATTCTTAAAGCCTGTATTACTCTCTTATTGTCTATTTCTGCTATTTTTATGCTATTTCTGGGACTTGGTTGCATAACATTTGGTATCAGAGCTATTTCCTAGGGACCGGCTTCTGCAAAACGATTCATATTGGAACTTTCATTACAAATTTTTTTTCTACAAATATTTAGTGGTCAAGGTTGAAAACCCACTTCTAAAATAGGCCAAAATATATGTAGTCCAAAATTTAGATCCCGATCCATTACCGTTTTGGAGATAATTACAGAGTAATCTAGGGTTTTTTATCATTCCTAAACCTAGTCTAAAACATGTGTTCTTGGGAAAATGGTCATATCTGAGGCATTTGAGATACAAATTGAGTGATACTAGTTGCATCTGAAAGAAGACGGACCAGGGTATCCATGGTAGAAGTTTTAGATACATAAAAACAATATTGGACATGTGGAATATAGTACACGTGTGCTCTTCTAGACATGACAAAAACAAGAAGCTTTGGGACATTTGCAATAATTTTTTGTTGGCCCATCCAAATTAGGTTAGAAATGTGGCATTGTAAAGAGGAAAGATTTGGGTACCATAGGCCAAAGTTTCATACCCATAGGAGTCGAAATTCAAATTGTACCTCAGTTACAAGTTGGCCCTAAAACAACCTTCCAATTAAGGTTTGAAAAAGGTACGCCATTTTGCATCTGAATAGTTTTAGAAGAAGTATTAATTTGTGGCAAACCCTAAGGTGTGATATATAGTTATTGTTTAAAATGGCACCAAAATGAAGTGGAAAGAATCACAATCCACTCAAACCCACAGAGGATTCATCCCCGACAAGTGATGAAATGGAAGACACATATTTTAGAGTGTCCAAGTTAGAAGATATGATTAAAGGAACTGTGAAAATGGATGACTTAGTTAAATTGGAAAAGAAGATGGCTAGTAAAGAGGATCTCAAAGGGATGCCTAGTAAAGAGGATCTCAAAGGGATGGCTAGTAAGGAACATCTCGAATGGATGGTTGGAAAAGAAGATCTTCAAGACTTGAAGGAATTGATGAAGGATATAAAACATAACTTTATTCCTCATTTATCTACTCAAGAAGAGAATAAGGAGGAAAAATATGACTTATTCTAGTCATGTCTAGAGAAAATTGAAAAAAAATTGGAGAGTAGGAAGTTGGAGTCCTCAAAAGTTGATGATTCACTACAAAATCATGGTTTCAATTCAGGTCCAAGAAATTACTTTATCCCCAAAATTGACATGAGAAAGTTTGATGGCAAGGATCCAATCACGTGGATTTTTCAGATGGAGTGATTCTTTGATCTACACCAAGTGCCCACTATGCAAAAGGTAACTATTGCATCCTTGTATTGAGAACCTAATCAATTTGTATGGTACCAACGTATTTGTGACCGTAAAAAGGAGTCTATTATCTCTTGGTCTATATTCACAAAAGAATTGATTGCACATTATGGGGATATAAATAGCAACACCTTCTTCAGCCAGTTGGTATATCTCAAGCAAAAAGGTTCAGGTACAGAGCACATTAAGCAATTTTAGCAACCAAGTCAGCAGCTAAGTCTCAGAGTGAAGAATATTTCAGAAGATAATTTTTTAGATCTCTTTATTGGAACCTTGAAAGATAACATTCAACATGAGGTACGTCTCTTTGAACCATCATCCCTATAGAAGGCTTTCATGATGGCAAGGAAGGTTGAAAGTAAAAATATGGAAATGACTACTAGAAAAGACTTCTCCAACAAATATAGAGAAAATAATATTCCTTTTTCTAAACCACCACAAAGGTTGACACCCCAACAATTAGATGAAAGAAGAGCAAAAGGATTATGCTTTAATTGTGACAACTAGTATAGTAAGGGACATAAGTGCAATGAGAATAAATTATTCTACATAGATTGTGAAGAGGAAGAAACAAAATAAGAGGAAGCATCTCAACAAGAGGCGACTTCTACAGAAATAGAAGAGGCTACTTCAGAAGAAATTACTCCCACCATATCTTGTCATGCATTAGTTGGAATTAGCACTCCTTAAACTCTCAAGATATAAGGATACACCAAAAAGAAGAAGGTAACAATGTTGATTGATTTTGGTGTTGACAAAGATCTGTCATGTCATATTACTTCCACATCAAAACCAGGTTTCTGAAAAAATCTTCACAGTTGCGACAAAACATAAATCAATCTTCTGCAGAAGATGATACAATCACGTTCTAAATTCAATATTCACCTCTTGATTCACTAAGCATGCCCCCTCTCAACATTACATTCCTATCTCTATTTAAATTCTTGCACCTTTTACAAAATGGTCCACTTTATTCATCTTTCTATCTAATTCAGACAAAAAACTACAAAACTATGACCAATTACTACAAAAGTATGACCAAGCCGACTCTTTGTTGACTTAACTGCCTTGTGCGCTATCTTTGGTCTTGTGCATCACCTTTGATCTTGCGCATCACCCTTGGTGCTGCACAACTTATCTTCATCAAAACCACCTACCAACAGGCCCCCAACACAATATTGTGGCTCACGCTCGAGCCATGTCAACTGGAAATAGTATAGTCACTTATTTTGATTTTGAAGTCCTCATACTGTTGTTTGAATTCTTCTACTTGTGCCTTCATATTGTCACTGATCCCCATGCAGTCTACGACATCCCGTTCAAGTGGATGTTCGATAATCTTCCCAATCACCTCTCTTTGAATTTCCTACACCTCTTGAAGTGCAGTTACTATTTTCAATGACAACTGCTTGCTAATATCCTGGAACTCCTCAAGCTGAGTTGTGTGACGTTGCTAACGCTCTCATTCCTTCGTTACGCATTGCTACAAATCCTTTAACTCTGTCGCCTTTGTGATTTGTACAACTGGGGGCATCGCTTAGAGTGATTTTGATAGTTCAACCAACTGTGCTTCCACTTCCCTCAGTTGTATGTTCATCTGTTCCAACTGTTCATCTTGGACTACGCTACCCTAAAAATGCGTGGTCCCATCTGTAATCAACTTGGATTCTTTCTAAATCTCCTCAAGCCATGTCATTGCATCCTCAATGGCGTCTCTGTGCTCAACAACTTTCTCTAGAGGTGTTCCCGGGTTCACTAGTGCTTGCAAGTCTTCGAGGTCTCTTTTTAAGTCTGTGATGACTTGTCCTAGATATTGCACTTTGGCTTTTGCGTCCATGCCCTTCGCTATCTTTGGGACTTCCATACAGGAAAAATAAACTACCTTCTCCAACCGCACTCTGTAGTCCCACAACTGTGCCTTCTTGACAACTAGCTTGTCCCGCGCCTTCTTCAAGTTCTCAATCTCTTGCTTTGATAACTCTTCTCACTCCTACAATTTTAATAGGTGATCGCTGATAATCTGCTCATAGTCGACTAGCTCCTGAGTTTCCAAATTTTGTAGCCGCTCCAAGGTGTGCATTGATAACTCATTCACATCAAGTGCGATTGTTTCAAATCAATGCAGAGAGGCATCAACATCCTCACTCTGGGTTTCCAATGCACGTGGAAAAATCTATACGATCCTAACCCACTTCCCTATACTGATCTCTCCCATCTGCTGCAACAAATTGGTTTCGGGCATCCTTTCCAACATAGAATTAATTAAATATTGTAGTTGAAACTTTACCTCTTGAAAGCCCTGAGTCGACTTTTGTTTCAATTGAGTCTCACTTGCATTTTTTTTCGTTGTGATTGCCACAATGATGTTGTTCACTTGTTCATCTGCCATTGGCATTGTGTTGCTGGCCTCTCCTTGTTATTGTATTCTCTTTGTCCTTATCTCCTCATATTTTTGCTATGCCTCTGAATCATTTGAAGTCCTTGATGATGCCTCTCATGACTCTTGATCACTTTCGTACACTGGTGCTTGATCCACCAGAGCATCGGGTGGAGGACCCGCTGCAAGATCTGACACTTCTTTTGCACTGACTGACTCCCTCCACTCTGCAGGCTAATCGGCCATTACCGCATCCAACTCGTCATTAGTCAACTTATACTGAGTGGCTAATCACTACTTTTCTACATCCCTTTGTTCTTGCACATGGATTGCATGCAGACCCATTGTGAATCTTACGACTCGTCTGTACTTTACCACCACTTCCTCAGACAAGCACATAATCTTCATAGCTGTGACATGTGCGCATCCCAATACAACTAAAATTATAATATGCAATCCTTCAATTGGTTCGCCTGACTGAGATACCAAAGGTTTTGATACCTCACGCCCTTGCAAACTTGGGCGACCGCTACCTCCATGCCCCGATAATCCTCAAGCTCCATCCATGTGACCAAGGCAATTAAAATTATCAGCCAACTGTAAGTAAATGGCTGCTTCCCCTCCTGGACCAACATTGCATATTCATTCAACTAGTTGAGCAAAAATAAAGACCAGTTCATCTATACACCCTCGACGCACAACTCAATACATGTTATTATCCCTGAAGTACACTAATTTGTTTGATTCTTTCGCACCACCTTGATGGCCAATATCTTTCCTGCAACCCAAAAAACCTTATCATTTATTGTATTTACAATATACATACATTTGTCACAACCTAAGCTCTATTTCTTCTTTAGCTTGGCATCCAACCTCTTGTCATTATCTTTGCCACGAAATTATTGCGATGGATCGGGCCCCTGCATGAGCAAACCCATAATATGCAACATCAACTCGATAGTGACTGGCACCGATTGGTCTAGACATAGATAAACACCACGAAAACATGCAAAAAATTGCTTGGCACACGCGTTGGCTTCCATCAACCTACCAAAGTGAGCCATGTGGATGAGGCCTAAAAGCCTTGACTTCTGCAATCCCATTGCCCACTTCTATGGGGTGCGCACCATTGGATCACTCTCCTTCCCAGTATTCACCTCGAATGGATCCATTGTGCACTCAGTATATGCCAACATATCATGGTATTCATATTTCATCTCCATCAAGCATGGAACAATGTTGAAGGTTCACTTCATTCCCATCCGCAATGCTGACATCTTTATCGGATACCTTTGGTTCTTTGTCACCTTCTGCTACTTTGCACTGAGCTTACATGGGGGAACAAATCCAGGGATTTCCACAGCGGTCACCCTGGTCCTCGCTATGGAGCCCTCAGCTCCAGTTATCGATGGCCCCACCTGCTCTGTAGCTTCTTCTTCCACTCTAGCATAAGTTCTCATGGTCCTCTTCTTCTGCGCAGGTGGCTTGGGCCAATTGGCCCTCCTATTCTTCCGTATAATTGGCAACGAGCCCACCGACATGTTGGATGTCTCCTCCTCAATTGGTAGGCCAATGACTAGTGAATCCCTAAGACTTCCGCTCAAAATCTCTTGCAGCATTACTGCACTCTGTATCACTCACAACTACTCAACAAACTCTTCGACTATGCTCTTCAATCTCACTCAACTCTTCAACTCAGTAATCGAAATGATTTCTCAAAGCCACACCCCACCATTTCTTATAGTGAGGGATAAATCATGCGAAATATTTTCTAATCATCATGACCAAATCCTCCCCTCATCACCCAAATTTGCCACTAATCCACCCGATCTAATGACCAGATTCGTCACTAATGCACGTCTCATCCAACAACACCATCACTTACCTGGTTTAATTGCTGCATTAACTACCCGATTTGACTCTATCGCGTCCCTGCAGACATTGTCACACTACTTCCTAACTGCGACCTCGACACTTCTGCTTGCGTTGCCACTTGCTTCCAGTGCGCTAGCCTCCTTGTTACCACCACATGCATTTTTTTTACTGCATAATGCCTCAAGCATCGTGTTGCACTGGACCTTGTCTGTAAGGATTGAGCCAGCTTCCTTTCACTAACTTAGACAACACCGCACCATTTAGCTGTTGCAATTGTACCGCACCTCCCTTGATAATGAAATTGATTACATCAGGACCTAACCAATGCATTTGCAACTTACCTGGATGTTTCACAAACTGTCATATACTAAGCACCAAGTCACCTTGCTAAAAGTGCTTGTTCTTGATGTGTTGAAAATGTCATGCTTTTTGTCGATCCTTCTCAACACCTTGATGAAATCCTGTGACAAACCAGTTTTCTTCTAGTTGCACCAACTAAGCGAGGAACTCTTCAAATGCTCCTTCATCGTCCATCCCTATCACTGCTGCGATGCGCAAACTTGGAACAATATATTACATTGGCATCATTACTTCCTACCCATATACCAACTTTAATGGTGTCTACCCTGTCAACCTTTTGCAAGTAGTGCGATAAGCCCATAAGATTACCAGAATCTTCAAATCCCAATCATCATGGTTTGCATTACATACCTTTGTGAGCGCATGCTCCAACACCTTATTGAACGCTTCAACTATCCCATTAGCTTGCAGATGATAGGGAGTGCTCTTCTTATGCTGAATCTGGAACTCCTATGTCAACGCACTGATGGTGTGATTGATGAAGTGACTTCCTTGATCACTCATCAAGATATTTGGACAACTAAAGCAAGTGACAACATTGTCAAATAGAAACCTTGCAGCAGTTGCAATAGTGCAATACGCGACTGGTGCGACTTCCACCCACCTTGCCAAGTAGTCTATCGTTGTGATGATATGTCGTGCATGTGCTTCCGCCAATACCCTTTCCTGCTCATGCGGTAGGACACATTGACGTAAGATCTCATCAGGCCCCATGTTATAGAGCTCTCTGACAATCAATTGAAAATTCGTGGCCTAAACAACCAACTGCTTCTTATGATTTGTGGTGAACCCCTCCGATGCCATTCCTATCGCTAAAAATTGAAATATTTGCTCACAGTAGTCATCAACCATTCCAACCCTTAATAAATGCACATCGGGTAGTCCATCCTCAATGTTCGTCAGTTCTTCACCTGTCTCAATTCACGACAAATGGTCAGGTCCTGCTTTCAAGTGACCTAGCTTCATAATGATTTCAAAATCAAACACTTGGAATAGGAGTATCCAATAGCATGTCTTCCCCCGCAACATAGGATTATTCACCAAGTATTTCAACGCAGAATTATCAATGAACATATTGAAATGTCCTCCCAACAGATACTGTGAAAACTTCTGCAATTCATATACTATTTCCAACCCTTCTCTCTCACTCATGGTATAATTCTTCTTCGTAGATGACAAATTCCAAATGAAAAAAGAAATCAGATCATCAATGTCCCCTTCGCCTGGTTGCACCAACACCACTCCTAACGCGATTAACGATGCATCAACATGGACATGGAATTCCTTCGTATAGTCTAGAAAAATGAATATTGGCGATGTGGCCATCTTCATCTTTAAGGTGTCAAAAGTTCCCTGACACTCGTGACTCCATTCGAACTACGCCACCATCTTCAGCAACTTCTCCATAGGCGTTGTGATCGCGGCATATCCTCTGTTGAAATTGCGATAGTATCTTGTATGGCCTAATGTTTCTCTAAGTTGCTTCATGTTTGTGGGTGGTGGCAAGTTAATAATAAGCACAATCTTAGCTGGATCGACCAACAATACTTCCTTGTAGACAATGTGCCCTAATAACATCCAGAATGAGGCACACAATATGCATTTCTTTGAATTCAATGCAATCTGATGTTGTCGACATTGCTCCAACATCAGTCACATATTTGCAAGATGATCCTTTACCAACCCATAAATCTTCCAATCATCCATGTATACCGCCAAAAACTTATGGATAAAATCCTTGAATGCAACAACTGCGATCCTGGAGAATATTGCAGGCGCATTCTTGAGTCCAAATGGCATCACCGTGTACTGAAAGCATCTCCATTCTGTCACAAAAGTTGTCTTATGCCGATCCTCTTTCACAATATTGATATGATGATAGCCAGAAAATCCATCCATGAATGAATAGATCTCTTGACCACCTACTCCTTCCAACACTTTATCAGTAAACGGAGTCGGGAACGGATCATGAAGGCATAGGACCTTTCCTCGCCTATCTTCTTATCTTGCAAAACCATAAGACTAATCAACTCTGATACTTCAATTTCTTCTATGATTCCTACGTCCAAAATTCTATTGAACTCAGTCTTTACTCTCTCCTTCTATTGCAGATTCATGCGATACATACGCTACTTCACAGGCTTCACATCTGGATTTAGTGGGATTTTCATTTATCCCAAATAACCTAAGATCCCTTTAATTTTAGAAAATTTGGTCGAGAACAAGTCTTGAAACTCATGCAACAAATTAGTGATCTTCACCATAGTTTCTTCATCCCAATAATCTCCAATATTGGCTAACTTTGGTTCCTCCTCTGTCCCAATGTTGACCTTCTGAGTCTTCAATGGTTGATTAATTTTGTCTGTCAACATATTTGGTGCATTGATATTCTGACTTCCTTCAAATTCTGCAATATTGATGTTCCTTGGGTCATCTCCATCATCAGGCCCTCTTGTCACATTGTAACACTCCATCATCGACTGCACCTTTGGTTCTTCATGCGGGTCCATAGGATATGCTACTGGAACTACTTCCAAAACAACATTGCGGATATGGTGCAACGCACTATGGATCACTATATCAACATCCACAAAACTAAAGGTGTGACTGAAATAAATTTACAAATCCTCCCATGTGGTGACATCTCTTCTAATCTCGATTGATACATACTACTATCGCGACATTTCACCCAATGTGTGTACAAATGCGTGTACCCATTCATTCTTCGGCCACGACACCCACATGGTCTGACATGCAATCAAATGATCATTAGGATCATTCCACCCATCATACTTATCAACTTGATACTGCTCAGTATCACTGCAGCAAACTTCCATCAACCTAAGACACAATGACCACCCATTGATCGATTTCCTATGTGTCACCCACCAACGTGCTGGAGTGGCCTTCAATGATTCCTCCAATGCTAATAACCTCTGTGGTTCTGAGAACCTATCTTTGAAATCAGCCAAAAATTTAGGTAAATTAGGATATCCTTCATATGTTGGTAACTGGACAAACTTCATTGCAATCTAACATAGCGATTGAGTGATTCTTCCACACTTCTGAATCAATACCTCATGCACCCAATTCTGCCAATTTTCCAGTGCATTGTTAGAATCCGAGGATGCAGAGATAGAGCTTTGCCAACCTATCTCTCTATTTTGTAGTGGGATGGACATAATATTTTGAAATGTTGTACACATGATCCCATCCTCCTATAACTTATTCCTTAACTGGTTCAACATGCCTTCTTCCTTCGCTTGGATCTAATGGGGCTATGACTCTGATATTGCGGTTCTTGAAAGTCATTACACGCTTCTTGAAATTGATCACCAACAAGCTGTTGTTAGCTCATCCAATCCCTAATAGTATGGTATACGAGATTCCTTCATTCACAATCTCGATAAAAAAGTCCGCATATGTCCTCCTTCCTTCAACTTCCACCATTAGGTGCGACACTCGCCCAATTGGCGACACCCTGGCCTAATCAGCCAGTCACAGTTGCATAGGGGACCATACCAACTGTGGCTTCCCCATCTTCTCCCATGTTTGTTTTGTCAAAATGTTGACATCTGAGCCTAGATCCAGAATAAATGAATCTACATCATAATCCTCAATATGGATATTGATTCTTGTTTCCTTTCTAGTTTTATTCTTATGCAAAGAGTTCATAGCATACTCCTTTCGACCCTTCTCTAGTCAATGCAACAGACTCACAATCTTGGTGAGTGTATCAGGATCTTTTGCAAGCGATAGACAACATTCCAAGAAATTTTGTAGGGTACCATGCTGCCGCGATGGTCTTGCTACTAGAGTTGAATAAAACATAGGTGGAATTTCATAAATAGGCAACTTACCTGGATCTCTTCTCATGGTGTCACACGGTTCAAATAACATATCCCTCTCAACGTCGACATCAAATTGCACCTTTTTCTGTCTATCTAATCGAACTTGTGGTATCAGGCCATCGTCCCCTGTTGTTGCATCTCCACGAGTAATGACAACAACATCAACAGAATGAGCTTTGGTTTTTGATAAGATATTCCCAATGATCAGTCCTTGATTCTGGTTTGGTGGCAGATTCACTAGCTAGTTCGCATTGTGATTCACATTCTGATTCTGGTTCTACAGTGGTGGATCATTCTTTGCTTGCCACTTTGCAATCAGCTGTGGACAATCTTCAACTATGTGATCTGCAGCAGTATAATAGGTACATTGCAACTGTAAGTTTAGACAATCTCTCTAGAAGTGCCCTAATACTCTATAATTGTGACACTGCACAGGTCCACAACCTCGTCCTCCTCCTCTACCAAAAACTCTGTTGCGTCCTCCTCAGAATCCTCCGCGGAAGCCTCCTTGTTGTTGATACTGCAGTTGATTGAAATTCTATTGTTGCAGGGTATTCGACTGTGGTTGAACATACTCCAGTTGAGTATACAACGGCTGAGTATACTGCGACTGTTGGAGAGCATACTACATCTGGTTATACTATGGATTTGTCAAAGCAAACTACGGTTGAGGTACAAATTGCAGTTGCGGCTGTGGTACAAACTGTGCTTGTTGTTGTACCACCTATGGTGGTGGTCTCTCTACCGATCGATGTTCTTCTCCCTTCAAATAATACGCATCCATCGTCCTATCCTGGAGCAAATCATATGATTGACATTCCTTTTCTTCATGAACAATAGATCGACAAAATGTATCATACAAATTCATAGGCTTGGATACCATCTTCTGAAGATATACACAGTCTTTGTGTCGATGTCCATGAACCTGAAAAATGCGACACCATGGAAAGCCACCTTGACTTAATGAATTTAGATCTCCCAACAACAAATAATTTCAGAAATTTGGGCATTGGTCCTTATGATGTTCCTCCACATGACATCGAATACACCATATTTCCTCATGATGATCCCTTCCCTTCTTGATATCTTGCAATTGGATCATCAAGTTCTCCAGTTACGATTGGATTTCATTCATGCCAACTTATTATCAGTTTCACCAACAGGTGAAGCTTCCAGCTTCCTTGCGATCTCCATATCCTCACTCTGTGTCGCAATATTCTGCTACATCAAGGGCTCTTGATATGCGGTACTAATGCCACAATGAACCACTCCTTGTGTTTTACATCACTCATTCAGAAATTGACTTTCACCATCAGTGTCTTGAATCACTGATCAAAATCCGATACCGATTCATTTGGATATTGCTTGATCTCCTTTAGCTCCGTGATATATTGCGACTTAGACTTGAGCTTCCTGAATTCTTTGATCATTCTGTTTCTAATCTCTTCCAAATTCTTTGTTGCGTTCCCTATGGGAACATGCATAAACTTCATGTACCATTCCAATGCGTGACCTCAAATAGTTGCCGCCAATTGACCCTTCTTTATATCCTCATCCAGAACTTGCTTTACAGTTTAGACTGCTTCACATAGAAACCAATATTGTTCAGGATCCTTAGTCCTGTTCCCATGAAACAGAGGTAACTTTACGTCATCGCTTGCTATCTTGGGCCTTCTTCCTACATTCGTTGATCCACTACTATTAGTGCATTGATGACACGCCGGACAATTTGGTGTTGGGATAGTATTTTTTCCTGAGTGCGGCGTAGTGCACGAAGGTGTGGGTACATTTTTTATGTGGGTTGGTATTTATTTGGGCTCAAGCATAGCTTGGTCGTCTCCTTCACTGATGTAGGTTCTCTTAGTCCCTTGTGATCTTCTCTCGTAGCTTCTTGTCCCAGTCACAACAGGTCTCTCCTAATTAGTCCTCTACCTCTTCTCTTGTCGAAACCTTACCCCAGTTCACAGAAGGCCATGCTCTTCCTCAACTTCCCTCATAATTTCATCTTAAATCCCATCCATCTACCCCATATCATTCCATCCAACCCTTGTCTCTGCGGTACCTACAACCTCTACACACCAGGGCTCTACTCGTCAAAGTTCATCTTCAATATACCCTTTTCATAGATGAACATTTTAATCGATAATTGAAATGTTAACAGAAACCTACCTCTTAGTCCTCTGAAGAATTCCCTTTTTGCGTTGCTATAATACTTGATTGTGTCAACTGTGAACTCAGTGATGTAGCCCTCCAAGATGCTATCGAGCCACACCTTGACAGCCCTCGATGATCTGTTGTCTACCTCTTTTAGTATTTCCAGGATCAACTACAGAATCGACTAGTGTCCTTACTTCTTCTGCTACTATCTCTGCTTCCTACTATGCCCCTACTGGTGGTTACCATAGATAATATTTATAGTAGGAGCATGCCCAGAGGAAGTGGCCAAAATACAAGTGGTAGATGTGATCTGGTGCTTCATGTTGGAACGTTTGGAAATCAAGGAGCACTAGGAGCACTACCATATGCCAGAAAACAAAGGAGTGTTAAGGCTTTAACTATTTTTTACTCTATGGGGAATTTGAACTAATAAAGAGAACCAATGTGTGGTTTTACCATTGACAGCAAAACTAAGCATAGAGAAGTTACGGGCTTGGGGACAACAAGCATGGTACTTATGTTTAGTTTAGTCTGTTGGATCAGCTTCGAGGTCCAGCAAGTAGGATCGCCTCGAAAATTTGTCTTTGAATAGGTTGACTATGCCAACCACTCATACAAGATGATCAAAAACTTGAAGAAGAAATACTCATGGAGATCAGAATAGAGATACCTTCCCAACCACTCTTCTATCATTAATCTTGAATTTTGATTCTCTTCCACTACAAATTCTAAAGCCTTTTGATCAAACCAATCTTGAAACTCCAGTCTCATCAGATGGAACAACATATCCTCCTTTTCCTCGCACTAAGGTCTCGACAACGGAACCATTCGTTGACATAGATCCGTCATGTCATATTACTTCTGCATCAAAACTAGGTTTCCCAAAACATCTTCATAGTTGCGAAAAAATCGAAATCAATGTTCCACAGAAGATCATACAACCACGTTCTGAATTCAATACTAACCTCTTGATTCAATAAGCATTCCCCGCCTCAACATTACATTCCTATCTCTATTTATAGGCTTGCGCCTTTTACCAAATGGTCCACTTTAATCATCTTTATAACTCATTTAGACCAAAAACTACAAAACTATGACCAATCACTACAAAATTATGACCAAGCCGACTCTTTATCGACTTTCCTGCCTTGTGCGCCATCTTTGGTCTTACACATCATCTTTGATATTGCTCATCACCCTTGGTGCTGCACAACTTATCTTCATCAAAACCTCTTGCCAACATCCGGTAGTACTCATAATTTCATTCACTGTAAATTAGCCAAAGTTCTTAATTGCTTTGTATATCCAGCACCAGAGTTTCAAGTAATGATTGCAGATGGAGGAACTATAAATTGCTCAGGGAAATGCCATAATATCAATCTGGCTATGGGGGAATATGTATTGAATAGTCCAATGATTTCTATCCCAATGGGTGGGGCTGATGTTGTCTTAGGTGTCCAATGGTTAAATTCATTGGGAATGGTGGCTTTTAATTTTCAAAAACTTTTCATGGGAAGGAAAAGAATATGAGTTAAATGGTATCACAGGAAAACCAAGAAAGGTGATAAGCTCTAATGGTATGAAAAAGTTGTTAAAAAAGGGACGTCAAGGTGTAGTTGCACAATTATGCTCATAGATGTTAAAAACTCGAATTTCCCTATCTCCCCATATCTCCAAAGGGTCATTAATAAGCATTCCAAGGTATTTGAAGATATTCCCAAAGCTCTTCCACCTATTCGTGACTTTGATCATGCTATCCACTTAATTCTAGGTATTGTTCCTCCTAACATCAGACCTTATTGATATCCCTATAAACAAAAGAGTGAAATTGACTGTATGGTCGCTGAAATGTTAGAGGCTGGCATAATTAGGCCTAGCCAAAGTTCTTGCTCTGCACCAGTGGTAATGGTACCCAAGTTAGATAGATCATGGCGTATGTGTCATGATTATAGAGAGTTAAACAAGATCACCATTAAAGATAAGTTTCCCATTCCTGTCATTGATGAATTGTTACATGAATTACATGGAGCAATTGTCTTCACAAAGTTGGATCTTCGATCTGGGTATCATCAGATTCGAATGAAGGATAAAGGCATCCCCCAAAAAACATTTAGAACTCATGAAGGTCATTATGAATTTTTGGTGATGCCATTTGGTCTAACAAATGCGCCTTCCACAATTCAAGGTTTGATGAATTCTATTTTCAAGCCTTATAAAATTTCTGCTGGTATTATTTGATGATATACTAATCTATAGCAAGTCTTGGGAAGAAATTGTTCAACATGTTGACAAGGTACTAAAAATACTAAAGGAGAAAGATGTATGCAAAACCCTAAAAATGTTTCTTTGGGACAAAGGAGGTAGAGTATTTGGGTCATATTGTATCTGACGAAGGTGTCAAGGTAGATCCTAAGAAAATTAAATCCATGATGGACTGGACAATTCCCAAAACCTTGAAGAATCTTTGAGGATTATTAGGTATGACAGGGTACTATTGCAAGTTTGTTCAGAACTATGGAAGAATAGCGACTCCTCTAACATTGTTACATAAGGAAGATTCATTTTCTTGGGCTCTAGAGCAACTCAATCTTTTCAACAACTCAAAGAGGCCATGTGTAAAGCTCATGTTTTGGTGAGATTAGACTTCACCAAAACCTTTATTGTGGAAGGTGATGCTTCAGGAAATGGAATTGGAGCTGTACTAATGCAAGAAGGAAACTCTCTTCCCTTCACAAGTCATCTAATCAAGGGAAAGAACTTACAAAATCCCATTTATGAGAAGGAAATGATGGAAATACTACATGCCTTGAAGCAATGGCGCCCCTACCTTATAGGGAGACATTTCAGGGTTAAAACTGATCATGATAGCCTTAAATACTTCTTGGAAGAAAGGCTATCTTCAAAAGAGCAACAAAAATGGGTGACAAAGATGTTTGGATATGACTTTGAAATCATCTACAAAAAAGGGAAGCAAAATGTTGTCGTAGATGCACTCTCCAGGAAAGATGAGGATGTTGAAGCATTAATCTATGCTATTTCAATCATCCAACCAGATTGGATAGCCAAAGCAATGGACGAATGGAAAATTGAAAAAAATATGGACATTTATTCAAAACCTGCAGCAAGATCCTAGTCCCTCTAATATATTTAGGTGGAAAGATGACTTGCTATGGTACAAGGATCGCTTATATCTTAGTAAGAGTTCCTAGCTCAAGCAAACGATACTTTTTGAATTCCACTCCTCACCGATAGGAGGGCACTTAGGTTTCTTAAGAACCTACCACAGGGTAAAGAAAGATTTTTTGGGGATGGTCTTAAAACTAATGTTCAAAATTTTGACAACATGTTTGGTTTTCCAACAAAATAAAGTGGAAACAATTAAGACCCTTGGTCTCCTACAACCACTTTACATTCCAAGCCAAAGGTAGATAGAGGTCTGAATGGATTTTATCACAGGTTTACCAAAGTCTAAAGGACATAGTGTCATTGTGGTGGTTGTTGATAGACTTACAAAATATGAACACTTTTGTGCACTATCTAACCCTTTCAAAACTATGACACTATGTCCAATTATTTTATGTAGACAATACAAAACTGCATGGTACTCCAAATATTATAGTGAGTGACAGGGACCCCATTTTCGCTAGATTTTTTTGGACCGAATTATTTTCTTGTTTGGGTACTCAACTGGCTCATAGCTCATATTATCACCCTCAATTTGATGGACAAACAAAGATAGTAAACACATGTTTGGAAGGGTATATTCGATTTTTCGATGCTGATAAAAAAACATAATGGGTCAAGTGGTTACCCTTGTCAATATGGTGGTATAACACTTCATTCCATACATCATAAAAAATGACCCCATTTATGGCACTTTATGGCTATCATCGACCATCCATCACATCTTCACTAAGAGACTAATCTAAGGTTCAAGCAGTGGAAGACCACATGAATAATCAACAACAAGTTCTTCAACTCTTAAAGGACAACCTGAATCTAGCACAAAATCGAATGAAACAACAAGCAGATCAACACCACAGTGAACAGAGATTTAATGAGGGGATTGGGTGTTTTTAAGACTACAACCATACAAATTGATGTCTTTGTAGAACACCAAGAAGGATATTAAATTATCACCTAAATACTACAGTCCCTACAAGATGTTTCAAAAGATTGGTAGTGTTGCCGCCTTTCACACACCTGGGTCACGTGGCATAAATATTCAAGCCACTCGGTGTGTCCTTGGGGGCAAGTCTCGAGTCAAGGCTGTCACCTTGTTCTTGACTCCTCTGTTTAGGCTCAACTCCTAACGAAGCCAAGGGGGGTAGACCCTATTAAGTTGCTAAGGATAATTACTTAGTGTTGTGATGTTAAACTGAATGAGTTACTTAGGAGTTTGAAATTTAACTATAAATAATCAAAGATGACAAGATACAAATATGAACACACGAAAGCACAATGCTGAGACACAATATATATATAAAGCAAGAAAATAACTAGTGCCTTAGAATGGAGTCAAAAAATAGAAACAATGTACTTGCATGTGCTTGGAGTGAATGTTTTGCGATTGCCTCTTGGTACATTTTAAGTTAAATTTGAAGTGTGAGTTGGTTAAAATTAGGTGAAGGGGGGACTCCAGATATACCCGAGAGTACTTGGAGTATGTCCAAAACTAAATCTTCACAGCTACCCGCAAGGAATATGTGGGCTGAAATGGAGTCTCTGGGGATATTGTTCGTAATGCACCCATTAGGGTGTGACAGAGATCGACGCCCCGAGGTCACTTTTCAGAAGTTCCCGCTTCCTTTGGGTATTTTGCCATCGTGATGGTTTGATCTAGGTGTTGGATTTTCACCTGTTGGTTTGTTAATTTGGGAGAGTGAGTCCTAATTACACTAGTCACTCAAGTGCTTTTGATATAGCTTGACTAATTGGACGAACCGCAGCCAAGTGTAGAGCATACACACCGGAGTCTTGTCAATTTTAGTAAATTTTACAATGGGTGTTCTTGTTAAAAGAAAACCCTCTAGGAACCTCTTTCAATCCAAGTGGATCTCAATCGAGGAATTGAGGAGGGGTTAATTTTATAATAGCTAAAAAAAAAATGATAGAAAAGAAACAGATACACAATTCTAGTTTTCTAATTAGTCCTACCACGAATCTCTTTCCCCTTTCGGGTCACTCGAGAAGTCGTGGGGTAAGTATTAAGATTACTTTGAAATATAAAATATGGAATATGAAATTGATATTGAAATAAATTATACTACCCTGTAGATTATATCAATGCTAGCTTGAAATGAAATGAGCAAAAAGCAACAAAAGGACACTAACGCAAATCCCCCCAGGGGGGATGGGGAATGGGCTCGAAAGAGCCTATTCAAAAATTATTTTTTATTAACAGAGGTTAAAATATCAGATAACTGATATAATTCCTCTTGATCCTTATACAGAGTGAAATCAAGAGCTTACAAAGTGTGAAAATTAAAATTTTTGGTCAAATGGGAGACCCCTGGGGGGATTTGAATGCTCCTGAGGCCACTTCCGAACAGAAGATTATTTTCTTTCTGTAAAACCTGATAAAACCAGCAAGAATATCATACTGAAATATTCCCAAAATCACTCTGAAAGCACCTTTGGTTCAACTCACTTTTGACCAAAAAAGGTAAGCTGAAAACTAGTTAAAAGGGGAAAACAGGAACCAAGGAAAGCAGGCTTTCCTTGGGATCTTGAATTGCATTTTGGGAAGCCAATAAGATGTGCAATTTTATTGCAGAATATTAAATTTTATCATACAGCAAATGAAACTACCTTAACAGCAAGCTACGAATTTTCACTAAAATGCTTGCGAAAATATGGTAATTTTAGCTAGATCTCTTAAAATTGAACTTTATGTGCAAAAAAAAACTAAGATATAGACTTAGGAAGGGATATTACTAACTATATGTATGTGTATTTTTCTTAATCTGACAGATCAGAGTAATAAGAAACCTTAAAAGTAACCAGTTTGAAGAAAATTTAAGATTTTTAAAGGAGAGAAAGGGGGAAGAGAGGTGCTTGTTGTTGAAGCAGATCTGCAGAGGAAACTTGGTAGTGAAGCACTGAGGGGCATGATATTAGCAATATTTGTTGGAAACAAATGGAATCAAACCTGAACCATAGATCTTCCAGTCACGGCAGACCTGTAAGCTACACAACAACTCCTGCAAACAGAACCATTAAATCTGAAGATACATATGAGAAGTAGATGATACAACATGCAAATAATCTTATTTAGCATACAAGTGTTAGCTCATTCAAACATATGCAGCAAAATAGAAGTAAGTAAGCTTAATTACAATGATCTATCCCTATGATTTCAATAACCATTCAGGCAGACAATAGTTAAGCGCAAAAAATTGAAAAAATAGCAGTTTCACCTCGAATGCAGCATGGCAATGATAATCCACACATGAAAGGTACTCCACAATTGAGCCTCCAAAGCTTCTCTTTATTTCAAAAAATGATTATCAATACATAGTTACAATGGCAAGCCCTTAGAGCACCATGGACTCGCGAGTAACTAGGAAATAGCGAGTCCATGGGTTTACATGGTGCTCTTAGCTTGAAAATGAGCACCTACATGACTGAAACTGATTATTTGGCCCACTTTTATTACAAAATCAGATTTTCCAATTAAACTATTAAAAAATAGCCTAAATTTTGGAAAAATTAAATTTTAATAAAAAACACTGAAAAAATTAAAAAAATGAAAAATTGAAAAACACCTAGGGGGACTTAGACATGTTCATATGACTCAATAATGATGTCTAGCATGTTTATACATTGACACATAGACTCTAATAACCTCAATAGGCCTAAATTCCAAGCCGACCACCCCAACTTTGGAGGTATGGAGTGAAAAACTCAGAAATTATCAGTCGTTTATTCAACAACCAATAATAACTAAGGGAAAAAACACCCTAGGCTGATCGGATTGACAAATAAAGTCTATGAGACCGATACTTTTACAGACACTATCATGCTAGAACATTTATTACAATCTCCCCATGGGGTATGAACATGTGACATAGTACAACAAGCACTTCCTAGAAGTACTTCCATAGGTCCTCTGAAGTCTGAACAAGTTAACCCTGTCCGGTTCACCAGGCTCACTTGACAAAAAAAACCACTAAGTATAACTTAGGTGGTAACAGGTAGTATGGCCTAGAAATTCGAACTACTTGCATCTTCACGAGTCCATCTAGTTTTCCATGTTTCCTGCTTAAAGAAGGTAATCAGTGACAAGCTACCAATTCAAACGATATTACCAAAACTTGATGAGGAAGGAAAAATCATCTTGGAGCTTGAATAAATTACTTAAATAACAACTAAACAACTTTGAAATCGATCAATTCCAGAGTATCTCATTAAATGGAAGAACTTACCTGCAGAAGATTCAACATGGGAAGAGGATTCCTTTATATAGAAACATCCAGAACTACTTCATCATTGAGGACAACACTTTTTTAAGGGTAGGGGCATGTTAAGCCCTAAATGATGGCACATTAACCTATATAGTGTGGCACATTACTCCCTATATTGTGGTGCATTACATATTATTAATGTCGACTTGGGTCTATTAGCGTGTCTATTAGTTGTTATTGTACACCTTTGTCTCCTATATATAGGAAGGAGATATTCTCATTTTAGTCATCATAGTATCTTATCTTGTCTTGTGTACTCAGTGCATTGTGTAAGGAGGTTCCTCCCTTGAAGAGGATTGATATTTATCTTTGTTATTCATTCTTAAGGCTTGGATTACTCCCTTATTGTCTATTTCTGTTATTTTTATGCTATTTCTGGGACTTCATTGTATAACACTACAAGCCCGCCACAACATATGGATCCCATCATGCACAATTATGGTAAATTAATCATGCTCGTTTGTGGAATTCATTCGCACTCCCACTAGTTGTACCGCAGCCTAACCTCCTTTTTGATGGATCCATCTTCAATCATGAGATATCAGCTTTCCACTATCTCTTAAGTACTCTAGTTCAAATCCCACATTTGGGGAATAATCATGGCATGATTTGGCTCCCTCTCCTCTAGTAGGAAGGTTAAAACAAGAAGGCTCGACATGAAGAAGAAGATAGCTCAACATTGGTATACTCCTCAAAGGATATTCCCCTTGTCTGAATTATGTGTTATGTATTTACTCATAACACTCCATTCGCCATACCAAGATGGTTCACATGAAATGACGACCAATATAATGCCAAGTGACACCAAGAGGACAAATATGCCCAGATTTATTGAGGACCAACAGAGGGAAAAGTTTTACATTTATGGTATAATTATTCAGTCACTGCTAAAGGCTCACATTAAGTGAATGGAAGATAGAATTGGAGAAGGTGTGATGTCTCCCCACCTATAAAGTTGGAAGAGGAACTTGGTCAACTAGAGGACGAACCTTGGAACACCAGAGATAGACCACAAAGACAACAGAGGAATCACTTCCTGAATCTAAAAAAATATCTTGCAGTGCAAATGACAAAGGAGTTAAACAAACAAGAACAAATCTAGACATATATATATATATATATATATATATATATATATGTGTGTGTGTGTGTGTGTGTGTGTGTATGCAATGGTGGAGTGGACCCTAATTTATGGCCTTTTCAATCCAACCGTTACCTCTGTTCTGATAGTAAGAGAGTGGATCGAAGTTTGATAGGACTCTTATCAAACTTTGAGAACCATCAACTTATCAAAGCATTTGTAATGAACGATGTTAACACCAAAAATGTCCACATAGCTCTCTATGGTCTAAACCATAATTGTACATCATAATCCCACCATTATTCCCTCCATTTTTACCTTCACAATTAAATTCCACCAAAATTGGTCCAGAACATTATCATTCCTTTCCCCATAATTATAGGGAAGTTGAGCATTTATTGCAACATAATCCCACTCTATTAAAAAAGAACCAAAAAAACCTAAAATGAGAATGGGTAAAAAACCATGGACAAATACCATGGATCATTATAATGGGAAATAAAGTCTTGGATCACCCTATAAATACATTGTGAAGGTCTCCCCACAACAACTCTTTTTTACATTCTTGACTTTTTTTCCATCATAACCTTTCGCCACACTATCCAAACGTTGCACATCGAGTTCTTTCCATGTAACCCTTAATCCCTTTTCCAGTGACAACCCCTTGTTGGAGGTAAATGGAGACTAGGATCGTGGGAGCCTACAGACCATTTCCTCAGACAGTTGCAGTGGCCCAGTTTAAAGGGTATTTTTTTTATTTAATTGCATTAGTTAGATAAAATATAAAAGTGTTGTTATTGCTTGTTGTAAGTCAAGGTTGAGAAATACGTTGCACCATGAACTCTACCCTTAGATCTGGTTGATCTAGGGTAGGTGATTTTGCACGTAGTAGGGGAGAAATATCCACTATAGTTTTGGTGACTCCGCTGGATCGATCCCATTGGATCTTTTTTTTGTAGGTGTTTTGCTGGTTTGTTCTACTTGGGTACCCTCAACCTTCACAGATATGACCCACCTGCAATAGATCCGAACCAGTTTTGTCATAGTACCTACCCCCCCGACCCAAGTCGACAATTTTTCGTTAAAAAACCCTCAGCTACGGTTAGATCACACTTATCCAACAGAAAGTTGCGACCCAAGTCGCAACATTTTACTCGATAAGTGTGACCTTGACTGAAACTCTAGAACTCACTTGTCCAGGCTTTCAGAGTGATCCTAGTCACTACTGTGACCTAGTTTAATGCGACTTGTTGTGCATAAACCCCTATTTTGTGTGACCTAAGTCTTTTTGCTGATTTTTCATCCTGATCGTGATTGTTTTACAGTTATCTGTGACCTTGACTGTATCTCTTCCACCGACAAGTGCGACCTACTGTTTTTTCAGTCCTATGAGGTGTTTGAGACCCTTTTGAGACCCCCTGTCTATGTTCTACCCCTTCCCCTCCTGTTTCCTTCCACATATGATTACTTACAGCCCCCTGCTTTGTTTTTTGGTCTTATTTTCCTTGTATGTGATCCCCCTTAGTCGAGCTTGGTAGTTGAGACCCCCCGCGTATTTCCTATAGCCTGTTAAGTTCCTTATGTGCTCATTTACTTGTGTACATTTTCTTTTTGGAAGAATTACTTGTTTTGAAAAATATTTAATGCTATTTATTTTTCTGTATTTGTGTCTCGGTAGTGAGACCGCTGGTGTTTAGACATTACACATCACTTATGCACACATCTCACACCCTAAAGTACAACACTTGATTCATGACCCCAAGCTGAGCCTAAAATTTAACTTAACTGAACCAACATTGTAACCTCATTTTAGGACCAAAACATTGTAGTTAAGTTAGGACACTAGGGATAGGCATCCAAACAACACCCCTTTGTCACTTACATTTGAGACATAAATGTTGTCTTATAGGGAACCAAAATCTTTTAGTATTTGTTAACACGGCCATGACTAGTTTATCAGGGTTCCTCTTGGTCTGCAAGGGTAAGCCAAAACGAAGAGGTTCCAGAAGTTGTTGGAATATTTTATATTCCTTGGGAGGTAATGATGTCTTTGTATTATGTCAGATGATATCCATAATCTTATGTAAAAGAGTAATACATTATATCCCATATTCATTTGGTAAAGTATACTCTTGAGATCCGTCATTATATAAAGAGATGTTATTTAGGAGAGTTATATTATCCCACGTGTAATATGTGAGAGTAGTTCCTCATCTCTTGGTATATAATAGGGTCAAGGGATTCACATCACAAACAACATACTTGATCATTTTGTATTGTATTGGGGTTTTTGGCATTTCTCTCTTGTAAGCTTGAGGAGATATTCTGGAGATAATAGAAGACTACCTTCCAGTGGACGTAGCCCAATTGGGTGAACCACGTATATCTGGTATTCTCTTTTCTCTTGTTCTCTTTTGTACTTATTGTTGATATATTATTGTTTTGAATAGATAGGTAAGCTAGTTTAGCTTGATCCCTCTTTCCAATTTGGTATCAGAGCGGGTTTCTTTGATCTAGCCCCTTCTATAGCTTTCTAACAATTTTATCATCTGGTCATTGTTTATTTTGTAGATTGTCTTTCTATTCGGTAGCCATTAGGATTCTCTTTAGATCTGGGAATATTTTTGCAATTTTTTATGTCTAACCCTAACCCTATTTTGTAGTTTTTTTGCAAAAAAGTTTTCAAGGGTTTCTTGATGTTTTTTTGTTGATATATATGATTTTTGGATTGTCCTCAAGGAGAATTATCTTCCTGTGATTTAGATCTAGTTTTTTTTTCCATGAAAAATTGAGGTCGCAACTTTCAGATCCATATTTGAAACTTTTGGGGCAAAATCAAAAGAATATGGTTACATATCTAAGTTCTTCTCGAAAAAATACTCGATTTCAAAAAAACATTTTCTGATTTCATGTACAGAAAGCAAAGATATCGCTGATTTAAAATCACCTATTTTTCAGAAATTTTCTGTACGGACAAAAATATTGCTGAGTTGATATCCTTTGCAGAATATCCAGATTTGCATTTGGCTTGCATAGTTGGATGCAGAATGCTCATGCCATTTCCTGAAATAGGTATAATAGCAATTCTGAGTCATATTGATCGTGTTATGGTCATTTCTAATTTTTGGCTCAAAAACCTTGATCTACATTAAAAGTAAAATAAAAATTGGTAAGATCTTTTCAGTTTACTCATTCTTTTCTTGTCATTTCTAGAATTTGAGTTTTTCGTTATTTTCTATCATTATGACTTCAGAAGTCGTTTCTTTTCCTGCACTTGCTGGTCCTAACTATCTTGCATGGAGGAGAAAAATGATTGATTTTATCGGGAGTAAGAATCTATGGAGGATTGTTGATGAACACGAGAAACCTGTTGATGCTAAGGATGTGGCTATATGGGAAGACAAATGTGATCAAGCAAGAGGGATCATTGGTCAAATGGTTGCAAATAATATTCAGGTAAGTATTGAGGCAGAAGACAACTCAGTTGAGGTATGGAAAACTCTTTTTTCTCTTTTTGATAAATCTGATGATGTTTCTACTTATTACCTTGAAAACAAGATATTTGAGCTAGATCCTACCAACTTTGATAGATTAGAATTTTATCTTTCTGAAGTGAAAACCTTAAATGAAAATTAAACAATTGTAGTAAAGATTACAAGAAAACATACACTATTCTTATAGTTCTTGTAGAACAAAAATTGTCATCTTGTTTTGACATGTTCATTCAAACTAGGAATAGAGCTCTTGAATTGTCTCAAAGTACTACGAAACCTACTTTTATGCTTTTTGTAAAGGGTATGCGCAATAAATGTTAGATTTTAAACATTAATATAGCATATCATTAGGATATTTAACTGAGAGAACAACAAGCACAACAATCAAACACAAGAGACAATGAACACAGTGTTTTTCCTAGGGGAAACCATAAATGGAGAAAACCCCGCAACTTCCTCAGAGATAGAATCAGCACCAAAGTGAAACCCAAAAATAGTAAGACAATCTGCTGACAGTAGTAAGCTCTTTCCTCTTGCCCCAGTGTCTTTATCTTCCTTATCTATGCGCTACAACTGAGTGTGTATGAGATGTGTGATAAATAGAGAGGTCACCTCTCTATTTATACTAATTCCCCACATGACGAAAACCCTACTAGGGCCGACCTCACAAGGAGAATCTAATAACCCTAGTGCCCCAGAACTGCAGGGACTTTAACCCTTAGACAATAGGAGGGTTACCCACAATGACTTGACATGACTTGTTTACATTATAGATCCTCTCGATAGGAACATCGGGTCACTACATGACATAAGAACATCCCAGAATAAACATCGGGTTACAATAGATAAGAAATGCAAGTGAATACATTCCGAAGTTACAATTACATCAACACTCCCTCTTAACTAGGAAGGTATTCTCTCAACATAATTTTCATCACTGGTCTTCTTCTATGGATCTTCTCATCATATGCATCTTCAAGTCATCTTCGTCTTCAAGTATTTGTCATTTTCAAGTCATCTTCATCTATGGATCTGGATCATCATCACTGGATCTGGATCATTACTAGATCTGGATCATCTCTAGATCTAGATCATCCCTCGATCTGGATCATCTCTACTGGATCATCAATACTGAATCTTCACAGGTGCTATCTCATGATTCTTCTAGTCACAGGAAGTTCTACAGAGCCAGCCCTTTTTCATGCTGGATGTAGACCTAACCACCATGTAGGTCTTCCTCAGCGCTTATATCTGACACTTAAGTCAGAATGGCCCACCCAACACTTACATCTGATCATGTAGGAACTAATCCTATAATCATATCAGAAAGGCAACACCCAGTACTCGCATCTGACCATGTGGTAACATATCTCACAACCCTGTCAGAAAGGCCCAACACTTACATCTGATCAACCAATTATCGAAGAAAGGCCCAACACTTACACTTGGCCATGCGAGGAACCAATCCTCCATGCCAAAAGGCTCCTGTGCTTACATCTGATCAACCAATGATCGAAGAAAGGAACTGCACTCACATTTGATCAACCAATGATCGAAGAAAGGCATTGCACTCACATCTGATCAACCAATGATCGAAGAAAGGCTCAGCACTTATATCTGATCAACCAATGATTGAAGAAAGGCTTTGCACTTACATTCGACACGTACAAGGAACCAATCCAACAAGTATGTTCGAAAAGGAGTGCACTCACATCTGATCCTATAAGAACCAATCCTACAGTCATATTAGAATGGCCCCCAGTCCTAGACTGAGCTACTTGGTAATTGACCAGGTGCCTCCATTCTCCAGGAGAATGGCAGTTGCCCTTACATCTGTCCTACTCGACAGAATGGAAAGCACTCATATCTGACATGGAAGGAACCAATCCTCTCACCATGATAGAATGGATTAGCCCTTATATTTGACCTACTCATTAGAATGGCTATGGATCTCAGCACTCATATCTCACATAGAAGGAACCAATCCTCTCACCATGACAAAATGGCTCAGCCCTTACATTTGACCATGGAAGGAACCAATCCTTTCACCATGTCAGAATGGATATGGGTCTCATCACTTTCCCTTGGATGAAACCTTGATCTAGAGAACACCAAGCTTCTCCCTGAAGTACTCAAACTTCACCCTAGCCAATGGGTTCGTCAATACATCAGCTATATGTTCCTCCGTCACAACATACTGGAGCTTCACTGCTCCCTTCTGCACCATATCCCTGATATAGTGATACTTGATCTCGATATGCTTCGACTTGTCATGGAACACTGGATTCTCTGACAACTTCACACAAATCTAGTTGTCATAATGTATACAAGTAGCATCCATCTGGAGATCAAATAAATCAGACAGTAGCTTCTGCAGCCATACTGCCTCACAACTAGCTGAACAAGTTTCGACATACTCTGCTTCAGCTGTACTTAGTGCCACATAGGATTGCTTCCTGCTAAACCAAGATATCACACCTGATCCCATACTAAAGCAACAACCTGAAGTGCTTTTCCTATCGATGGCATTGCCTACCCAATCTGAATCAACATAACCCTCCAGTTTAATCTTCTGATTCGCCTCATACTTGAGCCCATAATAAATTGTACCCATCAGGTACCTCAGAATGTGCTTTGCAGCAATCAAGTGAACATGTCTCAGATTTGTCAAGAACTAGCTCAAGGTGTTCACAGCAAAGCAAATGTCTGGTCTTGTGTTCGTCAGATACATCAAGGACCCAATCATCTGACGATACATCATGGCATCAACCGTCTCTAATGAAGCATCACTCAATAGATTCAAGTTGGATGCCATAGGTGTGGCCATAGCCTTGCAGTCCATCATCCCAAACCTCTTTATGATCTCTACTCCATAATTCCCTTATCCGAGGGAGATTCCATCTGCATTCTGCCACACCTCCATACCTAGAAAATAATGCATCATACCCAAGTCCTTCATTTCAAAGTCGGCAGCAAGATTTCTCTTTGTATCATCAATCAACCCATCCATACCTGTTACAAACATATCATCTACATATAGTAGAAGCATCACTGGGTTGCCATCTTCAACCTTGTAGTAAAGGTTGGAATCTGCTTTACTCTTGGTAAAGCCCAAACTGGATAGAAAGCTATCAATTCTACCGTATCATGTCCTGGGTTCCTGTTTCAAACTATATAAGGCTTTCTTCAATCTGCACACATGAGACTCCCTGTCATGTGTCTCAAAACTGAGTGGCTATTTTACATACAATTCCTCTTCCACTACATCATTCAAGAAAGTAGTCTTGACATCCATTTGGTGTATCTTCCATTTCATTACTGCAACCAAAGCAAGTACTGTTCTAATGGAAGTGTATCTAGCCACAGGAGCAAAGGTTTCTTCATAATCTATTCCTTCCTTCTGGGAGAAGCCACGAGCCACAAATCTTGCCTTATATTTTTCAATGCTACCATATGGAGCATTCTTGATCTTGTAGATCCATTTGGAAGTTACAACTGACTTCCCTTCTAGTCTTGGGACAACATCCCAAACATCATTCTTCATGATCAATTGATACTCTTCGATCATAGCATCCTTCCATTCTTTTTGTTCTGCCGCTTCTTCATAGTTGGAAGGTTCTTTATTGATAACATCACATCGTAAAGCTACATATCTGGAACAAGATCTGGTTCTCTTTATTTCTCTATGATTCTCTTCTAAAGCCCCATATCTTTCCGCATCTTGGATAATTTCTCGTACCCAAGCATTTCTCCTCTTATGAGGATTCTTCTCCTGAGATGGATCTACAGGTCTTTGTGGTTCTTCAAATTCTTGATCTTCTTCTTGAATTTCTTCATTCATGGTTGTATCATGAATTCTGGGTGCTTCCTCTTCTTCAGTATCTTCAGCAGGTCTCTTCCTAGATTTGTTGTAAGCTGTGTCTTCATCAAATGTTACATCCCTACTAATATCGATCTTCTTGTATCCCGGGAAGTATATTCTGTAAGCCTTCGAGCTTTCAGAGTATCCCACAAATATACCCTTCTTTCTTGAAGGATCTAGTTTTGTTCTCTTTTCTTTTGGTATGTGTATGTACACTGGACAGCCGAATATTTTGAGATGGCTGACTTCTGGTTTTTTGCCGGAGAAGACTTCTTCAGGAGTCTTGTTCTTGAGTACTCTGTGTGGAGTATGGTTCTATACATACACCATTGTTCTGGCTGCTTCTGCCCATAGATGCATAGGAAGATCTTGATCATGAAGCATTGCTCTTGCAACTTCCATGATGGTTCTATTCTTCCTTTCTGCAACCCCATTCTGTTGTGGATTGTAAAGAGTGGACAACTCCCTCTTAATCCCTGATTCTTTGCATAAGTATTTGAATTCATTTGATGTGAATTCTTTTCCATTATATGATCGAAAGGTCTTGATCTTCTTTTCTATGTGATTCTCGATCAAGGCTTTGAATTCCTTGAACTTGTTGAAAACTTCATCTTTGTTCTTCATGAAGTAAATCCATGTCTTCCTAGAAAAGTCATCAATGAAAGAAACATAGTATACATACCCACTTAGTGATCTTGATGACATTGGTCCATATACATCGGAGTGGATGATTTCCAAGATTCCTTTTGCCTTGCTCTCATTACTTGGAAATGTCTTCTTTGTATTCTTTTCTTTCGCACATCCTTTGCAGACCCCTTCATGTTTTGCTTGAATTTCTCAAAGACCTTCAACAACTTTGCTTGCAAGTGGTAGTGCTCTGTAATGCACATGTGCAAGCCTTCTATTCCAAAGTTCATTTGGCTCTACTGTGTCATGGACCATAGCTTGTTCTGGATGGCCCTTCAGCTTGTATAATCCTCCTTCTTGTTCTCCAATCACTATTGCATCATCAATAGTATTTCCTCTTGGCCATCTACAAAAGCAACCCTCA
The DNA here is from genome assembly GCA_001517045.1 of Pseudotsuga menziesii. Taxonomy (NCBI): domain Eukaryota; kingdom Viridiplantae; phylum Streptophyta; class Pinopsida; order Pinales; family Pinaceae; genus Pseudotsuga; species Pseudotsuga menziesii. The sequence goes on from LPNX011105950.1 coordinate 397,623, forward strand.
TACCTTTTGCATCCAATGCTGATATGGATAGAATATTCTTCTTCAATCCTAGTACAAACAAGACATCTTTCATTTTTATAGATTTTCTGGAGTCTAGCTTGTAGGAGGATTCACCACTACCTTTTATGGGATATTGGTAGTCATCCCCAAGCTTCACCTTATGGGGTGAATTATGTTCGGATAGTTTCTCAAAGGATTCCTTGAAACCTGTCATGTGCTTGGAAGCCCCACTGTCAATAAGCCAATCTTTGCTTCCATGAGTGACAGTTCTAGTGAGAGCGGAGATCAGAAAATATTCATCTTCACTTGAAGAGTCTTCACTTTCTTTGTTTTACTCTCTTTCTGGGAGGATCATCATCTTCGGCAGTGTGAACATGATCTCTTCTTTTGGAGTTCTTCTTCCTGGATCCATTCTTATTCTTGGGACAGTTTTTAGCAAAGTGTCCTATTTCATCGCATGTATAATATTTGAGTCTGGATGGATCCCTTCTCATAAAGTTATTTTTTTGATGAGAATGCTTACCTTGGTGATGATGATTTTCCCTTCTTCCTTTCTTGTTGTGTACTATGAGAGCTTGATCTTCACTTCCCATATTTTCTTCTCGAGCAGCTATCCGAGCTTCTTCTTGAGAGAATTCTTCCCACAGTCTACTGAACTTGACCAACTTCTTTCTAGCACATATTCCTTGGATGAAAGAATCCCATGACCTAGGGAGGCAATTCAATGTTGTCATCACAATTTATGCATTCTCCACTTCTTCATCTATAGCTTCTAGTTGTTCTTTGATCTGGGAGGCCCTTTTGAAGTATGAATGAATGGTCTCCTCATTCTGTATCTTAACATTCTTCAACTGGTTCCTTAGAGTCATCTTCCAATTGATGTTCTTCCCTTCAAACAATTTCATTAGGGCATCAAACATGGCTTTAGGTGTCTTGAGGGAGGACACCTGTGGAATGAGGTGATCCTTGATAGAATCAGCAATGATCCTCTTTTCCATAACCAACTTCTTCTTATGTAAGGCCTTGGCCTCATCTCCCTATGGAACTGGAACCTCCTCCTGGATATAGGAGTCCAACTCATTTTCTTCCAGGACCAGGGAGATCCTATACTTCCAGGCTCAGAAGTTATCAGCTCCCTCAAGATTTTCATCAAGCTTGGTATGATGAGACATCTTAACTGAGAACCTTAAATGGAAATACAAAAGATTTTCGGATCTTACCAGGTCAAGATGTCGGATCTGGATTTGAAGCTGAAATCCTGCAGTACTGGTTTAGGAGTAGATTGGGGTTTTGATTTTTTGGAGTTCTATCCAACCAAATGCTTTGAATTTGATCCCTAACTTCAATTTTGGGGAGAAGATCAATCGAGGCCTGGGCTTAGTGAAAAATTCCACTTCTATGAAAAGCCCTAATTTTTGGCAGTAGTGTCGGGTCCAAAACTGAAAAACCTCAGAATTGGATTCTGCTTCGACATAAAGATGCATCCTAGGGAGGAGAGTTATTCCACTCTACTTTTGCTGAAAATATGTGGAGAGAGATCCACAAAATAGGAAGCCCTAGTTCCCGCAGCTGCAAAGTGTCTTCTTCTCAGGTTAGCTCTGATACCATGTTAGATTTTAAACATTAAGCTAGCATATTATTAGGATCTTTAACTGAGAGAACAACAAGCACAACAATAAAACACAAGAGACAATGAACACAATGTTTTTCCTCGGGGAAACCATAAATGGAAAAAACCCCACAACTTCCTCAGAGATAGAATCAACACCAAAGTGAAACCCAAAAATAGTAAGACAATCTCCCGACAGTAGTAAGCTCTTTACTCTTGCCCCAATGTCTTTCTCTTCCTTAGCTATGCGCTACAACTGAGTGTGTATGAGATGTGTGATAAATAGAGAGGTCACCTCTCTATTTATACTAATTCTCGACATGATTAAAAACCTACTAGGTCCGACCTCACTAGGAGAGTCTAATAACCCTAGTGGTCCGGAACTGCGGGGACTTTAACCCTTAGACAATAGGAGGGTTACCCACAATGACTTGACATGACTTATTTACATTATAGATCCTCTCGATAGGAACATTGGGTCATGACATGACACAAGAACATCCTGGAATAAACATCAGGTTGCAATAGAGAAGAAATACAAGTGAATACATTCCGAAGTTACAATTACATCAACAATAAAGGTTAATTGTTTCAGGAGAACTCTCACCTAATAAAGCTCTAATTGCTCATAATCCGAAAAAAGTTTTCATAATGTGAAAGGTTCTTGTTCACACACTTCAAAACCTACTAATAATTCTAATGCACATCATGAAAATAGTAAGAAGAAGAAAGTGTATGATCCTTGTAAGCATTGCGGTAAAACTAATCATCCTGAAAAGAATTGCTTTAAATTGAAACATTTAATGTCTAAAGCTAAAAATAATGGTTTTGAAGAATGCCACGAAGCTTTATGTGCATCTGTTGTTTCTTCTAGTAATTATTCTTCTAATGTGGAATGGATAATGGATTCTAGTGCTTCTAAACATACGGCTGGTAATGCTTCTTTATTTACTTCTTATGACAATAATAAACACATATCTCAGAAAGTATCTATAAGGGATGGTAAACAACTTTTCGTAATTGGTTTCGGTAATATTAATGTTGCTAATGGTCAATTGGAAGATGTTTTTCATGTTTAAAATATGCCCAGCAACTTGCTTTCTATTTATCATGCATGTCAGAAAGGATATAAATTTGAAGCTCGACCTCATAAATATGTTCTTAAAGATATCGAATATAATTTTAAAGTAGTTTCTTCTGGTCCTGTTGAACATATTGTTGGTTTATATAAATTTACTGGTTTAATTCAACTTTTTTTTCATATGTTCCTCATGTTGATGAACTAAGTAAATTATGGCATGAAATATTAGGTCATTTGAATTATGGTAAAATGCAAATGTTAACTAAAATGGTGCATGGCTTACCTGATATTTTGTCTACTAACGGTGTTTGTGAAGGTTGTGTTCTTGGTAAACATCATAGAGAAATGTTTGATAAAGGTAAAGGACGGCGTGCTAAAGAACATTTGCAATTAATTCATAGTGACATTTGTGGCCTTCTTGAAGTTCCTTTTATATCACATGCAGTCTATTTCCTTACCTTTATTGATAACTTTAGTAGAAAATCATGGGTTTATTTTTTGAAACATAAAAGTGAAACCATTTTTAAATTTCAACTTTTAAAATCCTTGGTTGAAAATGACTCTGGTAAAAAGATTAAGACTTTAAGAACTGATAATGGGGGGAAATTCATTAAGAAATAATTTGAAGCTTTTTTTATCTAAACATGGCATTCTACATCAAAAGACTGTTCCTTACACACCTCAACAAAATGGACTTGTTGAAAGGAAAAATAGAACTTTAGTTGAAATGGCTATTTGTATGCTTTATTCTAAAGAATACATAATAAATTTTGGGTTGAAGCCATAGGTTGTGCTAACTTTACTTTAAATAGAGTTCCTACAAAAGTTGTTAAGCATGTTTCCCCTGAGGAAAAATGGAATGGTAGAAAACCTGATAGTAGTAACTTTAAAGTTTGTGTTTGTGAAGGTTGGGTTCATACTCCTGATGAAAAATGGAAAAAGTTAAAACCCAAATCTCACAAGTGTATATTCATTGGTTATTCTGAGGATTCTAAGGCTTATAGGTTGTTTGATCCTTCTAAATAAAGTGTCATAATTAGAATATATGTTCAATTTATTGAAATCTCTACACCACCTGAGTCTGTAGAACCTCATGTTACTCTGAATATTCCCTTATCACTTGTTACTCCTATCTCAGTTACTCCTTCTAGTTCTGTGACTAATCTTAGTTCACCTTCTTCCTCCTCTTCAAGTATTCCACCTAAATGTCTCGAAGATCCTGAAGTGACTTATGTCCCTTCTAACCTTCCTGTTTGGGCTCGAAAAAATATTGAATCTACAGGAAGGGATATCGAAATCCCTTCCGATACTTGTAGAAGTAGATCTAAATTTGCTCTCATGACCAAATTTTTAGCCACATATGATCCCACTACTTGTGCTCAAGCTAAGGGTAAAATTCATTGGGAACAAGCTAAGACTACTGAGTATGATTCTCTTATGAAGAACAAGGCTTGGACTCTTGCTCCTCTTCCTTTGGGAAAAAAATTAGTTGGTTGTAAATGGGTTTATAAAACTAAATTTACTGTAGACTAACATATTGAAAAATACAAAGCTAGATTAGTTGCAAAAGGTTTTAATCAACTTGAAGGTATTGATTATAATGAAACTTTTACACATGTTGCTAAAATGAATACAATAAGAACCATTTTATATATTGCTTCATCTTATAAATGGGAAATACACCAAATGGATGTTAAACCTGCCTTTTTAAATTGTGATCTTAATGAAGACATTTATATGCAACAGCCTCCTGGTTTTATTAATGATGAATCATCAAGTTTAGTATGTAAATTACACAAGTCTTTATATGGTCTCAAACAAGCACCTAGGGCTTGGTATGATAAAATTGATACTTATTTCTTGAATCATGGTTTTAAGCATTGAATATATGATCCTAACCTGTATGTTAAGCATGTTGATGATAATATCATTGTTATTGTTTTATATGTGGATGATCTTATTATTACTAGCAACCAACTTCTTCTAGTTCAAAATATGAAAAGTGAACTTCAAAAGCAGTTTGAAATGACTTATCTCAGTATATTGCAATACTTATTGGATCTTCAAATTTGGCATATGATATATGTTATTCTTCTCTCTTAGGCGAAGTATGCTACAGATGAATTGGCTCGTTTCCACATGAGTGATTGTAAACCTACTACTACACCTTTTCATTCTGGTGTAAATTTAATTGTTGAGTGTATTACTCCTCTTGTTTATGCTACTCTTTATCGTCAGCTTGTCGATAGTTTAATATATTTAACCCACAACAGACCAAATCTCTCTTTTGCCGTCAATATGGTTTCACGGTTCATGCAACAGCCTCATGAAAGTCATTGGTAGGCATCCAAGAGAATTATGAGATATTTACAGGGGACATTATATTATGGTGTTTTTTATTTGAGCAGTGCTACAATTTTACTTTTTGGTTATACAGATTCTGAATGGGAAAGTGACATATCTGATTGATGGTCAACTGCTAGTTATATATTTCAACTTGGTTCAGGTCTGATTTCTTGGTCCAGCAAAAATGTGAATACTCTTTCTTTATCGTCATGTGAAGCAGAGTATAGAGCAGCCAAAGAAGCAGTTTGATTATGACATGTTCTCACTAAGCTTGGTCTGGTTCCAAAATCATCTACTGTGTTGAAATGTGACAATCATGGTGCAATTCAACTTGCTTACAATTTGGTATATCACTCCAAGACAAAGCATATTTATCTTGATGCTCATCACATTCGAGGTCTCATCGCAAATGGTATTCTTTCTCTTGAGTATTGTCTTACCGAGAAATAGGCAGTTGATATCTTCACCAAATCCTTAACAACAGCGAAGTATATGCATCTCCGTTCTTTACTTGGGATGAGGGAAGTTGTCATCAAGGGGGAGCAGTAATGACTCCTTCCTTCCTTTGTTAGTGGGATTTTCTCTCAGCCATTATTAAGGGGGAGTGTTGGAATATTTTATATTCCTTGGAAGGTAATAATATATTTGTATTATGTCGGAATATATCCACAATCTTATGTAAAAGAGTAATACATTATATCCCATATTCATTATGGTAAAGTATACGCTTGAGATCCATCATTATATAAAGTGATTTTATTTAGGAGAATTATATTATCCCACATGTAGTATGTGAAAGTAATTCCTCCTCATCTCTTGGTATGTAATAGGGTCAAGGGAGTCACATCACAAACAACGGACTTGATCTTTCTGTATTGTATTGGGGTTTTTGGCATTGCTCTCTTGTAACCTTGAGGAGATATTTTGGAGATAATAGAAGACTACCTTCTTGTGGACGTAGCCCAGCTGGGTGAACTAGTATATATGGTGTTCTCTTTTCTTTTGTTCTCTTTTGTAATTATTGTTGATATTATTTTTTTGCATAGATATCTAAACTAGTTTATCTTGATCCCTCTTTCTAATAGAAGTCAGGGTGGAATACTGCACTCCATTCTGCACCGAAGGCTAACTCTTTATAATCCTCCTAGTGCATGTCAAGGAACATATTAGGGACCAAAGGGTTGAAGTGCTAGGAAACCATCCCCGGACGTGTCTTGAACGAGGTATCCTAGTTTCCAATACTCTATTAGAGCTCTTTTACTCGAGGTCCCTCTCGGTAGTGGGATTCTCTTAGCCTCTTGTTATTCCATTTCGTATTGTTTGACTCTGGATTCGACCACCTAGAAAAGGATATGATTTGTGAGGGTATTCTATATTGTAGCTAGGAGTTTTCTTACATGTATACCCCATAGGTTAGTGCATCATTTTATTCATAAGTAGTTTTGCTTGTTGGATTTCTGGACGCTTTGTTGTAGAATCGCCTACTGTGACATGATGTTGCAGTTCAGTTTTAGAGCTTGAGTTTTTGCTTGTGTGCTACCCTTTATTAGCTCTCCTTTTGCACACTCGGTCATAGTTGGACTTTTGAGCTTGCCTTTGACACCCTTAAGCCTCCTGGTACACAATCGACTGCTCCTGACTCTATTTCTATTCCCACTCCTCCCATGAAGACTGGGGGAAAGGCACCAAAATCCACGATAGAACCATGTCCACCTCATACTTGTGCGTTATGCGATGTCCTCAGCCATGCGATGCAAAATTGTCTCGATTTGACAATCCTTCTCACCCACATGCGCACAGTATTCAAGACCGACAACGCTCAAGTTGTCTACATACCAACCATACCTGCTATTAAGAACACATTGCTATGAACCAACCACTCATCATAGTTTGTGGCCTATATGGTCATTATTCCCATCATTTCCCAAACTTTCCTGAGTACCGGTCTCTCCTTAGTGATATTCACAAGCACTCCCGCGAGTCCGAAATCACTGTCCTTGAGGAAATCCAACCTCCAACCTCCAACCTCTTCCTCGGACACCAATAACACCATTTGTATGATCTCCACTTCCAGTCATCCTTCCCCCTCCTTAACCACGGAATATCCCTCTAATCTATCCCACTACCACTTTTGTGACAATGAAGAGATCCATGAAATCATCACCGAATTTACCCCATTTCATTTAGTCCATGGTGTGAGTTGGTTCTTCCCATTGAATGTCAGATTTCATCACTTCGCCTTGTCATCAAGATTCTACCTGATACTTCATCGTTGGAAAAATTCCTACTTATGCTTAAACAAATCAATGAGGACTATCGCGCTACTCTCCAAATGATCAAAGTAGCCAAGGACCCTGTCGAAGTCCCATTGTGACTCCCACATCCACCCACACACCTTTAGCGAGGGGGACCTCATCCTCGTCTACAACCAAGCCCATGATAAGACTGGAAAAGGGAAACTCGAATCCATGTGGTATGGAATTTATGTCATCCATTAATGTCTCAACAAGAGGGAATATCTCCTCATTGACTCCAACAGTCACCTCTTGAAGAATCCCCGCAATGGGCTCTACCTCAAGAGATTCTATGCCTAAGAATACCAACATGCATACCCATGTATCATAGATTTTCTTTCTTGTTTTGCATCATTTTTACCACAAGTATCGTATTTTGTTTCCATGGTTGTTCCATATGGATCCTACCTTACCCTCATATGTTGGTTTCGCTGATGGTGCAAGTGGATGGTCTCCTAATCTTGCCTCGATTGTGTGGGTCATTAATTCCCCATCACATGAGTTGATCCATATCGACAGAATGTGTGTTGGTATTGCTACCAAAAACTAGGTTGAGTACGACAGTGTCACTGGTCTCCTGACCAACGCCCTTCACTTGGGTATTCGTCGCCTTGATGTCTTCCTAGACTCCCAACTGCTTGTCTCCCAGTTGAATAACTGCTACTGGGTACACGATCCCTTCCTCCTTAGAAAGTTCATGCGCACTAGGCACTTGGATAGACATTTTGAATCCATTTCATTCAAGCATGTTCCCAGAAGTCTCAATAATGTAGCAAACCAAATGTTTAATGATGTTGTAGAGTGGCACATCAATCATCACATATAGGAAATAAACTACATCATGCATCATCATCTAGCAGGGATAATTTTAGGGGCGAATCTTAGCCCAGTGGGCTATTTTTCCACATTTTTCTCCTAGAAAAGATTCACCATTTTGCATTTTTTGAAGCCATGTTTTGCCCAATTTTGACGGGGTAAAAATTTTTCACCCTAAAAATCGCTAAATTATTATATAAATGGTATAAAATCCTTGCAAATTATAATATTTTTTGAAAAATATTGCAAATCATTTTATAGTTGGTGTTTTAAGAATTGGTAATATTCACCAACATTTATACACTTTTAAATAAGTATGGTTCCTTAAAATCATCCCTGTCATCTAGTCATGCATACATATGTCATATACATCATATAGGCATATTCATGACCATAACATGAGACTAATAAAAACCCATAAAAATACAGAAATATGCATCCACGTGCATTGATATCATATCATCATATTTAGTACAAAAGAGAAACTTCACAATATTTCTCTTCTGATCATAAATATCATACAAAAATCCCCATGCTCAAATGCATTGGGGGAAGCATCACAAGCTGCTAGCTCAAGTCCTCCTCCTCATATGAGGTCTCCTCCTCCATCGACACATCCCCTTGTGCCATCGCTCTGACATACTCAGTAGCAACCGTGGTCCTCTTCATCATAGAGATCCACTTCAGAGGAGCTTTGTAGCAAGCGACGATCATATCATCATATAGGCACTGCCACCCATTGTTGGTGATCCCCTCTAATAGTTTCTCCATGTCCATCCACAATGAGTCCAATGTAGCACTCCGCCACGTCCTCTACCTGTGAGCGAATGGATCTAATGCCTCCACCCTACCCTTGCATCCCTGGTACCGTATTGGAGGGTGTGGTCCCATGTCTACACATGCAAACAATATGTCATCAGTATCTATCACATGTATGAACTAGATACCACTATTATAGTATACTATATATTACTGAAACCACAAAGAGTCATGTATACGTACCATGAGGTCCCTAAACCGGTCCCAGAGGTCGAGGCATCTCCGGATCTCCACGGTAGTCCATCCCAACATATGGATAGTACTCTATGAGGATAGGAAGTTTCCACCACTATGAAAAAATATCATGGGTGAAGAAAAAACCCACCAAGCCGCCTCCCTCCTTGATCATCATCTAGCACCAACACCTCATATGAGGCTCGTGTGGTCCCTGATTGCCTCGATTTGCATGCCTCTAGGAAAATTGAACCCCGTATGTATTGGCATGTTCAGGATCCCTCCACTCCATCCATACTGTACACTCTACCTTATGTTACCACCATTTATCGTCCCGTAAGGAGGCCCCACTAGTGTTCCATTGTTATTTTTTTATCCATATTAGCCATGCTCACAACATCATCTCTTTTGGAAAATTGAACACTACCTCCTTTACTTGACTGACCATTACGGAGTTTCTGTTAATATTTTTTCTGACTACTTAAAGAATGAAAATATTGTCGAGCATGCTTACTTCCTCTCATGCTCGTTAAAGAATTTGAAAGGGCATCTATGTGGCCTAGTTTATTCCCTTTTTTGGACTATGTACACTAATTAAAGAAAAGGACCACCCTAGAACCTTCCAACTAGGAACAATTCCCCTTGTATCCTTTTCTGCTTTTTTGGATATTGGAACCATAACTTATGAAAAACATCACCATGGGTTGTATTTAAGTTATTTTCCAGCCCTCTCGTAAAGAAAATATCGTCGAGAAAGCTTGGTTTCGTTCATGCTCATAAAAGTATTTGAATGATTGTCCAATCAATATAGGTTTAACCTTTTTTTGTCCTGGTTCAACGTCCTATGGAAAAGAAGTCTCTCTTCCCCTTTTGGCTGGGAGATATCTCCTTTGTACAATTTTATCCTTTTTCGGACTTAGGAGGCGATCGTACGAAAAAGAGACACACTAGAGTCTTCTTCCTATTTTCAGACTCTCTAAACATGAAAACACCATCGAGCATTTACTGTCTTGGGCTTGACGAAAATCCACGAGAGAGTATCATACTGAGCATACTTCTATCCCTTCTTTTAGCTCCTTGAACTATGAAGAAGCCCCAAATGGTGTCTTTCGATGCCCACATATATTGCATATAGTCTCCTATTATGGCAGAATTCTCCCCATTGGTTCACCTTTGCTTAGATTACTCTGTGATGAGTCTCCCTTGGATCCCATGGATATCACTAGTCTTTTTACTTCCCCCAATATCTCCCATTGTAGTCCTCTCCCTGGTTCCACAACTATGATCCCCTCCCCACGATTCAGTATCATCTATTGCCAGGTTAGCCCTGTCGTTATAATCTAAACAAAGGAATTTTGAGTCCCCCGTACTCCCCTTCCCATGTTCCCGTTTTAGTGTCTCAATCTCATTATTGTTCCATGTCTCTGGTTGTCCCCCTCACACTTTTATAAAGGAAACCTCATTTCCTTGGTAGTTGCAGGTATCCCTATGTCAATGTGAACATATCTATTACAGAGGATAGGCCAAGAGGTCCATATATCTTGGTTTCATCCACCTCATTGATGAGTTCCTTGGAACACTTGAAAGGAGTCCTTAGTGCCTTTTTGGTTGGTTGTGTCTCACGTGCTCAACTTTAGCTACATCATCGCACCATTGAGATTCAAACCTAGTATTGGTTCCTTCATTACTTGGTCGAAGACCCCAGTTGTCACCCAACTCTAGCGCATTGATGAGTCTAGTTTGGGACCCGTACAGCAGGGATAATTTTAGGGCGAATTTTAGCACAGTGGGCTATTTTTCCATGTTTTTCTCGCAAAAATGATTCACCATTTTGCATTTTTTGAAGCCCTGTTTCGCCCAATTTTGATGGGGTAAAAATTTTTCACCCTAAAAGTTGCCAAATTATTATGTAAGCGATCTAAAATCCTTGGAAATTAATTTTTTTTTTGAAAAATATCGCCAATCATTTTATACTTGGCGTTTTAAGAATTGGTAATATTTGCCAACATTTCTACACTTTTAAATAAGTATGGTTCCTTAAAATCATCCCTGCCATATAGTTTCATGTCCCTTGTGATTTTCAGGTTGCATTGGAGATAGTGTTGGTAATCCCCTTAATGTCATGATTCCATGTATCTACAGTATCCGATGTTGTTTATTGTACCTCAGAGATTCTGACTCTTAGTCATTGGGTCTATACAATTGTGTACACCTTCAGATTCAACATAGAATTAGTTGTTGTGATATTGCATTCCATGAGAATGCCATTGTTTCTACATACTAGTTATTCATATCTATATTTGTATTCAACTTCCCATTAAGGCCACCATTATGTACTTCCAGTTGTATGTATTGATCGACTCCCATTATTTTAGCGTTGATCCCGATTTGTATATTGAGACATTGATGCGAGCATGGATATTCCTGCCTCATCCATATATATGTATGAGATTATATGTACCTCATCCATTTTTGAGAAGTAATACAAATCCAAAGCCACTGCAGTTTGAATGAGAAAACTCTGACTCCTCCACTGTTCCCTCTGGTTTCTCCACCATTGTCACCACTTCTCCCTTGATCCTATGATGTATGTCGGCCATACAATGAGCTGTTGCCCTCACACATCAAGGGGAAATATGTTAACACCGAAAACTATCCACATAGATCTCTATGGTCCAAACCATAATTATACATCATAATCCCACCATAATTCCATCCATTTTGACCTTCACAATTAAATTCCACCAAAATTGGTCCAAGCATTATTATTCCTTCTGCCATAAATACAGGGAATTTGAGCATTTATTGCAGCATAAACCCACTCTCTCCAAAAAGGACAAAAATACCCTAAAATAAGAATGGGTAAAAAACCATGGACAAATACCATGCACAATAAAATAGCTGGTGGGTCACTACCATGGGAAACAAATTCTTGGATCACCCTATAAATACATTGTGAAGGTATCCTCACAACAATTTTTTTTACATTCCTTACATTCTTCAAATTTTTGTCCATTGTAACCTTTTGCCACACTATCCCACATTACACATCGACATGACCAAGATGTTGGACCAAAGGTAGAAAATAAGATAATTTAATGATTGGAATCCATAGAAGAGGATTTAAAATGCACTAAGTGGTATAACATCATTGTGAGTGTTAGGCTACATATTCTATTTGATGACATATTCTATGATGGTGGCATTATCAATAAACATGCAATTCGATCCCATGTGAGCCCTATCAGTCTTAAGTGATGATCTTATTTAAGAGGGAAAAATGATAGCACCCAAGGAGATGGGATAACAGGGTGTACCAATTGAGTGATTGGGATCTTGGGTATAGTCAATAGGAGAACCTACATGGTAATTATCAATAATATTAGTGAAATAAGTGATGGCCTCAAAGAATTCTTCATATTCTTGGAAGAATTTTGTTGAGGAGGTATGTTTGTTGTTGTGAATGTGGGATGAAATAGGTGTGGATGTTCTCAATGGTGTGTGAATACAGCTAAACTATCGATCAAAGTGGCGAGGGAGGGAGTTCCAAAGCCATGGGTTCACATACAATGTAATGGGTGTTACACTATTAATGGAGGTAAGCATATAATGTAAGGACTCCATGTGAGGGACAAAAGACAAACTTCCACATTGTGAAGTATGCTTAAAGACATTACAAGAGAAAAAAGGTTGTAATGGATCCTTAAGTTGACTATTACCTTGAAGTGTCCTAACATAGTGTGAGCATGTAGGGTAGAGGATCTTGATGAAGGTAGTGAAAGTAAGGTCTACCTTCACACCAGTGGCATAAATTTCATGCATGATGACTTTAACCTTAGATGTTATAGCCATCGAATCATCATCCTTTAACTCCATGTTGATGATCTTCAACGACAATTAAACTAGCTCCAATTATAAGTATGCGTCATACAAATGTTTCAACTTCTTCAAAGCATCATAAGAATTCTTAGCAAAGAATATATATCGACTCACCTCTTCACTTCTTGTAGCAACGATCAATGCATATGCATTCTTATATATGTTCCTTCATATTGCAAGATCTATGTTTGTTGTAGGTTCTTTAAGTGCAACATCACCCTCTCCTTCATAAATGCCATCCCACAAATGGCTGAAAGGGATGCTATGCTTGATCTTCCTTCACAATTTTGTATAGATTTCCTTTCCATAGTGACGAGCTTTTATTTCACCATTTAATAAAAATGAAATGGAAAGATATGCATAAATTGTCAACCTGGTGTTCCAAAGGATTATGAGCTACCTGACAATGTTTATGTCAGACACTGTAGTCTGAATGATTTGTGGTGCAAAGTAAGTCAAGGACGTGGTAAAAATAGATTAAAAATGCAACTGTGTGGCAAATAATCTTCCTAACAAAACCACTACTACAGTGAGAGAATTACAATCACTCCAACTGGAAGCATTGTCTATTGATTACAACTATTACCTTGCTACACTATGAAAAGAGATTCAATAACAAGATCTAGCTTAATCAACTCAAAAATTCTCGTAAGAAACAAATTCAATAAAACAACAACTATAGTAATTGAATTGTAGTGCACTAATTGAATTTAGCAGCATGCTTCTATTGCTAATAACATATTTCCAAGAAGTATTTAATGTGACTATTTCACCACAGCGTTATTTCTTTGATCCAACATTCACCATACATGCATCCCTCTGCATTCAATAATAATAAGAACGATTGCACTACTCGATCATGTCACAATATAAGCATTCACATGCAACTATGATCAGCACAAAAAATTATAAATGCAAAACAATAAATCAAATATCAGACTGTAAGCACAAAGGAAAATCCTAACCACATCAGCACCTATCACGGAAGGGGGGCATACCTTCTGAGACAAGGGCTGAACAAGCCAATCACTCACACCAAATTGATTAACACATCTGAAATCAGAAAAGTAGAAGATTTATATAATATATTTTGATTACAACATTCAATAAGTCTGTGTAAAATGATGGCTACCCTCTCCAGAGAGGATTACAAGTTTTTATACATCAATACCCACAAAGCAAATTATGCAGAAGTGTATAGTTAGAACCTATTTCCAAATAAGGATCATTGTTTTGATTTTCAAAATATCTCATAAGCCAATCCAGGGCTGGTAACATGGAGAGTGGAGGTGGTTCTATTATATCAGAACAATAAACAAATTCGTTAGTTGACCCAATGAATTGCAAGTCGTTGGATGGTTCTGCAATCCTTGAGCTCGCTATAGAATCATTGATCCATGGATCGGCTACAGAACCCTAAAATGTGTTTAGTAACTTGACCACTTGATGTATAATGATCATACATTTAGCTTGTGCTTGCATAATATGTATAAACTTGATACTTATCTGCAAGTCTTTGTAGCCTTCCACGATTACTCCATTCTACAACCTAGAATTAGAATAATGATGAACTTGAAACACCACTTCTTTAGTAGGAAATTATGGCTACATAACTCTATCCAAATCATTAGCAAATGAAAAATATCAAGGAAAACATAATCAATCCTTACCAAAGCCAAAACCTTGCTAGATCTTGTCAAGAGAGCTAATGATGGTATAGGAGCAAGCCAAAAAATACATAAACAAGGTAGAAATAGGAGAAAAAGTGTCATATACACAACCCTTCATCTCCCCCCAACCTAAATGTTTGCATGTCCTCATGCATCTACTAAAAAATTCATCACTCCACTTATAAGAGGAATGCCCCTTTTCAATTATAGTGTAAAAGCCTCTCTACCAGTAATAATCTTCCAGAATTCACTGTCCTCTCCATCCACCATAGGGCACCAAAGTATAGGAAAATGAAGTCGAAGCACGATCCATTTGGTTTTATGAAAATCTAGACAATTAATATAAGCATGTACTCTATCTAGAGCCCGCTCAAACATTCTAATAAAGAAAGGGTCATTCCTTTTTAGTTGGGTACTCAAGTCATTTTCCCTTCTTCGCAAACAGAGCAATGCTTCCAATCTATGGAAAGGGATCCAATTCCTGCATTCATGGACAACTTTAATCTGAGTGGCCTCTAGAAGTGTAATAAATGCTTGATCCTGCATAATTGGTTCCTGGTTGTAAACAATTTTTCTGGTAAGGGGCAACTGTTGGCAAGAGGTTTGGAGCAAGTGAGCTGCAAAACATCGCGGTAGCTACGCAAGCTCACGCAGTTCCGCGCAAGGGAATATTGGCGCGATAAGCGGGAAAATAACCATTTTTGAGTATTTTATGTATAGTTTGACCAAGTTTTGTTGCAATAGGTCAATAGTGGTTAGAAGTCAGTTATTAGTGGACCCTTGATGTAAAGGCACATGCCTATTTATAGATCCATTTTGGAGAGTCATAGAGACATACATAGAGAGATAGAGATAGAGCGTCATATGTGAGCAATTGTGAACAATTGTATTGCATGCGCGATTGTAAGGGATACGATCTATTGCGATCTGTCTTATGGAGATTTTCCTATCTTGACTGCAATTTTATCTGGGCTTCTTTCTGATGTATGCAGTCTCCGGTTTTGGAGAAGGATTATGTAATGTGGCGTATTTGCACAAGATTAATATATGATGCGATGTGTATGGATCTATTCTTGTCTATTGTTACTGATCTATTGTGATGCTATGGCTCTATTTTGTTGAAATGACATGTTATAGATATGATTCAGCCTCTTCCTGCTATAGAAATACTATATGTTGGTTTTAAGTTGTTATAATTTATGCTTGGTGCCCTATGGTGTTCCTTGAATAATGCTGCAATATTTTGATAAAGTATGAGATTGAATAAGTTATGATCTCCCTCCGTCGGATCCCCATATCCTCCTTCCCCATCGTTGGAAACTCGGTTCTGACAGATCTCCCTTGAACGCCTTGGGTGAGACCTCGTCTGCTCCGCAGACATTCCCAGGCAGGTTAAAACCTGTCTAGGCCGGTGCTCAGGGAGATTGCATTGCAGGGTGTCGACAGAGCGGGAACCCCTATCGACGAAGCTTTGTTGGTGGGCTTTGCCAACAAATGGTTCCATTGCCAGGACCGAGTCACAAATAGGAGGGGGATATGTTCTGGTATCCGACTCGATCAGAGATTGAGGGATGGTTTGATCTGAAGTTGCTGGAGTTTGCTGAACCCAAAAACTAGAATCATAAGCTATCGACGAACCACTGGTTGGATAGATATATCAACGACGGTCCTCATGAATGGTTCTTTTGTGAATTCCCTGTGCTCTTGCAGGGATGGTTGAAAATTTTTGCTAAGCGGAAGACAAACTTTCAAGGAGGAGAGCCGACATCCTGGACCCCAGAATTAATCCAGGCGCTACAAGAAATCAGCAACAAGGCAGTCGAGGTATGGTTGGATAGTATCTTGGAAGGATACATCACTGAGTTTGATGTTGATACTAATAAATCTTTCAGCGAGGCAGAAAGGGAATTTTTCAGTGGACCTCATGGAAGGTTCCTATTGTCGCTACAACTGTCGATTAAGCAACTAGTATGTGAAAAGGGTATCCTAAAGATGGAGCAAGAGTAGTGGAACTTTGGTGTGCGGGGGATGTAGGCACTGCGACAGAAAGGGGGGAAATGCATAAGGGAATAAGGGGTAGATGGGCATGAGTTCTTGTGAGAATGTAAAGGTCATCGAAGAAACAAGTGGTTATACAAGGGGAGGAGCAAGGTTTCGAGAAAAGAGGCAGAGGACGGGAGAAAGTCCTGCTGAAGTCGAAGTGCGATATCGTGAAGAACAACCACACGGGAGGAAGCGACCTTTTTGTGATGATGAGGACATCTAGGCCCAGGCTACACCTGGAAGAATGACAGGATCGAACCCCAGCAATAACATGTCTACTCCTTCGCACACTACTCCACCATAAGGAAGGAACGCATTGTCTACGTCGACTTGCCCGATGTGTCAACAACGGTCTAGTAATAGAGCACCAACAAGAGGAAGAATGTCCAAAATGGTGGGAGATGAAATGAAGTTTCCAATATTCAATGGAAATGGTATCGATGATCCAGAGCAGTACTGGTTCCTATGCGAAGCGATCTGGACTGTTCGACAAACTATTGATGATGATGTCAAGAAAAGTTAGCTAGCCACTACTCCGAGTGGCCGCGCATTGGAATGGTTTATGAGATTCACACGGGTGCCTCAGGAAGGTACTACAAAGACACTGGACGAGATCAGAACGGGGCTATTCGAGGAATTTAAGAAGCCAAAATCCAAAGCTCAGTACATTACTGAATTGAAAGAGATCAAACGATTCCCCAATGAAACAATTTGGGATTTTGATCAGCGATTTAAGATATTGATGGCTCAGGCCAGTTTTCAGATGAGCGATGTTCAACATAAAGAATGGTTTATCACAGCGCTTGTCCCACATATTTGATAAACACTAATGCAACAAAATATTGCGACGTAGATTGAGGCTTTGGAAACCATGATGAAATTGGAGGCATTGCCAGTAGGGGAAACTGCCATTGGAATGAATCAATTTCAGGTGCAGTTGGCCAATTTAACGATGCAATTGTAAGACATAAAAAAGGTTAAGGAATATCGCGATGATCTTTGGTGCACCCGTTGCCTCACAAATGGACATACCAAGGATACTTGTCCAAAATTTCAGAACTATTTGCTGTCAAGAGCCCCGAACCCATTGAGTGGTGCTGGCGCACAATGGTGTCACATCTGCCAGGTTTATGGGCATCGACACGAGAACTGTGATTATATGCAGAAGATGGTTACCAAGGCAGAAAGTTTTTACTATACATTTTGTCAGTCGATTGGACATGATGAAAAAAACTGTCATGCTTCTAATTTGCTTCAGGAAAGAACACATGATTCATACTTTGTCAAAGGAGAGGACCCCCAAACAGCGCAAGCACAACCGCAAGTAGTACAACCAGTAGCACAGGTACTGTATACACCATCGACTTCATTGCAGTTTGTCCCTGCGCAACCACAACAATAGTTTATGGTGCAACCACAGTTCATACCACAACTGCAGATGGTGGTACAACCACAGTATAAACAGGCACCGGAATTACAGTATAATCAATCGTAATATGTTCAAGCCGTGCAACATGTTCAGTAGCAACCTAACCCACCACAACAACAAATGGCCCAACCGCAGTTTCAGTAAGGAGGAGTCTGAGGAGGATTCCATGGAGGATTCAGAGGTCGAGGAGGAGGATTCAGCCGCAGGGGAGGACGAGGTCGTGAATCAATCCAGTGCGATAAATGTGGGGTATTTGGGCAATACCAAAGAGAGTACCCTCATGCACAATGCACATATTATGTAGCCGACGATCATAATGTTGAAAGTTTCCCTTAGTTGATCACAAAATGGCAGGCATGACAAATTCCCTAGTTACAGAATGTGCAGAATCAACCTGCATTCCAAGTACAGAACTAACCGATAATGTAGAACCAGGTCCCATCGCAGACTCAGACACAGAACCCGCCTCAGGCACAGAACCAACCGGTGAATCAACCATTGAATCAGAAACTGCCTTTGAACCAAGGATTGACAGTTGCCACTATTCAGGCTGAGCCATGGATGAAGGATGTTGACGTTGGGATTGTTACTCGCACGGCTGCAATTTCGCTCGCTGGTAAGAAGAAGGTCGCATTTGATATTACGACAGAGAAAGATACCTTCTTCGATGCAAAGAATGAGATCAAGAGAAATTTGGGTAAGTTACCAATTGTTAATATGCCATTTGCTTTTGATCCATCTGCAAAAGTAGGTGGCATCGTAGAAGTATGGTACCCTGCGCAAGTTCTTTGAGAGTTGTCTATCGCTGGCGAGGCACTTGGATGCCCTTGTCGAGCTTGAGGTGTTATTACACATCCCAGATAAGACAGTGGAGGATTTCAGTGTGAATTCCTTTCAAAAAAGGAAGACCAAAAAGGAGATGAGGATGAATGTCTAGATTGGGGATTATGAGGTTGACTTGGTCATTTTGGACCTTGGATCAGATGTAAACATCCTGATAAGGAAAACCTAGCAATTGATGGGGAATCCAATGTTGGGATGGTCACCAGTACATCTGCATTTAGCAAACTAGGTGAAGGTTCAACCCATTGGTCATGTTTCAAACTTGGTTGTTGACATTGAAGGTATGAAAACACATGCTAACTTTGACGTAATAGAATTTGTAGGAGATGGTGGTTCCTATCCTGCACTGCTAGGAATTGGATGGGGCAATGATAGCATGGCTATTATTAACTTAAAAAAATGTGTTATGACATTTGAAAACCAAGATGTCAGGGTCATTGCTCCTATTGACCCTCAGGAAGGACGACGATATATTGAACCTATAAAGGAGGAAGTCGGGAGAAATTGGTATCATGCTTATAACATCTCCGAGGATTATATCCACCTTACTATCAATGGCGAACTTGGATGGCACATCACAAGTTCCACTTCCTTTGACTCTGACGATGCTCTAGAAAATTGGCAGAATCGGTTGCATGAGGTGTCATTCAGAAAATGGGGGTTGATTACACAGTCTCTCCAACATGTTGCGATTGAGACTGTCGAGTTAACCATTTACAAAGGACTATCGAGACTATCTGAGCTCTTCGAATAATTTGAAGAAAAGGTGTTTGAACTGCAAATGATACTGGCTCTTGATGTAGCACTAAAGGCTACTTTGACTTGTTGGTGGGAGACACACAAGCAGATGATCCATGACTAGGAGCAGTGTCACAGGTTGATGGTGGTCTACTTTGGTGATACATAAGTCTATCATGTTGGGAGGTATGATGGATGAAATGATCCCTCCCATCATTTGATTGAATGTCAAACATTATGGACATCGTGACCTAGGGATGAGTGGGTTCACGCTTTTGTTCACACTCTAGAAGAGATGCCACGGTCCTGGTATATGGCAGCAGAATTGTGTAGTACCATTACCACTTGGGAGGAGTTGTCAGTTTGTTTTGTGCAAATGTTTAGCTTCCAGGATGCTAACCCTGAGGTATGTAATTATTTGCACATTATCTGTGACATAGTACCAAATGTAATCCCTGTTGCATACACTGTTGATCCTCATGCACATTGCTCTATCCAATCCATGATGACGTGCTACAACTTCTCTGGGGAACCTGAAGATGATGACGAGCTGCAGAATGTTAATATTCAAAGAGTCTGAAGGAAGCTGTGGTGTCACAGCTCCTGACATACCGACAGACTTGATGAACCAACCGTTGAGGATCCAAAAAGTTAACATTGGGTCAACAAAAAATCCAAAATTTGGTAATATCGGAGACTATTGGGGAGAAGAGACGATGGCTAAAGTCACAGATCTACTGCATGAATTCCAGGACCTTTTTCCAATGCAATTCTCAGAAATGAAGGGGATACTCGGTGATTTAGGGGAAATGAAGATTCCACTCAAACCAGATGCAAAACCAGTACGCCAGAGGCCGTATAGATTGAACCTGTGGTATAAGGATCATGTGAAAGCTGAGATCAATAGGATACTTGACGTTGGGATCATTGAACTTGTAGAAGAATCAGAGTGGATAAGCCTGATGGTGGTCCAAGATAAGAATACTGGTGAAATTCGCATTTGTGTTCATCTAAGAAAGTTGAATGATTCATGTGTGCATGATCCGTTCCTGACCCCTTTTACAGATGAAGTCCTGGAAAGCATAGACGACCATGAAGTATATTCATTCAAAGATGGATTTTCGGGATACCACCGGATCCAGATTGCGAAGGAGGATTGCCACAAGACCACATTTGTCATGGAGTGGGGATATTTCCAATATACTGCCATGCCATTTGGGATGAAAAATGAACCTGCTATATTCTCCCGCGTAGTTGTTGCTGTATTTAAATATTTTATTCAGAAGTTTCTGCAGGTATATATGGATGACTGGACCGTCTATGTCCTGGTTAAAGACCATCTGGACAATCTGCAATTGATGCTCGAATGGTGTAGGCAGCATCAGATTGCATTGAATTCCAGAACATGTATTTTATGTACACCCTTTGGCATACTACTTGGGTACGTTGTATGTAAAGAAGGTCATTTGGTTGATTCGGCGAAGATTGCGCTGATCCTCAGTTTACCACCACCAACAAATGTAAAAATGGTTCACGCGACACTGGGACATACAGGCTACTATCGCAAGTTTATCAAAGGATACATTGCGATTACTGTGCCCATGGAAAATATGCTAAAGAAAGACGCTGCATTTGAATGGACTCTGGAATGTGAAGGAAGCTTCGACACCCTGAAGGCCAAGATGGCCTCTGCACCAATACTAGTTTTCCCTGATTGGAATAAATAATTCCATGTGCATGTTGATGCTTCTTCTACTGTGCTAGGGGTTGTTCTTGCGCAGCTAGGTGAATGCGACTTGGATAATCCAATAACATATGCTAGTAGAAAGTTATCATTTGCCGAACAAAATTATACCATGACTGAAAGGGAAGGCCTGGTGATGGTTTATGCTTTGCAAAAATTCAGGCACTATCTGTTGGGTGGACATTTCAAGATGTTCACTGATCATTATGCTTTGCAATACCTAGTTAATAAGCCCGTGTTGGGGGGGTGAATCTGTAGGTGGTTTATTTTGTTCCATGAATTTGATTTTGAAATAGTGGTAAAGCCAGGATTGTTGAATGCTATCCCAGATCATCTGTCCCATGTTGAGAATGGTGAAAACAAACCAATATTGATGATAGCTTGCCAGATGCACAATTGTTCTGAGTTGAAGTCATAGATGATCACTATGCACCAATTGTTCAGTTTTTGTCTACTAGCGTCGCTCCAGCAGACATGTTGACTAGCCAAAAGAAGCAGCTAGTCATAAAAGCCTCTGATTTTCAACTCATTGCTGGACAATTGTATAAACTTGGACCAGATTAAATATTGCGACGATGCATCTTACCGCATGAGCAGGGTCCCATTATAGAAGAAGCACATGCTGACATCATGGAAGGTCACTATGGAGGCAGTGCTACTGCACAAAAGGTGTTGCGTGCTGGGCTGTGGTGGCCCATGTTGCATAATGATGCCGCAGACTATGCAAGGAGCTGTGATGTCTGCCAATGGGTTGGTAAACCATCGCAGAGGGATGAAATGCTGTTGGTAACACAGGTGACTCTCCAACTGTTTGATAAATGGGATGTCGAATTTGTGGGTCCTATCAATATTCCACGTAAGCACACTGGCGCCTACTATATTATTACTACAACTGACTACCTGACTCAGTGGGCGGAGGTTGCACCGGTCATTAATTGTACCAATGCGATGGCAACCCGGTTTATTTTTGAGAATATTGTGATGCGATTTGGGTGTCCTAGAATCCTGATGGGTGACCAGGGCAGTCACTTTGTCAACCAGATGGTAAAAGCACTAACTAAATATCTCTAGATATAACATAAGAAGAGTGCACCCTACCATCCGCAAGCAAATGGTACCGTCGAGGCCTTCAACAAAATTTTAGAGACAACGCTAACCAAGGTATGTAACTTTAACCGCAATGACTGGGACTCAAAAATTCCTGTAGTTCTATGGGCCTATCGCACTACTTGCAAACGGATAACAGGTAAGACACCATTTAAGTTGGTTTATGGGCAAGAGGTGGTCATGCCTATGGAGTATATCATTCCCAGCTTGCGCATTGCCATAGCGACGGGTATGGATGATGCAATGACATTAGAAGAACGTGCTGCATAGTTGATTCAGCTTGAAGAAGATCATTTCATCGTAGGCTTCCACCAACAGGTTGTGAAGGATCGATAGAAGGCATGGCATGATCGCCATATTAAGCATAAACCGTTTGCGATAGGAGATTTGGTGCTGTTATATGACAGTAATTTTATCAAGCATCCGGGTAAGTTATAAATGCACTGGTCAGGTCCCCATCTAGTTCAGTCCATTACATTTGGTGGTACAGTTCATTTACAACAGTTAGATGGTGCCATGTTGTCGGGAGTCTCTTGAATCCCTATAGAACGAGGCCGACGATGCGTGCCACTTGAGGTTTGAATTTTTTTTCTTTTTTGCTGATGAGCATTTTAGTTTAGTAGCGCAAGGTGAGCCTTAAGGGAGAGGCTACGCAAGGTTACAATTGTTAGAGATAGTCGGTTGACCCTTTACGATAGTTGTCAGGCTGTGGGGTGGTCAAATCAAGCTATAAATGCAGGTAGTTAAACCAGTTGGCTCGCGGCGCTTGTTGAAGCGACCTGCATTAATGGATGATCTGACTGTTAGAAGCATAAGATCACCAACGGATTTGGCAATAATCATTAGAGGAAATTTGGTGTCTAAAATGGGCCTTATAAGAAAACATGCCAACAATAAGTTCTTGTGAGTTGGAATTCAAGAACCAATAGAATTCCAATAAAACGAGTCAACCATAATGGTTGAATTGACATAATTGTCATAAAAAAAACTATTTTTTTGTTCGTATTTTCAACATATCTCCCTGTGTTTTTACTCAAATTTCAATCAAGAGAGATCATTGGATGCAGAATTTGATTCCACATCCAACAAGTACCCACACTGCATACTTTTGATGGACCCATGCTACCCCAAAAATAAGAAATAGCTAAAAAAATGTGATGATGACATCATCATCATGAAATGTCCACCCATCGATCATCACTGAGCCCCGGGTTAGGAACGTGCAAGTTCCCCCAACTGTGATCGATGCTGGAAATGAAGAAGTGCACCGACAGATGCACCAAATCTAGAGTGTAATGTTGGATCTGAACAAACTATCCGCTACCGCGTTGGTTGAGTTGCAGCATGGCACCGCCTTGGAATTGGCAGCAAGGTAGGAAAAATTGACTGAGGGCTATATTCAGTCCAGGAATACCGCTGCGAAGCTACAAAAGGAAGTAGAGAAGCTGTACTAGGTTTGCGTGCAGTTAGCAGAGGAGAAGTTACAAGAAATCAATCAGCTAGAGGCAGCATAGGCCGATTTGTAGCGGAAGGATACTGAAGAGATTACTGAACTCTAGAAGGCGTAAGAATACTTGATTATTGAGCAGGCGTAGCTGTGTGCAAGGTGCAGCAAAGTTGAGCAGGCTATTTCTGATACCTGCCAAAACATGTTTGACAACACCTCAACGCTCACCCCAGTCGAAAAGGCCAAGCGATTGGGGCAGACTCTAGTTCAGCTTCAGGACACTAACTTGTTGATCTAGGACCAGGTACAACCCACAACGCCACTGGAGCAGGCTGTGGAGCCTAAGACCTCCATTGAAGAAATTGCCACTCATCTCAGCACCATGGAGCAAGAGGCCCAAAATATTATAGAGACAACCACATAGTTTTGCAGAGTGTCGTTCAGGATGAGAAGCTTGATCAACTAACTGTGCAGGTGCAAGAGGCATAGGGTCAGTTGACAACCCTGAATACGTCGCTGAAGGCCATGCCACTAATGGTGTAGATCACCTAGGTTGTCAAGCTTAAGGATCTACAACAGCGAGTTTCTAGGGCACAAGAACGCCAACAAAAGCACCATGAGCATCTCGACGAATTCCAAGAAATTGGTGGCTAGTTGGCTATTAAGGCCATTTCCACACTCCAGGCCATTCAAGAGAAGCGACAACTGGTTAAAAACAAGGTGAGTGAGGAGCACCCCATCCAACAAACTTTGACTAATTGTCAGAATATCGCCAGTCAAGTCCAGCTGCAGGTCTATGAATTTGTGCAGAAGTTTGAAGATTTTAAGGACAAGATGTTGACACACACCCTGTTGACCTAATGTGGCTCAAGGGAGACCCACAAAACTGTGTTGGGGGCCTGTTGGCAAGGTGTTTAGAGTGAGTGAGTTACGCAACAGCTGCACAAGTTCACGCGATACCATGCAAGGGAAGATTGGCGCGATAAGCGGGAAAATAACTGTTTTTGAGTATTTTATGTATATTTTGACCAAGTTTGATTGCAATAGGTCAGTAGTGGTTACAAGTCAGTTATTAGTGGACCCTTGATGTAAAGGTATAGGCCTATTTATAGATCCATTTTGGAGAGTCATAGAGAAATACATAGAGAGATAAAGATAGAGCATCATATGTGTTGTGAACAATTGTATTCAAATGTGCGATTGTAAGGGATAGGATCTGGTGCTATCTATATTTTGGAGATTTTCCTGTCTTGACTGCGATTTTATCTGGGCTTCTTTCTAATGTATGCAGTCTCTGGTTTTGGAGAAGAATTATGTAATGTGGTGTATTTGCGCAAGATTAATATATGATGCGATGTGTATTGCTCTATTCTTGTCTATTGTTACTGATCTGTTGTGATGCTACAACTCTGTTTTGTTGAAATGACATGTTATAGATATGATTCAGCCTCTTCCTGCTATATAAATATGATCTGTTGGTTTTAAGTTGTTATAATTTATGCTTGATGTGCTATGATGTTCCTTGAATAATGTTGTGATATTTTGATAAAGTATGGGATTGAATAAGTTATAATCTCCCTCTGTTGGATCCCCATATCCTCCTTCCCCATTGTCGAAAACTCGGTTTTGACAGATCTCCCTTGAACGCCTCGGGTGAGACCTCATCTGCTCCATAGACATTTTCGGGCAGGTTAAAACCTTTCTATGCCAGTGCTCAGGGAGATTGCGCTGCAGGGCATCGACAGAGCGGGGACCCCTGTCGACAAAGCTTTGTTGGTGGGCTTCACCAACAACAATCTTTGACCCAGAGAGCATATTCCTATTCAATGTTGTCTACAAAAGTTGCATTATTGTTCCATCTCAATTGATTTCTCATAAAATACATGAATTCCCTCAAGTGAAATCCCCCCACATGAGGGTTTAGGTTGCAATCCTCATCATCTATCATAATGAAATTATGCATATATAACTCACATAGAAAATCTTGTTCCTCATCGTTGCTCCTGGAGAAGGATGCAATATAGTGGTCCTCTCTCTCAATATGGCTGTTATATCCCATGGTTATTGTTGACAACCTAAAAGATATAAGTTGATCCTTTAAGAACACAGAATAAAGATTCATAGGGGGTCTTAAATTTCTCATAGAATGAGCTATATAGTTCATGTATTCTTTTTCAAAATTTAATTTCTCAATCTCTTGACTAAGTCTCCTTGTGGCGAGAGCATAGTCATGTTTTTGCAGCTTCTTTGTCATTGTTTCCTACTCTTCCTCCTTCCTCTGGTCTCTAGTGAATCTCAATTGTTCCTCCAATTCACTTGTTGTTCCCTGCAGCTAGGCTACCATCTCCTCCCATTTCTGCATTCGGGCTTCATTAGACGGGATATCTTTGTAAATATCCCGACTCTCTGCTTTTTCTGCTTCCAAACCCTCATCGAAATCTTTACTCTTTCCCCATCTGCTAATATCTATTCCTCCATTAATAAATGTCTCCCTCCAATTCCACGACTTCCAATAGGGTATCCATCTTATGTCCCTATAATCTATGTAATTTATCTTTCAGGGTTGTCATTTCCTCGGTTTGCTTTTGATAAGACCTCGTTAATTTCCAATAATCCTTCCTTAAATGTTGTATGCTCTTCGATATTTTCTCAACAGAAAGTGTTGAAATTTATTCATCATGTTACCCCACGTCCCTTTAAATGTAGTTGTCCATCATTTCCCTTGTTTCTGTTGTTCTCCCATATTCTGCGACATGACTTGCCCCTCCTAGCTCTTATTGGTACTTTCTGGTGTGGTTCTCCCACCACTATATCAAGCTCATCGTTCTAACTGGATGATTTTTCTTAACATTGTTGTTCCTTTTTATCCCCTATTCTTGACTTGGTTTGGGGCCTTTCTATTGAGTTAGTTGGGTTTCAGCTTGCAAAACCCTCTTGATTCCTTTACGTGCTGATTTCCTCCTTGGGGTTTTAGGGGTATTATCCAATGTGCTTCTTCTCTTCCTTGATGTCTGTCTGGTGCTTAGAGATGCCCTCATGAATTATTCTTAGGTCCGATTTTGCTTTTGTAAGGAATCTTCCACCAACATCTTGATCAATCCACGGTATGCTAGACTGGTGTCTCAATTCTTACTTCTCTTAACCATTCTACACATCGAATCTAAGGATTTCCAAAGGAAATATGAAATATTGATATACTGTTGATGTCTTAAACGGTTCAGAATTTTAAAATGGTAAGAAAATAACAAACTAAACTGACCTTCACATGTAATGACCTTGAGCACGTAGAGCGCTACCTCATCTCATGGAGTCAGCAATGAAACCCGTCACATCCCCTTCTCTATTCCTTGCAATACTTCACCAGCTGCCAAGAAATCATCTCTGAGCGGCTTCATTGGCACTCGTCTTTCAAACCATCTGTCACATGTCTATGGTAAACCGAAGATTCTTGCAATTGTCAACTCATCTGCATGAAATTTTAGCCCTCATACTTCTGCAACCGCATTGTCATATGTGCGCGCAAACTGCATTGCAATTGCAACGTCTCCCTCCTTCATTTTATCAAAATAATTCAGCCAACCTGCCAGTTGAATTTTTTTTTTCACTTCTCTTTATTTGTAGACCATGTCTGCATTCATGAGTTCACTTCGGATTTCTCCCCTCATTATACTCTATTCTCTGTTTCCCCCTCCAGTTCCTATAACACTTCAAGTCTTTCTTTGTTGATTTTACAAGGAAAATAATGGGTCTAGAACATCAGAAGATGATTCATTAGGGTAACACAGGGTGGCGCAGTGGTGTTTTCAGTAATGGTCTAACTGATAGCTTATGGATGGTGGAGTTAATAACCCACCGAAATTGGTAAGTTTCCTCATCCCTACTTATTTCTCTCAACAATGGTTTCTATATTTAGAAGTACCTATAAATTCTCCTCCCCCTAACCAACTCTACGCATGACCCCGTGTCAGACTAACTGATTGGTAAATCATGATTAGTCGTCTTGTACTTATCAGAATCTAATGAAGGATGGTTAAGTACCTGCCTTACCCAAGAGGATATGCATGGGGTTCGATGGTCAGTTGATGGTGGTAGTGAAAATTATGGTGGAAGGCTCCCCACTTTCTATGCTGATATCCTGTATTGGTATAATTTTCTTTTACAGCTGACGATCTAAAATGATGTCCCGGGGTGGAGACAAATTTGGTAAGCATTGTTTCAACTTGGGTTAACTACTGGAACTAAATGTGCGATGTTGCAAATCAATGCTACCTGTGATGTATATCCTCCACCTGCTGATGACTGTAATGATGCTGGGCCCATGCAATTAAGAAAGGTTTTGTTGTGTGGGGGAAGGAATTCTGTGACATGACATAAAAGGTGATAGTGGTGCATTGAAAAAAGGTTCTGTAATGTTGTGGAAAGGATTCGTGGAGCGGAACGAAAAGGGTTCTGTAATGTTATGGAAAGAGGTGTTGTAATGTTACGGAAAGGGGTTCTATAATGTTGTTGAAAGGGGTTCTGTAATGTTGCAGAAAAGGGTTATGTAATGTTACATAAAGGGTGTATGGAATGAAATGGAAAGGGTTTCTATAAAATTACGGAAAGGGTTCTGTAATGTTGCATAAAGGGGTTCTGTAATGTTACAAAAAGGGTGTATGGAATGAAATAGAAAGGGGTTCCATAAAATTAGAGAAAGGGTGTCAGGAATTCTTATGAGTTGTGGGAGAAGGGAGATTAAGGGTCAAATGAAACCAGGGAAAGGAATGGAAAGGGATGCAAACGAATGGAATATGGTGGGTGTATGGAAGAAGGATAACCAAAGTGTCTATAGAATATCTTTGGAGATAAGTACAGGTCAATTTATTAGTAACAATAAAAACCTTTTTCCTTTTTCTTCTTTTTATTTTTATTTTTTAAGAACTATGTCCCAAAGGATTTTCATAGTCCAAAATTTGATTTGATTTTTTTTGGTCGAGATAATTATCTCAAAATATTTGGTACACCAACATGCAATAATGTTGTGGATGCATGCCTCTTTGGAAAATGGTCTCTTATATGGCCTTAATCGATGACCATTGTCCATGAGGAGCATCCCTTCACCATCAATGGTTTTGAGTCGTAATGTACCATTATCATAAACTGTCTCAATTTCATATGGTCCCAACCAATGACAATGAAGTTTCCCTTTTAACTTTTTGAACCTAGAGTCGTATGGGAGAGCCTAGTCACCTTATTTAAAATACTTGCTCTCTATGAATTGATCATGCCACTTAGCTCTTTGTTGTTGAACGATGGTTGTACATTCTATGGTGGCCAACCGTAATTAATCAAAATCATTAAGTTGTTGCAGGCAGTTATGTGAAGCCTGTGATAGATCCCTGCCTAATTCAAATTCAGTTCTTAATGTTTTAATTTCAAATTCTATTCGTAAGGTGGCTTTCTTACTGTAGAATATTTGATAGGGATTCAAACCTGTGGTTCTTCTCCATGCTGTTATGTAGGCCCATAAGGCTTCTGGCAGCCTATCATCCCAGTCCCTTTGATGAAGTTGGATAGTCTTTGTAAGTATAGATTCCAAGATTCTGTTTGTACCTTCCACTTTCCTGTTAGCATGGAGGTGACATGGTGAAGTTACTATGTGCTTGATATGGTACCATTCTGTAAGAGCTTTGATGAGTTTAGATGTGAATTGTGATCCTCCATTAGTAAAAATCTCCCTAGGGGCTCCAAACCTTGTGAAAAATATGCATATAAAAAATCCAAAATTGCCTGTTCTATTGCCCATGGAAGTGCCTTTTCCTCAACCAATTTTTTCACGTAATCTATACATAGTAGGATATATTTATTTTTCTTGGATTGGGGTTTGATAGGGCCAACAAAATCCAACACCCACTTCTCAAATGGTTCCACCAGAAGCTGAGTCTGTAGTGGCATATCGCCTGACCGTAGTGGTTTTCCCATTCTTTAGCAGCTATCACAGCTCTAGAAATACTCTCAGGCATATTTAAATATTGTAGGTCAATAATAGGCCAATTGTAGAATCTTGTGGGTTGTTCATTTGTTAGCAAAATTTCCCCTACATGGGCCATCATGTCGGGTTCTAAGAGTTGGATAAATTTCATCCTCATGAACACATCATCGGAGCACCAAGTCAGATCCTGTATAGAACAAACAACCATTAATTTAGGAAAATCTGTTGTTGTGTAGCACAATTCTCTATTTTTCCTTTGGTGCCATATGCCCTGGGCATTTTCCTGCAACCAAATAATTAACTATATCTGCAAACTAGGGTACATTAGTAGATATAGAAAATAAGTGTTCATCTAGAAAAGCATCATCAACCAATAGATATTCATTAGTGCTACTTATTTGACAAATAAAATCAACAACCACGTTGTTTTTACCTGGTCTGTCCATTATTGAAATATCAAATTCCTGTAATAGTAATAGCCATCGAGTGATTCTGCCATTTGTAATAGCTTTGTTCATAAGATATTTAATAGTAGATTGGTCGATATGGACAGTCACTGGGTATCCGGTGATGTAATGCCGGAATTTATTTATAGCATAAATGACAACCATGAATTATTTTTCCGTCACTGTATCATTTAGTTCTGCAGTAATGATTTTTTTTTTTTCTGATAAAATATATGGCATATGGTTTATGGTATTCTTGTTGGCCTAAGACTCCTCCTATGGTAGTGTCAAAAGCATATGTTAAAATTAGGAAGGGTAAGGACCAATTAGGGCCTCATAGGATAGGTGTTGTAGAGACTTTGTCTTTCAATGTTTCCCAAGCTAGTTGATGGGGAATTAGAGAACTCAAACAGTTTATTTTTGGACATGAGCATAAATAAAGGACTAGCAATCTTTGAAAAATTGTGAACAAATCTCCTATAATAACCTGCATATCCAGTTAAACCGCACACCTCTTTTTCGGTGCGTTGGACTGGTAGATTAAGGATTACCTCAATTTTTGTTGGGTCTATTTTGATTCCATCAGGGGATATGAGGTGACCCAAAACCATGCCTTATGTGATCATTATCCTGCACTTCTCGCCATTGAGATAGAGGTTCACTTCTTTGCATTGTGTGAGTACTTTGTCCAGAATAGTCAAACCTTCTCCAAAATATCCACCATGACAGGTAAAGTCATCCATAAAAAATTCCATGGTTTCATGAATAAGATTTGCAAAAATGTTGAGGATAGCACATTGAAATGTGGCATCGACATTGCATAATCTGAAAAGTAACACTCGGTATGCAAAATTTTCCCATGGGCATGTAAAAGTCATTTTCTCTTGATCTTTTGGTGCTATACTAATATAATTATAACCACTGAATCCATCCATGAAGGAGAAATACTTTTTTCTTGCTAGTGTGTCCAACATCCGATCAATAAAAGGTAATGGAAAACGGTCCTTACGTGTGGCTTTGTTCATTTCTCTATAATCATCACAAATGCACCATTTGTCGTTCTTTTTTGGAACTATCACCAGTGGGGACACCCATTTGCTATCTGGGATAGGATAAATTTTTTTGCATCCAACAACTTTTGAAGTTCCTCTTTGATTGCCTCCCTTAATGTAGGATTCATTATGCGCTAAGGTTGCCTGACAGGTCTGTAGTCTCCTTTTGTATAAATATGATGCATACAAAAATAAGGGTGGAGACCCTTCATGTCATTGTAATCCCAGGAAAATGCATTTTTTTTTAATACATAGATAAGCATCTATGTTTGATCATCTAACAATGCAGAGCTAATTTTTAATGTCTTTCCAGATTCTATTTTCACTTCTTTGATCATAGAATCATTAGGGATCTTAGACTTAGTGTCAGGGGTAATAAATGAGCTTGAGATAGTGTCAGTTTGCTGAGTAACAAATATTGGAATAAATAATTCCCTGAAATCCAAAGAAGGGCCGGAATTTGTCAAAAACTAACTGATCAGATCATCCTCGGGTTGTTTTACTACCAGAGATTGTTCAATCATGTAGAGGTGTAAGGTCTTGTCCGCCTGCTCGGATTCCTCCTCACTTGGACACAAGGGAAATTCTTATTGTATCATTATCTTCGCAGGAGGATACAATGTGAGTTCGAAAGCATTACCATGAGATATGCACATGTTTCCTAATCAACATATAATATAGGCATCAACGATATCCAGCCATGGTCGACCCAGAATTAAAGGATAGCCTCCCAAGTTTGATTTTTTCTGCAGAACCATAAATTCCACTGGGTATTCCCATGAATCCACTAAAATGACAACATCTTCTATAACACCTTATGGTCTTATGAGAGATTGATCATCCAGCTGTAAAATAGTAGTAGTTTGCTGAAGATTTGTGAGGCCTAGTCTCTCCACTGTGTTTTTAGTCATGAGATTAATGATTGCTCCTAAATATATCAGTGTGTTGGAGAGAGAAATGCGATTTATTTGTACCTTAACAACGTCGAGACTGCCTAGGTTAGAATACTTAGTAGCAAGAGTGTTCCCCATCATCAATTCTGCCAAGTCTCCTATC
The DNA here is from genome assembly GCA_001517045.1 of Pseudotsuga menziesii. Classification (NCBI taxonomy): domain Eukaryota; kingdom Viridiplantae; phylum Streptophyta; class Pinopsida; order Pinales; family Pinaceae; genus Pseudotsuga; species Pseudotsuga menziesii. The sequence continues at coordinate 430,187 of LPNX011105950.1, forward strand.
ATATGGACAATTGGGGCATCCTTCCTCTTTCTGCTCAGTTTATTCAAACACAACTCTATAACAGTTTTGGAATAAATGGGGATGTCTCTAATAGCTTGTAATAGTGGAATCTTCACACAGACATTTAATAATTCTCCCAGGAGATCAAATTCTGACTGAGGCATTAGTTTGTCAACAAATAAGCATTGAGGGTATGGTGGGGGTCGATTTTGCTATGTTTTTTGTGGTTTCTTGGGTGGGATGGGTGGGAAATTATCTTTAGATTGAGTAAGTAATATCTTTGGTGTTTTTTCAGAGTGAACTAGTAAGGTCTCTGGTGTCTCTTCATTTTATTCCTCTATAATTATTAGAGAGGTAGTTTTATTGATATTTCTGCCAGAGCATAAATGGATATCATGGTAGTCTACTGTCAAAATGGAATAGGTTGGATAATTAGGTAACTTAGCAGCCATTACAGGTTGTCCAACCTTATTATTGGGGTTAGGAGCAAGTTGTGCGGGAAGGAGTGGTCTAAGGGGTGGATTTTTCATTACCATCATTACCATCACTACAACTAGAAGCGTTGTCTATTGATTAAAAATGATTACCTTGCTACTCTATGAAAAGAGATTCAATTACAAGATCTAGATTAATCAACTCAGAAATTCTCATAAGTAACAAATTCAATAAAACAATAGCTACAGTAATTGAATTCAAATGGACTAATTGAATTTAGCAGCATGTGTCTATTGCTATTAACACAATTCCAAGAAGTATTTAAAGCGTCTGCTTCACCACATAGTTATTTCTTTGATCCAATATTCACCATCCATGCATCCATCTGCATTCAATAATAATAAGAACGATTGCACTGCTCGATCATGTCACAATTTAAGCATTCTCACCCAACTATGATCAACACAACAAATTATAAATGGAAAAAAATAAATCAAATATCAGACTGTAAGCACGGAGGAAAATCCTAACTACAACAACACCTGTCATAGAAGGGGCCCATGTCTTTTGAGACAGGGGCTGAACAAGCCAATCACTCACCAAATTGATTAACACGTATGAATTCAAGAAAGTAGAAGATTTATATAATAGAGTATGATTACAACGTTCAATAAGTCTATGTAAAATGATGGCTACCCTATTAAGAGAGGATTCCAATTTTTTATACATCAATACCCACAAAGAAAATTATGCAGAAGTGTACAATTACAACCTATTTCCAAATAAGTCTCATTGTTTTGATTTTCAAAATATCTAGTAAGTCAATCCAAGGTTGGTAGCATGGAGACTGGAGGTGGTTTTAATATATCAAAGCAATAAACAGATTCATTAGTTGACATGACGAATTGCAAGTCGTTGAATGGTTCCGCAATAATTAAGCTCACTATAGAATCATTGATCCCCAGATTGGCTACAGAACCCTAAAATGTGTTCAGTAACTTGACCACTATTGGAGGAGCTAGTTGGTGAGCCGACTAGACTAGTTAACTGACTAATCGGAGATTAGGTTGGTCTCCAAAGGTCGTGTCGGTTGACCGAACCGACAAGTAGTTATTCCTAACTATTTTGTAACTTATATATTAGGATGTTGAGCGAGGTAAGAAATTGGTTCAGTTCTGTGTATGTATGGACCCTCATGTACTTAACTAATATAATCTGTTATACTATCACTTGTTCTATCTCTTGTATCTGTATGAACATATGAATCTATATGTGTATTATTGGTAACCTTATGTGATCTGTGTGATTACAACATTGGTTCTGTTTCCGGTAGTACATATACGGATGATATGACCATACGTAGTTGATATTAGAGCATGAGATTAAGAATTGGTGGAGAGTAAGATCGCAAATTATTTATAGAATTACAGAAGAAGAAATAGAGTTACCATTGCTCAGGCGAAGGAGAAATTCTTCACCAAAACACATGAGAAATTTGTAGAATCGGTTCCTTAGTTGTTCAAAAACTGTTAGATGAATCCATAAGCAACTAAAGATCAAGAATTGCTTTAGAAATTGATTTGAGGAGGATGAAAAAACCTATCAGAGTGGTTTGAGAAAATTGCAGATGAATTTTGTCAAGAACAAGTAGTAGAGGAGAGAGTTTCAGTTGAAAGTATTGAAAAAAGATTCTATACCGACTTCACTGAGCAATTTATTTGTTCACTACTGACCCTGCTATTCAAATTCCTAATCGACATAGGAGTAGTTCATATAGTTGAACCTTGTCCATCACTCATCGAACCGCTAGCAAACACTAACTGGGCGGAAAAGAAAAAAGTGTGGGAAAAAAATGTTGTCGAAAGGGAGTGGGAGTACTTCCTAAACAAATAGACAGAACTATCTGAGCTTACTAAAGCGTCGGGTAGGCTATGGGTGGGTAGCTGGCCATGTATCAGGGTAGAGCAAAAGGGTTCTAATTGACCTGATAAAATACCACCACTAGCAATGAAAATTTGACCTAAGAAAGAAATTGAGTGGACAGTGATTCATAAAGGTAGATCGGACCTACGAAAGATAGAAAGGGAGAAGAGGAAGATAAGAAGGGAAGAGATATGAGAGAAAGCTATAGTGCTCCAAAGAAGAATGGTCACCAGGGTGAAAAACCATGAGGAAAATCCACCGCAATTGGGTCATGATGGAAAAGAGGTAGGCATAGATGAAGAGGTATCACCAATGGAGCAAGATTTGTGGATAGAGTAGCGAGAAGCTCTCCAATTGGAACTACCCCAGGAGACAAGACCTGTATCTTCAATAAATCTGAGTACCCGAATGCAGTCCATTATCAAGGAGGAACTATGATTAAAGGCTGGTGAGTTCGGTATATGGCCGACTAGACGACGAAGCAAATGATGACAATCATCTAGTGATACGTCGACAGAAGGAAGGAAATTGGATTACACTTCAGGAATACCCGTCCAATCGAAGCATCCATTTAATCTACCCCAGACATGAAGGAGCACCCCCCTTCCAAACACAACTTTACAAAACATAGACCAGTCAAACTCATGAGCACAATAGTGCAGTTGAACATCGACAGAAGAAGTCAAAAATGACCGACAAGTTGTCAAAATAGAACCGATAAACAAAACATCTAATGGAAATGAAATCTTTGCCGAGACTAGCTACGGACAGAGAGATACACAGAATATCCCAGTACCCCCACCACCACCCCCGCCACTGCCACCTCCTGAAGGAGAAATCAACATCGACAAGGGGCATGGTTCAGCACACATCCCCCTTTATGAGGGCGATGAACACCCTAGGTGACATTGGTTCATCTGTGAGTCGACATGGGAGGCCAATCAAGTTACAAATGAGGATAGACAAATGGTGCAGTTCACAGGTGTGCTATGAAAGAGAGCATTAACTTGGTATATGACCTATACTGAAATAACACCTAACACATCTAAAGAAGAGATCAAGCAACAATTTTTGTCCTTCTTCAAAACACCAAATGCGAAGCATTTGGCTGCGAAAAAACTCAAGTCTATAGTTCAGAAACCAACAGAAACCATTTGAGACTATGTTAAAATATGGAAATATCTATTGAGCCAAATAAACTATGTTATTGATGAACAATTATTGATTCAATGGTTTCTTGCAGGACTCCTCCCAAAAGATCTGACGACATATAAGTCTGGAAACATTCAAAATGTATGAAGAAGCACTGACAAAAGCTCTGTAGGTCGAGATGGACGAGGAATACCCAACATACCCTACTGTTGACACATGAATTGAAGAACAGTTGGAAATCATGCAGAAATCCTTAAGATAACTAAACCTCAAAGGTCAGGAGATCTGGTGCACAAAATGCTCTACAACCGTCCATACTAAGGATAATTGTTGACAGGATGTAAGCCGATAAGATGTCCATTTTGCTCAGACAAAATGTTTTTGTGATATCTGCCGAGAGCATGGAGATCATATGACGAAGGATTTCCCATACAACATGGAGAATGGAAAATCTTCTTGGTGTGCAATCTGTGAAGTTAAGAGTCATGCAACAACCGACTGCCATTTGAACCTGAAAAAATCGACAAAATTATTAGAAAGTCTACCAAACAAATGTCGTGGCTCAGAACACTGAAAATACCTCGAATGAATAAAAGATGCCAAACAACCGATAATATGAAGGTCGTATATATGAATGTAGGTTAGAAAACTGTCATGGAAGATTTGGAGGTTGAGGACGATTCTCTGGAAATCGTGACAATTGACAACGATGAACGATCCAATGTTTTACATGCTATAAATAAGGACACCGGTATGTGGACTGTCCATATAAGGATAGAGCCGACCTAAAATTTTGTACTAGATGTGGTGTAGGCGACCACTCATTGGAAGATTGTCCCACCATACTTGACAAAATTAATAAAAAGAAAATTGTTAATGTCTTGTCTTGTGTTCAAAAAAGTGATATAGTTTGCACAAATAATCTACACATAGTAACTAGACAAGGAACGAAAATTGGAGATGACAATCCAAGAATAAGCAAAATTAAATATAAAAATGAATATCCTAACCCTACAAAGCAAAAACAATTGTATATCGATGCATTAAACATGTTTTGAGAATTTTCTAGACAGGAAGATGTCGACGACAATTTGTAGAACACACTTCATGAACTATTGAAGTTAATACATAAAGATAAGTCGGTGGCACAATTCATTGACCTAATGTATAATATTAAAAACAAAAATGATAGAGATAAAAAGACTAAGAGCATATGCAGTTTAAACCAAAAAGATAAAAATGATGCCAATCCACTTGTCGATCTTGAAATAGAAGGATTCCATGTTCGACAAGTCGTTCTCGACTTTGGATTCCAAGTGAACATCATGATGAGGGATACATGGGAACAGTTGGGTAGGCCTCAACTGAATGAATCAAGAATATATTTAAAGCTATCCAACCAAGGAATGATCGAACCCATTGGAGTTTGGAGAAATGTTGATACATCGATAAAATCCATTTTGACAAAAAGTTGATTTCGAAATCAGCGACCATGAGGAAGGATCCAACTCCTTTCCAGCTTTGGTAGGAAGCCCATGGGGAAGAAAAAAAAAGGCATCTATCTCATTGGACAAGGAAAGAATGAAATTAAAAGGGAACGGACAAAAAGTTATTGTTCCCATTTTTCCTTCACAAGGAGAGCCATGGATTGAGCCCATAGACGAGGAAGTCGATGTTCAACAACTCTATCAGATTCAAAATAATGAATATTATACTGAACCTAATAGCTATGGTGAACTTCATCTAGGAAATCAAGACTCAGTTGAATATAATTCAGATGAATAACTGTATGATTGAGAAATCGAAAATTATGAAACACAAGCAAGGGGTTGCTATACTATTCAGGATATCTAGAAGAAACTGACCCGACAATGTCTCTCTGTATCGATTATTCCTAAAATATTTGAAAAGAAAACAAGGGAATACCCCTCATTGATACCAATAAACATAGATAATAAACAAAATATTTGGTATAAAGAGAGAGAATCACTAGTTCTCCATGTAGAACAAGTCTCTAATAACCTAGGTGAACATGGCCGACTCCAAAGCCTGGTATAAACATTTACAGGACAAGCTGCTCGATGGTGGGATACCCATCAGTTGAGACTAAAAACGTGGACAACAACTTTGAATTTCTTCATAGAAATGTTTGGAGGTAGGAAGCTAACCAAACAAGCACTAATACCTGTATTCACACAAGGACAAGATCCAAAAAACCACATAAGAACATGTGAACAAGAATGGAGAAGACTTGGTTACAAAGACAAACGTATATGGCCACACCTATTTCCATTGACATTAGATGATTTACCAACTAAATGGTATAAAATGGAAGAAGCATGAGGTGAAACATTCCTATGGAATGAACTTATAGAAAATTTTATTAAAGACTTTAACTTTATACTAGAAGACGAAAAACTAGTCGAAGCTACAAAACAAATAAAAACATTTGTACAGTTGACTACTAACAAATCAACACAGAATAGCTGACCAAATGCAGCATGTCATAATATTCGATCAAAAAAAATACCACAGGTCGATGAGACTCCAATTAGAAAATGAACATACACACAGGAAAAGCTTTCAGTGGAAATATGATCACTCGGAGACGATCAAACCAGTCAAAACGATATTCAAAATCAAATTGACTTACGAAGACAATACTGACTGGATGATGGAAGTAGACTTTCTAGCGACATTTTCACAGTTCAAAGAAGGTAGTCGACAGATTAATGAAAGCAAGGCACTAGAATGGATGGACGCAAAACTCAAAACCATAGAAATCGACATATCTAGTGATAACAGACCAAAAATGGAAAAAATCGATGATTATTGGAGCGAAGAGCAAACAACAGAAATCGTTGACTTGTTGAAAGAATTTCAGGATGTCTTTGCTTGGGACTATAAATACCTAAACGGGTTAGTAAAAGAAATGGGTGAGATGAAGATCAAAATTAAACCTGAATCTAGACCTATCAAGAAAAGACCATACCAGTTGGCTTGCAAATACAAAGAAATAGTTAAAAAGTAGATCGACAATATGCTCATAGTTGGAATTATTTACCCCATCGACCAGTTGGAATGGGAAATCCCAATAATCATCCAACTGAAAAAACATGACCCGACAAAGTTAAGAATCCGTGTCGACTTCTAGGAATTAAATAAAGTCACCTTAACAGACCCATTTTCGACCCCTTACATCGATGAAATCCTAAATGAAGTCACAGGTCACGAATGTTACTCATTTACAAATGGGTTTTCAAGGTACAACCAAGTACCACTAGCCAAAGAAGACTAGAAAAAAAACCACATATGTTTGTGAATTTGGATCATTTGCTTACAGAGTGATGCCATTCAGTCTCAAGAATGCACCTGCAGTATTTTCAAGAATAGTTGTCAAAACATTTCAAGAATACATTTGTAAAACAATGGTAGTATACTTTGACGACTGGACGATCTATTCCATGCTAAAATACCATTGTAAATGGTTAAGAATCATGTTGGGATGATGTCGACAAATTCAACTATCTCTCAATATAAGAAAATGTATCTTCTTAACCCCTATAAGAATTTAATAGGGCACATTGTCTGCAAGGAAGGCATCAAAGTAGATTTTGCAAAAATAAAAATAATCATCGACTTAAAACTGCCAGTGAATCCAAAACAGGTCAAAGTATTGTTAGGTCATACAGGATATTATAGAAAATTCATTCGATACTACTCAGATATGACATACCCATCGGAAGAACTGTTAAGAGAGGATCAGGAGTTTGACTGGACAGAAGAATGTGATACATCATTAAACACATTGAAAAGAAAACTAGTCGAATCACCCATTATTAGATTCCCAAATTGGTCGATTAAATTCCATGTAAATATTGATGCTTCAGGCCTAGCAATAGGTGCGATTTTGACACAACCTAGTGAAGATGGAATGGACTATCCAATCATTTATAGCAGCAGAAAATTAAATAAGGCAGAACACAACTACTCAACAACAGAAAGGGACGCACTAGGAATGGTCTTTGCACTCCAAAAATATCGACACTACTTATTGGCTAACCCCTTCATATTCTACACTAATCATCAAGCACTTAAATATGTGGTAAACAAGCCTCTACACCATGGAAGAATCTGTCGATGGTTATTACTGTTCCAAGAATTTGAATTCAAAGTTGTCATTTGACCAGGGAGACTAAATGTCGGGCCCGACCACTTGTCAAGAATCGACACGGGGGAGGAACTGAAAGGAGTCGAAGATGAACTGCCGGATGCACACCTATTCTGAATAAAAGTTGTTTTGGATAATTGGAGGAAATAACACAATTTCTATAGAACTGGAAAGCACCTGAAGGCATGAACACTAAGAAAAAATAAATTCTAGCCATGAAAGATGCACCATATAGCCTAATTAATGAATTTCTGTACAAAATGGGTTTGGATGAAGTACTATGTTGATGTGTTTTAGAAAAAAAATGAGAAGACATTATGTATGAAGCACATCATGGATCGACAGGAGGAAATTTTCAGTCGGATACAACTACCAAGAAAATCCAACAATCAGGGCTATGGTGGCTGACACTGCACAAAGACTGTACGAAGTTTGTTAGCAAATGCGATCATTTCCAATGTCTAGGTCGACCTTTACCTAGCATAGAGATGCCCATGGTATATGTAAATCCAAGCCTAACATTCGAAATATGGGCTATCGACTTTATAGGTCCATTCCCAGTACCAACGAAATGAATAGGTGCAAGGTACATCATAACAACAATAGAATATGTAACTAACTGGGCAGAAGTAGAACCTGTTGAAACCTGCTCTAGTGAGGTAGCTGCTAAATTTATTTATGAAAATATCATTACTAGGTTTGGCTTCCCACTAAACTTAATCAATGACCAAGGTTCACACTTCATCAATAAAACCATTGCAGCACTAACAGAACAGTTCGAAATCGAGCATCGTCGAAGCACAACCTATCACCCTCAGTGGAATGGGGCGATAGAATCATTCAACAAAACACTAACAAAAGGTTTAACAAAAATTTGCAATGCCAACAAAGATGACTGGGATGAGAAAATCCCTGCAGTACTATGGGCATACAAAACAACATATAAATGATTGACAGACCAAACACCTTTTCAATTAGTCTATGGCCAAGAAGCAGTCGTTCTGTTACACTTCTGATAATAGACACTAGTAATAGCCAAAATTTTACACATCAATGTTGAGGAAGCAAGGCATGACCGACTAACGCAATTAGCCAAACTAGAAGAGCACGGACTAATTTTCGTACAACACCAAGAAATTCAGAAACAATAATAGAAGGCTTGGCACGACTGAAACAATAAAAACAAAAAATTATCAGTCGAAAATCTTGCTCTACTATACAACAGTCAGGTGAAAGGAAAACCAAAGAAACTCCATATAGAGTGGATGGAACCCTATGTTTTTGATGAAATCAACGCCAATGGGTCAGTTCAATTAAGAACATTACAGGGGACAATATTTCAAAAACTGGTAAATAGTGCCTGACTAAAGTTGTACCAAAACTGAGAAATTTCAAAAAAATTAAAAATAAATAAATAAATAAATAAAAATCAAAAGAGAAGTGGTTTTATAATTGTTAACAAAAAATATAAAAAGTAGAAAAGCAAAATCCTAACCCCAAAAGAATCAAATAAAACCAAAATGACAGGAAATCTCGACAAATGTAGTAGACCGCTAGTTGACAATAATCGACACGATCACCATCAAAATACTACATATCGACCATATCATCAACATCGACAAGAGGATCAAAAGGTCCAATCAACTCATTATGACTACGGTTAGAAGGAGCACCAAAACTGGAACGCATTAAATCAGCCTTCAATACCCCGCCCTTTACCACCAAATCCGCCATTAATAACACCATCGACAAGATCGCCATCTGCTCCACCTATAAATACTATGTCAGACGGAGACTTCATACTGTTTTACCAAGAGCTAGAGCGATAGAATTACCAAACCTCTGAAAGCAAATTAACTACGAAGAAAGATGAGCTAGAAACCGTCAATATGGCCCCAAAGCAAACTAGATCCAGGACAGGCAAAGCAAAAGAGTTGGAATCCATTGTAATTCCACTAGTGAAACGATTGGAGAACATTAAAAAATAAAAATTACAAGAATCTTCATGGGCACAACATTGGGAAAAAATCAAGCAATGGGCTTACGCAGGTAAATCAAGGATGGTAGAATAGGGGAATAAAATAAACCATAGCACTATCATGAATTACATGAATGCACCCCTCATGGCGAGTTTTAGAGGGACGAAAGAGAATATTGTTAAATTTCTCATCAGCTGATACCACAATGGGAAGTTCTACCTTGATATACCAGTAGAAATATCAGCTGAGACCATCTACAAACTAACTGGGATTTCAAACAAAGGAAACCCTATTCCGTGGGTATCAAAGAAGGACTAGTGGAAAGACTAACAGGAACACCGACGGGGAAAAACTACAAAGGATTCATTGTTGGTCAGATTAAATCCTCTACACCCAAATTAGTGGCCAAAATCATGTCCACAGGCTTGACTGTTGCAGGGAGAGGATGTGATTTAAAACTCGACATGCTGGAAGCTATCGACTATATAGCAACTTCATGAAAAATCTACTGCTGGGATCAATACATGGCCGACATACTAAAATCTATTGGTGTAAAGTGTTAGGAATAAAGCGCAATAGTTATATTTCCATCACTATTAATCTGGATAGCCATGTACCACCTCTATCCAGTGGGGCATCCGCATGTGGCATTTTAAGCCATTCTCAATGGGTGGAACTTAGTAGGATCTAGAAGAAGGTAAATTATTCTTGGAGAACTGGTTTCAAAATCTCACAGTCCAAAAATCTAGATGGAGGGTGCCTCAAAACATCCAAAGAAGTCTGCCAAAATTAGCACACATCCAGTTGGAACTTGACCACACGACAGTATGGTATTTGCAAGGTTCCATAACAAACACAGAACCTCTTGAATACGATCCAACAGTCGAGGAAATTTTTGATGAACTAGCCCGACAATCCAAAACTAAAATAACCATATCAGTGGGCGCAAAAGAGATTAACTTCTCTATTGTCGAACCACTGACTGACCAGGAGAAGGAGGAATATTATGAAGTTCTCCTGCACATCAGCACCTTCAATTCAGGAGACAATCTGATAGAAGAGAAAAACCTTGTTCATATTGAAAACACACCGAAGGAACAACAAACCATGGTACTGATAGAACAAAACACCATGGTCTAGACTCAATAGCAAGAGGTATAAGACACAGAGATAAAGAAGACAGAATATCATCCGACGAAAAATAATATCCGACAATTAGCTGCAGAAATCACCAAGTCTTGGAAACGCCTAGATAATACATCCAAAGGAAAAGGGAAGCGCAAGATTATCCTCCAAGACAGTTCATAGGATGAGGATGAATTATATGCAAAGGAAATCGACATCTTGATAGACGCTACTAAAAACAAAGTTTCTATCGAAGAAAAATTCAAACGATTTTTCGAAGAAGAGACAAAGTAAGCCATAACTAAAAAGGTAAAACTTACAAATCCTCCTGCAGTAGAAACCATTGATTTAGCTTCAATTCACCCACCCCCACCCCCAACCCAAGTAATATAGGAATATATGCCAGTGTCTACCAACATCAGTCCGACCGACTTGTGCAAAAGTGCAATGTCGGAAACACTCAAGGAGAGAGTCAACAAAGATGTCGACCTCCAATAGTTCATTAATAAATTACTTGACCTATTTATCAAATCCCAACAGATTACCACCACTCATAAATTCATCGAGTCGAGCTCTGCCCGACAGAGCCTCACCATACAAACCACCCAACCCTCACCTCTGTCGAAAGTTGTGGGAGTCATTCAATCGACATTTCTTAGAAATCCTGACAAATCATCTCAAGTTGTCACAGCATAGACCTCATCCTTCACACCAACCTTCACACCAGCCAATGAACTGATTAGAGACCTAGAGGATGATGATCAGGGTAAAGTACTAGCAATCAACCAAAACATCTATAACCTCTTCGACTCCATTGAATCTGATTACCCCATTGACCCACAAATAGAAGTCGAAAATCCTATATCGACAGAAGGCATCCCAACCAGCCCAGTTGTTGAAATATTGTAACTTTGAAGAATATTCTATATGTATCTTTTTTGGTCCCCGATGGTCCTATCAGGAGAACCACTTTTATTACATTGTACCCTAATGCTCCTAATCGAAAGAACTAATAAGAGTCATGAGGTAGTCCCCTCTAATTGTAAAGGTGGATCATCAGCACCCCAGTGTGTTTACTTGAGCCTACATGTGTAAATCGAGCCTACATGATTTAACTCCAGCCTACATGTCAAATGAGTTAACTTAAGTGAACGGATGAATATAAATAGAGGTGTAGTGCTCCTCATTTGATACACATACACTCACTTGGAATATCGCATTTGTGGAGGAGAGAAGTTGCTGGAGAAGGAGGAGGATCAGGTTTTTGATCTCCTTGTTGGTTTTACCTTTTACCTTTTTGGGGCATCTATATTGAGGAAGCTTTTGCTGGGTTTTTCCCTTTAGGGTTTTACTAGGATAAATCTGTGTTGTTCTTGTGATACTGTTTCTTTCAGTGATCCTGTTTATATGCTTTTATTATGAAAAATGAAATGATATATTGATGTCTTAGCTAAGCATATGAAAATTTAACATGGTATTAGAGCTAACCTGAATAGGGTAGCTTTCACAAGATACAAAAGCTATGGATCCTTATTTTTTGGTTCTCTCTCCACAATCAATCAGCAAAAGAAGGCTAGGCTGACTCTCCTTTGAAGGGTGCATCTTTCTGTCGAAGCGGAATTCGATTCCGAGCATTTTCAGTTTTTGATGTGGAAATTAGGGATTTCTACAGAAGAGGAATTTTTTGAGTGAGACCAGCATAGAATATTTCTCCTCATCAAAACCGAATTTTAGAGACCTGGATCAAGAAATTTGGTTGGGTGAAACTCTGGGAAAGTCAAACCCTAGTTTGACCCCGAGCTAGAAAAACCCTAAATACTAAAACTGCTATGTTTTGGTACATTCGCTATATTCCGAGATTGGAGAAGGATCAGGAGCTAAAAATTGTAGGGGCCGACGATACAATCCTGATGAAATCTGTGTCCAAAATTCATCCTCATATTCGCTGTATTCCAGGAGATATGTTCTCTCCAAGTTAGGGTTCCAGCCTCTTCCAGAATTCATCCCTACACAGGACACCTGGGGATAATTCCAATATCTTGGGCTACAGAGGTCCAAATGGAATTACTGAAGATGTTATAGAAAGGGCACAGACTTTAATATTGGTGGTCTAAATATTAGACTCAGAAGATGAACCAGTGACACGTGGTATTCTGTACAATTTTTCTGTTCTGAACAGTCTTGTAACAGGTCACCTTGGGAAAAGGATCATAAATCCCCAATGGTGAAACCAATTCTGATGAAAACTATGGTGTTGGATCCAAGACATGCAAGGTTACATAAATAAAAAATTTCAGAATCATAGGAGTATAAATTTCATAGATATCATAGAAACAGTAACAGGCATTTCTGCTGAAGAAATTGGAAAATTAGGGCTTCCTGTTCCGGGAGCTTCCCTCCACTGTTTTCAGAAATGGAGTACATTGGACAGCTCCATTTGAAGAAATATATCTGTCTAGCCAATCATATCTAAGATATTCCAAGTTTTTGAAATTAGGGTTTCTATGACAAACCCTAGATCAGCCAGCTCCGGAACCAGGACAGACACCTCAAATCGGTAAGATCTAATCCTTTGCTATGTTCATTTGAGGTTCTCATTTCAAAGTGATCTATGACATCAGCTTGATGATAAGCTTGGTGAAGTTGACAAATTCCAAGCCTAGAAGTATATGATCTCTCTGAAGAAAATGGATTGGACACCTACATGAGCATAGAGGTTCCAGTTTTAGAGGGAGATGAGGCTAGAAGCCTTTCTCAAGAAGAACTTGGTCAAATCCCAGAAGATCATTGATGATTCAGTTACAAATCAAATTGTACTACAAGTGTCTTCCCTAAAGACATCGATGAGGTTTGATTCCTTGACCAAGCTATTTGAAGGGAAGAACATAGATCAGAATATGACCTTGAGAAACCAGCTGAAGAATGTGAAGATCCAGAATGGAGAGACCATTCAGTCATAAGGATCTCTCAAATCAAAGAACAACTTCAAGTGGGGAAAGAAGAAGTGAAGAGTGCAGAAGTGGTGATGGTCACCTTGAATGGCCTCCCAGGATCATAGAATTCATTCATTTAAGAAACGTATTCCAGAAGGAAGTGATTACTTTCAGCAGACTTTAGGAAGAAGAAGAAGCTCGTCTCTGAAGATCAAACTCTCATCTTCCAAAGAAGATCCCTCAATCAATGAGGAATATGAAGATCTCAACTCTTGAATAACTTCTTATCCACCTCATCATTTGGATAAGAAACGATGCTGAAGAAGACGATGAAGTTGAAGACTCAAGAAGGAGTATACCCATGAAACACATAAAGATAAATATTCAATTGTCATTTCATGATATTGTTTTGTTATACATTTGATTATATTTAGTTGATGTATTATTTTTTGCATTAATGACTGTATACTGCTAACATGCATGTGATGGGTAAGTAACTCATGGTGCTATACAACTCTCCATTGTTACTTATCAAACCTCTTTGCTGACATATTGGATTAGTGCACAATCTCAATAATGTCATGGTGGAAATGGAAGGCATCTAGAAAGTTTATGTGAGATATGGATGAATATTGTATTGACTAAACAGTTGCATGATGCATAAGGATTTGTCATTATGCATATGTTTTATGAAATAGTTCTAACCATGCAATTGGTGCATTTGAATTGTAGAAAAGGTCATGAACAACCTCCTACAAGAAAAGAAGGATGAGACTTGTTTCGAAGAACAAGTGATGACAATTCAAGATCCACTCCAATAAACATGAATCTAAAGCTCCCAGGGTCAAAGACACCATGACGGAAGAAAGAGCTTCAGAGAGTGGTAGATCCACCTTGAAGGATGAAGACCACCATGGGTACAAGAGATAACTCAAGATGAAGAAAAGAATGCTATGAAAGAAGCTATGATAAAAGAATAACAGTTGATCATGGGGAATGATGTATATGATATGATGGAACAAGTGTACAAAACAAGGTTCATGATCCCCCCCAGAAAGAATAGACTATGACATGACATACTCTATTGACCAGTATATATCAAGCATAGAACCATCTGTACAGAATGAAGAGGGAAGATGATACTCCA